>CP092884.1:46632026-46874757 GCA_030710605.1 Cordylochernes scorpioides
GTCGCGAACATGATCCGTTCCTTGCAAAACGGTCCCTTATATAGGGGTCTCAGGAAAGATGCCTTCTTCTTCTTTCTTATCTCCACTCAATGATTAGGGTATCAAGTTGTGACCCTTGATGGTATTTGACAACCATCATGACTGGATGAAGTAGAATGTGTCTGCCTTTGTCATTAAGACTGGGAGCACTACTCAGTGGCAGGCCGACTTAGCTCCAAAAGAAATGGCCGCCTCTGACATGAGGAACAGATGCCATGTGCATCCGCTCCTAACATGGAGTACAAACGCTGCTCATCCTGTATTCCTAGATTAGGAGCCCTTACAGGGTACTATCAGCCGGGCCAGCTGAACCCAGGTTTTTTAGTGAGCTTGTTACTGCTCCCCCTCCTCCTTTTTCATCCGGGCTTGGGACCGGCAAAGGCGGAGTTGAAAGATGCCTTAAAGTTTGTTACTAAGGATGATAAACATCGTGTGTTCTGATTCATAATTAAAGGGAGAGCTGCCTCTCTAGGTATCTCAATATACATGGAAATTTATTATTCTCACGTATATTATGTTAGGAGGTCCTGTCTCATCAGTATAAAAGAACTTTTGTTTTCCATACCCAGCGTTTTCGCCAGTTTAATCAACCAAGCTGTTACAACTATGTTTTACCGAATATTCTGCCTGTATAGGATTGGAAAGATAATTCATTGGTGGTAATATTATTTACTGATAATATGGGTATGCTAATACTATACTCTGATCAAAAAGTTTCGACACTTTGCTCATAAGTTAAAAAAAAACTTTATTATTCTACCAAATTCAAATTGTCCCCTTCAAAGTAGTCCCCGTTGGCCGCGATGCACTTCAGCTAATTTTTTCCCTAGTAATTTAGTGGTAATTTTATTCACTGATAATATCGGTATGCTAATACTAGTATATGGTTTGGTTACACTTTAGAATGTTTGTATATATACCTATTTTGGCTTTAAGCAAAGCTCTTCAGTTTAAAGGGACAAGCCGATTTTGACTGTATTTCCTGACTTCTTGAAGAGTTTGTGTATTTTTTATTATCATCCCTAGGTGGGTAGTAGTTAGTGTCTGCTTTTACTGTAAGTTAAGAAAAATAAAAGGCATCTCCTTATCGTGCAACTGATGTTTTGAGCCATCTATCGGAATAAATAGCAAGCCATCAGTAATTTTCAGTTGCACAATAAGGCGATGCCTTTTATTTTTCTTAATTTATGCACCCAGTACATTTTCGCATTTTTACTGTAAGTGCACCACATATTTACACATTTGAATTTTGCACTTACAAGTTTGCCAGAGAGCCCCGTTTGGCTACTTGCACTCACTGGTGAAATTGTACTTTTGTAAGAATCGGAGGCCATTGAAGCGTTTTTCTCTCTTCAGGAAAAAAAAAGTGTCCAATGCAGGATTCGTTCCTGGGTTATCTCTGTCGACCACCGACGGTTTCTACAAATCTTCCACCTATAGGACATCTCTAATATCACTAGATAACTTCACTAAGAAGAATTCTAAATTGCCTCTAATCTATATGGATAGAATACATCTTAATACATCAACGTTAATTTGGGAATCAAAGTGGTAGAAAGCTTTGGATGGATATTTGCCACTAATTACAGGTATCTGCTATGCAACTTTTTGTTTTTCTCACCTTTCTGAGAAAGATATAGTAGACTCGAAAGCTTTCTATCTGAAGAGAATGGAAAGACTTACAATTGGCTAACAGGACTAAGCAAACGTCTAAAGAAGAAAAGGAAGAAAGAAGTGTAAAAGGAAATGTTCCCGGTACTGTAAAAATAGTACGTCGATGGTGAAGACACAAAGAGAACGTCTAAACAAGATTGTTTAATTCCACTCGGTTCCTCCTGGGAAGTTTGATAAGGACAACAGCTGGCGTCTTCACGTTGAGTAATCCAGGTGCCTCACTTCACAGCACTCAGCTACCATGGACACCACACTGCTCTTCTGTGTCCTAGGACTCTTAGTACTGTCCTCCGTAGCCGCTCGGCCTGCCGATGGTAAGTCCAGAAATCCCCGCAAAGTCCAGAAATATGATAATGAGATTGTTGCAGAATGGGGAGATTTGCCTCTACAGAACCCGGACTTATTTGAGGGAGATATTATCCTGGACGAGGATCTTGAGGTAAATTCTCTCTCTTCCTGTGGATCCTTCTTCAGTTTCTCATTAATGTTATCCTTATCATTATAATTCATTTCATAAATCTGTGTTTTAAAAAAGAGAAATTCTAAACAATTCAACGAACCTCTGGAGAGATGGTTGGTATATTGTCTATCCTTTGCCTATCCAACTTTGTCTATCCTGTTTAACCCTGTGGATAACTGTGGGTGTTTGACTTTGAGATGTAAGATCTTATTGTTGATGTATTGCCATCAATGTGGACTGTTATAATATTACAGCGGTATATGGTGGATTGAACTGGCTGTGAGGGTTCACCACTGATGAGCCAGCCATTAATTTATCACTAGACGAATGGCCCGGGCAACGCCCGGGTTTTACCCGAGTGCGAATATATTTTAAAAACGTTGTCTTGGGTGGTCGCTATAGACAGGGTGGTCTGTATAGACAGGTGTATGTATCACACAGCTGATAACAGGGTTGTCTAGAGTGGCCGCTATAGACAGGGTGGTCTGTATAGACAGGTGTATGTATCACACTGCTGATAACAGGGTTGCCTAAAGTGACCGCTATAGACAGGGTGGTCTGTATAGACAGGTGAATGTAACACACAGCTGATAACAGGGTTGTCTAGAGTGGCCGCTATAGACAGGTGTATGTATCACACAGCTGATAACAGGGTTATCTAGAATGGCCGCTATATACAGGGTGGTCTGTAAAGACAGGTGGATGTATCACACAGCTGATAACAGGGTTGTCTAGAGTGGTCGCTATAGGCAGGGTGGTCAGTGGTCGCTATAGACAGGGTGATCTGTATAGACAGGTGGATGTATCACACAGCTGATAACAGGGTTGTCTAGAGGGGGGCAGGGAGGACACGTGTTCGCCGGCAGCCAATGGGCGCGCATTCTATCCGTGAGCTTCAGACAGAATAAGGCAATTATATATATAGATTGCAGTAAGGGCAGTAGAAAATTGTTTTATGTTTTAAAAAGAAACTTCCGCGTCATAAAAACAGTTTGCATTTTTTATAACAGATGGTGCGCTAATGCATCATGTACTCCTTTTCTTTACGCCCTTTGTAATACAGAAGAAAGCATGTTAGTTAAAGGAAGGTACGGGAGGAGGATGTCTCAGGAAATATCCAAGCCCTTCCATAAACTCTTAATAATGTATTAGCAATCATCTTCTATTAGCAAATATGTATATTGTGTCACTTATAGGATAGTTGTATTTATTATTTGATTATTGCCAACTATAGCTCAAAGTTGGTCTTAAAAAATACACTCATAGACAACACTAAGAGAAATAATTTATAATACAATATAATGCGGATTATGATTGTAAAACGACATTTGAAAATTATCCCGCATGTGTTTCTTTTAAACGAAAAATCCAATTTTTTTTTAAGGAGAAATAACGATTATTTCTAACCTTAGGGATGAACTATGAAAGGATGAATTGTGAAGAGTAATGATAAACGGAAAAATAAGACATGGCATCTGCCCGGTAAGCGGAACACTGTGGGTTCAGTTCCCAATCCCTGGACACTCTTATTTTTCTGTTTATCATTACTCTTCACAATTCATCCTTTCATACTTCATCCCTAAGGTTAGAAATAATCGTTATTTCTCCTTAAAAATAAATTTGGGTTTTTCGTTTAAAAGAAACACATGCGGGATAATTTTCAGATGTCGTTTTACTAATAGAAGTAGCAAGTCTTTGATTTCGCCGTTCGTCTTATTTTTTGAAGGAGACAGAGGCAATTTTGTTCATACTTGGTTATCTCGTGTGTTTCCAATAAAGGTCACTGTAATATCTCTCAGAGTTATTGTCTGAATCCTGATATACATGCTGAAAGGTACAACTTCCTTAAGTTTTGTCCCCATGAGTGTAAATTAGAAGTTCATACAAAGAAGGCCTTATATAAATACATACCGAGGCAATGATTCTGTATGCATATATAAAAGAATATGTAAAAATGTTTCGAAGATTTAAAGAAAATTTGATCATTGAGTTC
This sequence comes from Cordylochernes scorpioides, assembly GCA_030710605.1. NCBI lineage: Eukaryota > Metazoa > Arthropoda > Arachnida > Pseudoscorpiones > Chernetidae > Cordylochernes > Cordylochernes scorpioides. The sequence goes on from CP092884.1 coordinate 46,636,193, forward strand.
TCTCTCTAAGACTTTGTAGAATTTGACAAAGGGTTCTATTTTTATAATTTGTGATGATCTTTTTTTTTCAACCTGTACTGTTGTTTGGAAAAAATTTCTCTTTGTGGTTCTTCATTACATCCTATTGATTTATTCTACTGTGCCCACCAGATGGTCCTAAAGAGAACTTCTTTGTGCCTTGGTTCCTATAATATAGCCAAGGTGTGTATGTAGGATCGCAATGCCATGCCCTTCAAGTCCCGTCTATGGACCGGTGGAGTGGTGCCCTATGTCTTGGACCCGGCAGTAGGTGAGTTCTGGACTACAACCTGGGAAAATCAACGCTCTTTTTTTACATTGGATAGCAATCAATATCATTGAGACAACTTCAGTCTTATAAACTGACATTCTCCTGAGATAGATATACAGAAAATGAGTGGGACAAGAAGAAATAAATTCGAATTTATATTAAACTAGCCGAATGACCCGGGCAACGCCCGTGTTTTACCCGATTGAATGTTTTTATTCAAATACTATTTGTTACAATTATAAATTGGCGCCTTAAATAAATGCATATATTAGTTAATAACTATAGCCTATCTGCTTTATCTGTCTATGTACTTTTGGCTTCCGTAGGCGTCTCATACTGGGAAAAAGAAAGAGAGGATTCCATTTAGTTATTAACTAATATATGCATTTATTTAAGGAGCGACCCGCTCCAACACAAAACGAAACAGAGTGGGGGAGGCATGATGGGAGGGGGGGGGGCAAAGGTGGCGTGATCGTAGCCAACCAATAGGAGGGCGCCATTCCAAAAAAAAAAAAAGCAAACGGTGACAGAGAGAGATTTGGAGATTAGGAGATGAAGAATGACGCTCGTAACTGTATATAGAATTATATGGGAGATATGTAACTATAGAGCTATATACATATTTGGTTATAATATTATAGGTTATAGGTATTCTCCTGCTCTCCTATATTCTATAAATAAAATCTCGAATATTTTAATGGTAACCCTCTATCTCGAAATCTCAAAAAAATATATATATATTCTCGTGAACAACCAACTTTGAAGAATTAAAAAAAAGTTGGGGCATGATATAATCCAACCTCCAATAAGAGACCGTCTCCGGGAAGTTTATATTGTTCAAAAGAAGACAATAAATGTTGCTCTAAGATTCTTGGGAGTCCACAAGCCGAACACATTTTGCCATATGATAAGGAATACGACAAAAAGTATAGAACTCCGGGCATACCTTTGACGCATCATATTGGGGAAGACTTTTTTTGCTTATCCCTACTACACATGGTACAGGCCATGATAATCATGGTGGGTAGAAGTTGGCGACTGCTTTTACTGCAAGTACACCACATGTCTACACATGTGAAAAGCAGTTCGACTTTTGCACTTACAAATGTGCCAGAGCCCCCCGTTTGGTTACTTGCACTCACTGGTGGGTTGAACTTTTGCAAGAATCGGGGGCCATTGGAGCATTTTTTAATCAGAAAAAAAAAGTGTCCAATGCGGGAATCGAACCCGGGTCGTAGCAGTCGAAAACCAACGGTTTAGACCATCCTTCCACCGACCCCCTTTGGGGAAAATGAAAACCAGAAAGAAAATCACCACCACATCATGAAGTTTACTTCCCATGAATTTTATTACAAGATTTGCATACCGGGTAATGGGTGTAAATTTGTAGATTGTGTAGGTTGCCTGCTTCCTTGAGACAAATCCTCTCTTGCCAGGTCGGATATTTCTCCTCTATTGGACAATTGGGAAATATGAAACATGTGTGTTTGGCCGTTTAAGTTTTTGGCTTTTGTAATGCTATATCGAGCCTCGAGCACCAACTCCTTGGATTGTCCAACAAACTAGGATAAGACATGTTGGGTTATAGAACTGAACCAGAAATGCTGGCAGAGAGTCTGGGAGGGGACCATCGATGTAGGATCGAGATAAGACAGTCCAAGTATTAAGGATGTCTGTATTCTGTACCTCAAGAAATCTGGTGAATAAGAGATGATCCAATCTGTGTTTCTTCCAAGTATTGTGGGCAAATTGGAATCGTATCTCTGTGCAAGACAATAAATCCTCCATAGAAATATCATAGAAAATTGCCTACTTCTAACAAAAACTTCGGTATTAAGATAAAAATATCAAGCTTCCGGGGTTAAATTTCTTTTAGCATTTTAATTCAAAAATCTCTAGCTTTCGGGCACGGAAACCTTTTTAATGTTATAAAAGAAACTTATCCCTTGAAGTATGACATTTTCACCTTAATATTGATTCTGTATAGGAGAGAGAGATACGTTGATTCTTAACATATGAGACTATATATAAATTTCACACAAAGTTTTGTATTCAAGTAAACAAAGTGGATGTGCAGATTACTTCAAGGACACTATCGAGCAGGTGATGCGGCACATCGAGTCCCAAACTTGCATCCGTTTTGTCGAGAGATCGGATCAAAATGATTATATCAGAGTAATCTCGGGCACAGGGTAAGTACAGAGAGACAACACATCTTCTTCTGAAATAGGCTTATAATCTCGTCAACAGGTGTTATTCCAAGGTGGGTAGCGTATCTGGAGAACAGACACTCTCTCTGGGTCGAGGCTGCAGCCGCTTCCCAACCATTGCCCACGAGATTACGCACGCTCTGGGATTCTTCCACGAGCACAGCCGTTCTGACAGGAACGACTACGTGGAGATCCACTGGGACAATATCAAACCAGGTTTGACATTTTATCTGTCATCTTGTCAACTTGAATAGTGGTGGTCAACTGATAACACGTTATGTACGCCATCTATATGTATAAATGACAACTATTTAACGCTTTTAAAAAAAATAAAATAACTTTCTAATGTTATTTCTGAGATAGGAACGTAGTATGAGAGTCTGTACCAGATTTACCAGACCGCTCTACTATTGTATTAGACTGGGGATTTCTCATATGCCCTGCACTTTTTATCAATAACAGTAAATACGTTTTCAAAGAGAAGTATGGTTTTTCTAAGACTGTAGAATATATATGTCATAATATATACTATTCCAGGAATAATAAAGCAAACCTACAGTCTAATATAACAGATGGCGCTCTAATTATTCATAGCGCAATATACTATATAGGAAATTGGATTATTTATGATGCATAGGATTTTTAAAAAATATAAATCAATTTTTTACTGCCCTTGCTGCAATGATAAAATGATGGGAGAGCCTGGCTCATCAGTGGTGAACCCTCCCAGCGGTTTCGCCAGTTTAATCTACCATATCATATTAATATGCTATGTAACTTGTGGTAGTTTGTTGGTAGTTTAAAAATATCATTAAATATCTACAAGTTACAAAGTATGTCCTTTGTTTGTAGAACGACATTTGTCCCGCATGTGTTTCTTTTGAACGAAAAATCGAAATTTATTAGAGATGAAGTATGAGAGGATGAATTGTGAAGAGTAATAATAAACGGAAAAATAAAAGTGTCCAGGGATGGGAATGTCCTTTATTTAATACACAGGCCATATACACCAATACCTCGCTTTGCGTCGTTTGGTTTTGCGTTGTTTTCGAAGTTGCGTCGCTGCTTAATTTTTACTGATTTTCACTGTGCGTCGTTAGATTTTCGAAGTTGTGTTGTTTTGGATTCGAGTCTTTAATTTTTTTTTATTTTTTTTTTCCTAAAATATGACAACACCTTTGTTTTTGATTGCGCCTTCACCTATTTTCACTTTGCGTCGTGTTTTTTTTTTTTTTTTGGAACGTAACCCCGACGCAAAGCGAGGTATGGGTGTATCTTCAATACGCCAGTGGCAAGATGGAGTAACATGTGTGTTTGTGTGTGTTGGTAAGGTTATGAAGACCAGTTCGTCAGGATGAAGCCGTACCAGAACAAGATCTACAATACCTTCGACTACGAGTCTATCATGTTGTACGGAGAGACGGTCTTCAGCATCGACTCCGACAAGAAGACCATGACGGCCAAAACGGAAGATGTCACCTTAAAGGACGTCTACGACAAGTCAGGGTTGTCGGAAAGTGACTTCTACCGCATCAATCAGCACTACAGCTGTGAATAAACGTCTACGACAATTAATGTTTATTGCTGTCGTAACCTATTCTTTGGAATGTATGTAGAAAACTGTACTTTCTTTCCTTTTAGAATGGAATAAAAACAATGCAATTTCTTTGAATGGTCTTTACTAATCCTACAGATTTATCATATACAGTACATTTTTTTTATATACAAAACACTCTTTTTTCTTTCATAAAAAGAATTGCTGGTATTTAATCCAAAGTAAAATTGAAATTTGTAATATACCTTTATGTTTTGTTTCCAAAAGCTTCGGGAGTTATACGTCTTATGTATTCAGAACATAGTGAAAAAAAAGGAAGAGGTAAAGAAAGTTAGAGATTAAAAAAAGAGAGTTAAAGACAGAACCATGGTAATGATGTGTATATATAATTAAACAATTAAAGATTTTTAAAGAAGAATTTTCAAAAATATGCTTATATTTCCAATATCATCATTTTTTTTATATTATAATAAATTTCTACTGCAAATTGGAGATGATATTTCTTTATAGTTTTTATTGCTTTATATACTGGATTATATGAAAAAACAATAGAAAAAAATAAAAGATAAGTGGGTCAGGTGTTGATATCAAAAATAAAGAAGGCATCTCCTGACCACGAGCAATTTGTTGATGCAATGTTTTTTCATGTGTTAAGCGTCTTTACGCAAATTTGGCCTTAAATACCCATTTATTGATTTCTCGGGAAGCCATAGGGACCAAAAAATATTTTTGGTCGCAGTGGTTACAGCCTACTCCACGCTGACGAGCGCCAACAGCGCGAAACGCGTTCGTGGATGGCTTTTCTTGATTTATCAAGAAATTGGGTTGGCCAAATATCACGGAGCAAGCTAATTAAACGTTTAGTTTATTTTTGCTACACTAGATGGCGCTCTGCCATCTAAAAAGCACATGTGCTCGTGGTCAGGAGATGCCTTCTTTATTTTTAATATTGCATTATGGAAGGACTAATGGGCCAACCGGGATGGAAAAAGATTGGTACCAGGCCGGGTGTTGTCAAAAGTGAACCTGGCTTCTGTTTCGACCCATCCCTTCAACAGCAATGCCAATCTCCTAAACCTTGTTATATGGAGCAATTAAAACTAAATTTTGAAAAAAATGAATTGAATATTTATATTCATTTATGTATATTCATTTCCTGGTGTGAAAAGAATGTATTATGTGTGTTGTGTGAGTGAGATATTTCGATGTTATTCTGTAAATAGAAAATATTTGGATGTGGGTAGGTTGATTGTGATGTTTTAAAAAGTAAATTTCTATATAACTCTAAAAGTATTATATTGTGATTAGCGCATATATTCTGCATTATAACTGTTCCAAGTAGCAGTTCAACTATAGAAATATAGAATTTTGTTTCTTTTATCTGAATTCTTTACTATTTTTATGTACGGGCTTCAATGAGTAACACGATAAAATTACCGATCGGAAGGAGACAGAGGCTGTTCACACTTGGTTATCTCGTGTGTCTTCAATAAATGTCACTGTAATATCTTTCAGAGTCATTGTCTGAATCCCGATATACAAGGTATGTCCCATAAGTTCCCGGACTGGGTCCATAAAAAAAAAGGTAAGATTTTTTTTAAATTTTTTTAATAAAACTTTTCAAAGTAATCCCCCCTTACTTCAACGCACCAGCGCCATCGTTTCTCCCAATTGTCGAAACAGTTTTTATAGGCCTCTTTTGGAATGCTCTTCAATGCCAGCAGCGATTTTTCTATTATGTCTTCCCTGGTGTCAAAATGTCTTCCTTTTAGAACTTCTTTGAGTTTGGGGAACAGGAAAAAGTCATTTGGTGCGATGTCTGGGGAATAGGGTGGTTGAGGTAGGATTTCTGTCCCGTTTTTCGCCAAAAAACTCGTCACCAAGTGCGCTGTGTGAGGGCGGGCATTGTCATGGTGTAGGATCCAGTCACCATTAGTCCATTTTTCTGGCCTTTTTTTTTCGAATCGCTTCCCTTAGACGGCGAAGAATGCTCAAATACATTTCCTTAATAACTGTTTGGCCTGCAGGAAGATACTCGTGATGAACAATGCCCTTGTTATCCAAAAAAGCGACCAGCAACACCTTGTTTCTGGATTTCAATATCCTGGATTTTTTGGGTCTAGGCTCACCCTGACCTCTCCACTCGGCAGATTGACGCTTGGTTTCAGGGTCATAGCCATAGACCTATGTCTCATCGCCTGTAATTATATTGTCTTTCCATTCCGGATCCGTTCTTGTCATTTTAAACATGTCTTCACAGGTTGCAAGCCGACACAGATTTTGCTCATTAGTGAGGAATCTTGGGATGCATTTTGCAGGAGTCTTTTTGAGCTTCAAATCTTCGGTTACGATCTTTCCAATCGTTGTTTTAGAGAAGCCTGTGTCTTGCTCTAGCTCCAGCAAAGTGGTTCGAGGATTTTCTTCTATCAAATCGGTGATTTTTTGCACATTTTATCAGTACTTTGAAATTTTGGGCGTCCTTGACGAGGAGCATCTTCAATGGAAATTCGGCCAGCTTTAAATCTAGAATGCCATTCAAAAACAGTTGTTTTCTTTGGGGCGTCATTGGGGAATGCTTTATTAAGCATTTCAAAAGTTTCGGTTGCTAATATTTGAAGTTTCACACAAAATTCTATGCAAATCCTCTGCTTCAATTTTTTTCCATCGTAAAATCGCCGCAGCGCTAGGTGTGACCTTTAAATAAATTAGAATTACCTTGGCGCGCGCGCACCTACCGACTCGATATTGGTACCACCGTGTTGCCAGATATTTGTTTCTATAATAAACAGTCAAATTTATTTACATTTTCCATTTATTTATTTTTTTATGGACCCAGTCCGGGAACTTATGGGACATACCTTGTACATGCTGAAAGATACAACTTCCATAAGTTTTGCCCATGAGTAATGCCCATCAGTGTATCTTTCAGAGTTATTGTCTGAATCCCGATATACATGCTAAAAGGTACAACTTCCTTAAGTTTTGTCTATGAGTGTATATTGGTTATCTCGTATGTCTTCAATAAAGGTCACTGTAATATCTTTCAGAGTTATTGTATGAATCCCGATATACAGTCTAAAAGGTACAAATTTCTTAGGTTTTGTCCATGAGTGTATCTTTCAGAGTTATTATCTTAATCCTGATATGCATGCTAAAAGGTACAAATTTCTTAAGTTTTGTCCATGAGTGTAAATAATCTGTGTCAACATTAATTGAATCCATTCGATTCAGCATTACCTCGGAAAGAAAATCTTGTTGGGCCATCTAAACTAATTTATCTATTCAGATTCTGTTTTTTTTAAAGATAGTATTATATCTTAGATTTAATGCAAAAACGCGTTATCTATACACAAGGAATACAACCATTAAGCACGAATATTTCTTTTTCAAATAAAACGAACTTTTACTGTCCTTATTGCGATTTAAAAAAAAAAAAGAGTTAAATATGTTATTTTAATTTTAGAGCGCACTCCTCTGCAAAAAGAAACGAAACTTTTAAAAAGGATTTTTTTGTTATTAACTATGTACATAATTACTTAAATTTTCAAATACATTTTCGTTTTAAAAAGATATCAAACAGCAAAATGATTTTTATATATAAAGAACATAATTTTAATCAGATATACACTGCGTGACATTGAAAATGGAACACCAAGAAATAGTGGCCAGAAAATTATGCAAATTTCAGGGTAGACGCCCTTAACCGAGTTATGCAAATGATGTAAAATGCGCAGCTCTCGTGCGCACATGGAGTAAGATATAAGGGAAGGAACTTGCAGAAAGGACAGTATTCGTGTCGTTATTTCTTCAAGGAAAATCATTGTAGAAATTTTGTTCTTGTGTCAAAAGACACGTGTAATAACAGAGAATGCCAGGTCATCGTAAACGGAGGCAGTTCAAGCAGACAGACGCTTTTACGAGGGGCATGGTGATCGGACTGAAAAGGGCAGGTTGGTCCATACGTCAAATCGCAGCTGATACACACCTTGGTGCGTCCACGGTGCACCGACTGTGGAGAAGATGGTTGGAACAAGGAAATGTGGCAATTTATAGGAATGTCAGTGCAACCAGAGTGACGTCAGCACGTGTGGATCGGCGTATCCTTCGACAAGCAGTGGCGGCCCCACAAGCCATTTGTACCGCCATCCTGCAACATGTGCAAGACACCCTAGATCATTCCATCTCGACCAGAACCATTTCCCGTCGATTGGTTGCTAATGGCTTGCACTCATGCCGTCCGCTAAGAAGACTGCCATTGACCCCACCGAATAGGCGCCAACGTTTGGAATGGTGCCGGGCTAGATCGACGTGGATGACGGAATGGCACAGGGTCGTGTTCTCAGATGAGTCGCGTTTCTGCTTGTCCAGTGATAGTCGCCGTGTACGCGTGTGGCGTCGACGTGGAGAAAGGTCCAATCCAGCAGCAATTGTGGAACGCCCCACCGTGCGACAACGTGGAATCATGGTTTGGGGCGCAATCGCGTATGATTCCAGGTCACCTTTACTTCGTATTCAGGGCACTATGACGGCCCAACGATACGTTGATGATGTGCTGCGACCGGTGACACTCCCCTACCTTCAGGGGGTACCCAATGCCCTTTATCAGCAGGATAACGCCCGACCGCACACTGCTCGCATTAGCCAACCAGTCGAGCACGTCTAGGACATCATTGGACGCCGTTTGCATGCCTTGCCACAGCCGCGTTCAAAAGACGAACTGTGGCAAATGGTTGAGAGGGAATGGAGAGCCATCCCTCAGGACGCCATCCGTACTCTGATTGACTCTCTACCTAGACGTGTTGCTGCGTGCATCGCCGTCCGCGGTGGTTCTACTTGCTACTAAGCCGACGCCGTTCTCGCTCTGTATTATTCGTCCCTGTCTCTCTCTGTCTGCCGAGTTTCATCACTTTCTGGCCACTATTTCTTGGTGTTTCATTTTCAATGTCACGCAGTGTATAAATATATTTAGTTTATAAATATAATTTTTTTAAAGTGCTTTGTGTGTATCAATAGTTTAAAGAAAGGTATATTTTAACTGAAGTTCTTGAAATTATAGAATTTTAAAATATATTTATAGTATATGGTATGTTTTTTATTCTTTCTTTTGAAAATGAAGATACTTCGGCCAGTGAATCTTTTTATTACCTCGACGTTTCGACAAAAATCTTTTGTCCTCGTCAGGAGCAAACAAAAATTAAACATTCAGCAAGGCGTTAAAAATCTTTCTAAAGTTCCAAGGGCGTTCTCACGCGATATTCAAAATTTTTGTACAACATCTAAAGCACGAGTCAAAAATAAATATTTAACTCACAAAAGACTATGATCTTTGAAATAAATTATAATATACATATATATAATGAGAAATTATAAAAAAATAAATATAAAAAATAATAATATTTACAAAGATTTTCCTATAGTATATATAAATCGATATCTATTACTTACAATTTATACTTATACTTTTAACTACTTTTTAAATTTATAAACGAATTGTATTGTAGTGGAATATCTTCAAATACATTTATACTTCTTGCCCCCATTTCCCGTGATACCCATCCCTCTAAAAATAATCTTTCCTTTTTAAATTTTATATTCCTATGAAATATCTCGATATCATTCCAATTTGGCCTATGTCCTGAATATAAAGCATGTTCCCCAATTTTGCTTAACGCCCTTCTCCCCAATAAACCCTGTTGGTGTTCCTTAATTCTGGTCTCTAATTTACGGCCGGTTTCTCCTATATAAATTTTGTCACATTCTGTGCATTTAATCCCATAAATTACATTACTTGGTTTTGATGTGCCTATGTTATCCTTCATTATGCTATTTCTAGTTATAAATTCCCTTTTTGTCCCCGTACTATGCCATATATTATATATTTAAATTTTCTCAAAATTCTAGATATTTCGTTATCTATATCTCCAAAAAATGGAATAATTATATTATTGCAATCATCTTTATTCCTATTTGAATTTGGCCTATCTATTTCATATCTTCTGATCCATTTGTTTGTGAAACTAACTGGATAATCAGATTCTTCTAATTCTGCTCTAATTTTCATTATCTCTTTTTTATAAATATATTGGTCTGTACATACCTGTTTGGCTCTTTCTACAAGAGATTTTATCACCTGTCTTTTATGTATCATAGGATTATTGGAATTAAAATTTAGATGTATCCCACAGTCTGTTGGCTTTCTGAAAACGCTGGTTAAAATGGAACCATCTTCTTTGCGAGTTAGTCCTACATCTAAGAATGATAAAAATCCCTCTCTTTCTGTTTCAACCGTGAATTCTATTCCTTTTTCTAAATTATTCAACATATGACCATGATTTCATCAAGATTTTCTTTGCGGATCACTGCGAAAACATCATCTATATAGCGTCCCCAGATTTTTATTCCCTCAATTAAGATTGCCTTTTTATCTACCGATGCCATTACAATGTCAGCAATGATCATGCTTGTAGGGCAATCCATAGCAGTGCCGTCCTTTTGTCTGTAAAATTTATCCCCGTATCTGAAGTAAATATTATCTAAACATAACCTAAAACCTTCTATCATTTCATCGATTTCTAATCCCTTGTTTACACAATCTTGTCTTTTCACCTCGAAATATTCCCTTAGCTCTTTTAGAGCTAGAGTTCTATTGATATTGGTGAAAAGTGATTTGACATCAAAGGATACCATTATTTCATGGTCATTTAACCTTAAAATTTTAGCGATATCTAATAGCTCTTTCCTATTTCTTATCTCAAACCCAGAAATTTTTCTTGTGCTCGGAACTTGGTTTTTAAGCCAGTCCGCCAAACCTCTGGTGGGGGCCTTGAATCCTGACACAATGGGCCGTAGGGGAACTCCTTCCTTGTGGATCTTTGGTAGTCCTTTGAAGAGAGGTGCAGCGACATCTTCTAGCTTCATTTTTCTTTTATCAATGTCCTTAGATTTCATGTTTTTGATGAATTTTGATATTTTGAGTTTTATCTTTTCAGTTGGGTCTTCGCGAATTTTTTCATATGTATTATTATCGTTGAGAAGGTTCGTTATCTTATCATTGTAATCTTCTCTCTTCATCACTACTGTCATTCTTTGTTGTACAAATTTTGTGACTTTTTGTTCTGATAATGATACCCCTATATATATATATATATATATATATAAAGAGTTCATTTTAATTAATATTGAATATATCACAATATTCAAGAAATAAAATAGGTTATTACAAATAAAAATTAATGCAATATTCATAAATATTAGATAATAAAAAGGTATATATTGGATTTAATCAAATATTTAATTTGCAAATATTTCGGTTGGCTGAACGCCAAACCTTTATCAAGGCATTACATTTTATGTAATAAAATATAATAAATGTAATGCCTTGATAAAGGTTTGACGTTCAGCCAACCGAAATATTTTCAAAATAAATATTTTATTAAATCCAATATATGCCTTTTTATTATCTATTGAATTAAATATGGATTGCTCTATTCTCAAAACGATTCATAAATATATGATCAAAGCAATTTAGTTTGACGTTTTAAAATTATTTTCAAAAATCGATTTTGCTTTGTATATAAATATTATATAATAGCATAAATTGTTTTTAAAAAAATTATAGTATACTATACCTTTAAATAGGTTGTTCATGAAGTAAATTTGCTGTATTTACTCAATGTAGATATATATTATTTTAGCAGTAGATACAACTAATAATATACATTTTTGGTCAAAGTATTTAACTAAAAATTATATATACATCTTTTAATTCGAGATCTTAAAACAAAATATATATATATTAAATGAATTGTGACTTATATTTATTATATTAAATGTGTTGTAAGATTTAGGTACTTACAGCTTGTAGGAAGGCATGAGGACGTTGAGGATTATATGATAATAATCTTTATTATCCATTTAGCAAGAAAGACAAAGTTATGGTAGCGAACAGTTATTGAAGTATAGACAAGAAAGGTAAACAAACAGTTGTGTTGATGATAGGTCCAGTGTGGCGCTAGCTGTCGTAGCATTCAGTTATCCAACAAATCCCCGGCATGAATGTGGAGACATCACGAGGTTGTAGCGTAACTTCTCAAATGTCGGCCTTGGTAGCGGCTTGGTCAGAATGTCCGCCTTCATGTCGCCAGTTGGGCAGTAGACCATTTTTATCACTGTCTTCTTCTGAAGATCCTTCAGGTGATGGATCTTGGTTGCGATGTGCTTGGTTCTAGAAGACACTTTTTCGGATGAACATATCTTGAGACATGATTGATTGTCTTGGTGGAAGTAGATTGGAGCTTTCTGTTCCAGTTCGAGATCCTTTAGCAAGTCGAGAAGCCATAACAGTTCTTGTGAGGCTTCAGCTGCGGAGATAAGTTCCGCTTCGGTGGATGAGAGAGATACGCAACCTTGTTTCCCAGTCATCCATGAGATGGGGTTTGAACCCAGTAGGAACAAGTTTCCGCTTAGTGATTTTCTGTCGGTGTTGTCGCTTGCCCATGTGGCATCGCTGTATGCTTCCAGCGTGGGAGGTTTTTGGTTAGATATGCGTAGCTCGAGTTCTTTAGTAGTTTTTAGATATCTTACGATTCTTTTTGCTGCATTCCAGTCACAATTTCTAGGATTCTGGTTTCTGCTGCTAAGTATGCAGACTGGAGCTGCGATATCTGGTCTGGATACTACGCTTAGGTACAATAGTGAGCCTATCAGTTGTTGGTATTGGACGTTGTTTGGTAGAAGTTTTTCATCAGATATACCGGGGTATCCGCTTTCCATGGGAGTGAAAGTAGGTTTCGCTTCTTGGAGATTGTACCTTTCAACTAATTCTTGGATTTTATTCTTTTGGCTCAGAAGGAGTTCACCTTCTCTGTTCCTTGAGATTTCTATACCAATGAATTGAGTGGGGTCTCCAAGGTTCTTTATTTCGAATTCTTTTTCGAGAGTTTTGACAGTGTTTTGGATGATTATTTCGGAATCGCTTGCAAGGAGCATGTCATCCACATATAGAATCAAGTAGATGGAGTGGTTTTCTTCATTCTTGGTGAATAGGCATGGGTCTACAATGCTCTGTTTGAAGTTATTTTTAATTAGAGTGCTTGCAATTTTTGTGTTCCAAGATCTTCCAGCTTGTTTTAGACCGTAAATTGCCTTCTTTAGTTTGCAGACTTTGTTTGTTTGTTTTGTATAGAGTCCTTCTGGGAGTTCCATGTAGAGTTCGTTTATCTAGGTCGCCGTGTAGGAACGCTGTCTTCACATCGAGGTGGATCACTTGCATCCCTTTGTAGACTGATGCAGCTAGGAAGGCTCTAATTGTAGAATGCTTCACAATTGGTGCAAAGGTTTCTTCGTAGTCTCGGCCAAATTTCTGATTGAACCCTTTTGCTACGAGTCTGGCTTTGTACCGCTCTATTTCTCCTTTGGAATTGAGTTTTTGTTTATAGGTCCATTTACATCCTATGATCTTTTTGTCCTTAGGTAGAGGCGTTAGTTCCCATGCATTGTTCTTCTCAAGAGAATTTAGTTCTTCATTCATTGCTTGTAGCCATTTTTCTCTTTCTATTTTTGGTGATTGTAGGACTTCCGAGTAGTTGGTAGGTGTCTGAATGTCTTGAGCTTCAGTTTTGTACAGCATGTAGTCATTTCTTATGGGAGGTATTCCCTTTGTTGGTCTCGTGGATCTTCTTTGTGTGACCACTTGTGTTCCTGTGCTTGTACCGGGTTGAATGTAATCCTCGGTTTCTGAGTCCTCAAGGTTTTCGGATTGTGTTCCTGGTTCCTGACTTTCCTCTGCATTACCAATATGATTGGAGGAAGTTAGATCTGTACTTAGTACTTGTGGTGAAGTTGTTTTTGTGGAAGCGTGGTGAAACCCATTTTCTTTTTCTATAAATTTTACGGATCTGCTGATTGTGATGTTGTCTGTGTCGTGCAGGATTCTGTATCCTTTGCTTCGATCATCGTATCCAAGAAAGATCCCTTCGATAACTTTGCTATCCAACTTGTTTCTTTTTATCTTGGGAATATAGGCGAAGGCTTTACATCCGAATCTTTTTAGATGCTTCAGACTGGGCTTCCTGTTGGTCCATAGTTCAAAAGGAGTCTTGTCTGTAGCTTTCGAGGGTATTCGGTTGTGTAGGTAATTAGCTGTGGTAACCGCTTCCGCCCATAGAGATTGTGGGAGTCCTGAGTCAAACAGCATGCATCTTGTCATCTCCATTAGTGATCGATTTTTCCTTTCTGCTACTCCGTTCTGTGCTGGTGAGTAGGGGACTGTTAGCTGATGTTTGATTCCGCTTTGGTTCAGGAAATCTTCGACTTGTCGGTTTACGTACTCACGACCGTTGTCTGTCCGTATGGTTTGGATATTTTTTCCAAATTCCGTGTGTGCTGAGATGACGTAGTCTTTTATTTTTTCATAGACTTCGTCTTTTCCTTTCAGGAGGTAGACCTTTGTGTATCTGCTGTAGTCATCAGTGAAGGTGATGAAGTATCTCTTACCGCTGAGAGAGTTAGTTGGTAATGGACCGCAGATATCACTGTGGACAAGTTGAAGCGTTTCAGTTGCTCTGTACTCTGTCTTCTTTGGAAATGGGGTTTCGGTGAGTTTTCCTTGAATGCACTGAACGCAGTCTGTGCTGTGCGAACAGTTATTTAGACTTAGTCCTCTTGCTAGGTTCTCATTTCGAATCTTCTTAATTGATTCTATATTTCTGTGTCCTAGTCTGTCGTGCCAGAGCATGAGGCAATTTTTGTTCTTGCAGTGGTTTTGTTTTGCAACATTTGCTTTGAATGTGCGAGTTTGGGGGTTGTCATCCAGGTGGAGTCGGTACATTCCATTGTCAAGTATACCGTTCGCGAGGGCTGTGTTGTCTCTTTCGATGGTACACCATTCTCTGTTGAACGTCACTTTACATCCGTTGGAGGTGGCCGCACTCACTGACAGAAGGTTGTCTGTTAGTTCCGGGATGTAGAGAACTTTTGTGAGAAGTAAGGTGTCAGTCTTTCCTTGGGGTGTGATGACTTTGATTTCTCCTTGTCCTATCCCTTTGACCTGCAGCTTATTGCCATTAGCAACCACAACATGTTGTGTTTGTTCTCTGTTAAGTTCAGTGAAGAAGCTTTCATCGTACGCCATATGAGATGTGGCTCCAGAGTCGACGAACCAGTTGTGTACACTTGCTTCTCGTTGAGTGCAATTGAGAGCTTTTGGGTTAGGTCCTTTTGTTGTTCTCTGATTTGTTGATTGTTCTTGGGTGACACTCGACTGATTTGTGTACTTTGGTACGTTTCCTCTTCTGAAGTATTCATATTTGTACTCTTTGTTGCTGTTGTTTCGCTTTTGATAGTGCCAACATTCTTCTTTGGAGTGGTTTGGTTTGTGGCAGAAAGAACAGAATTTCTTCTCTTTTTCTCTTCTTTGGCTTGAAGCTCTGTGGAGGCTTTTTAAGGCTTTTGATTCGGTGCTTTCGTCTTTCGAGCTTTCTACTCTGCGTGTGTGTTCATCAAGGAGTTTGTTCTTGGTGAATTCAAGCGTTAGCTCGTCATCAGGCCTTGATTCCAACATCGTGATGAGATTGGAGTAGCTCTTTGGAAGCGAGCAAAGCAGTATAGCCGTGATGTGAGAGTCCTTTAGTGTTTCGCCAATGGTTCGCAGTTTGTCAACTAGTTCCATCATGGTAGTGATGTGCTGCTGCATGTCTTTGTCTTCTTCGAGTTTTAAGCTGTATAGTTTCCTTAGCAAATAAATTTTTCCTGAGAGTGTTTTTCTTTCATAGATATTTTTAAGAGTGTCCCAGGTAGCTTTGGCTGTTAGTAGGTTTTTGACATGCACTATTTGTGAGTCGGCGATGCTTAGATTAATGATAGCTCTAGCTTTTGAGTCTTTCTTTTTCCATTCGATTTTAGGTTCATCTGGAATATTTTCGGTGACAACTTCCCAAAGATCTTCCTTTTGCAAGAGCATTTCAATTTTGAAAGACCATAGTGAGTAGTTATAGCCGTCGAGCTTATTTAGGGTTACATCGTGGCTCGGGAGTGACGCCATTTTTGCTAAGCCTATTTTTCTTTGTCTTAACTCGTTAGTTGAATTTCATGCAATATTCAGTCTCATAATCTAATTGTTGTAAGATTTAGGTACTTACAGCTTGTAGGAAGGCATGAGGACGTTGAGGATTATATGATAATAATCTTTATTATCCATTTAGCAAGAAAGACAAAGTTATGGTAGCGAACAGTTATTGAAGTATAGACAAGAAAGGTAAACAAACAGTTGTGTTGATGATAGGTCCAGTGTGGCGCTAGCTGTCGTAGCATTCAGTTATCCAACAAAATGCAATATAAATTTCTAATTTAAATAAAATATTATGAAATTAGAAAAAGTTCTGGCTTAAAATTTGTTTTTGAATTT
The DNA here is from genome assembly GCA_030710605.1 of Cordylochernes scorpioides. Classification (NCBI taxonomy): domain Eukaryota; kingdom Metazoa; phylum Arthropoda; class Arachnida; order Pseudoscorpiones; family Chernetidae; genus Cordylochernes; species Cordylochernes scorpioides. The sequence goes on from CP092884.1 coordinate 46,652,650, forward strand.
TTTCACTTTTTTAAATTGATATTTCCTAATTGCTTGTCATTAAAAAGGTGAATACGATTTTTGCTGGAACCTTTAAGTACAAAAAAAAAATATTTAATGCATTGATGACCTGAATAAAAATATTTTTGGTATTATTTAGTCTATAACTTATTAGAAAATTTTCAAAAGATATTACATTGGTGCCATTTTTGAAATATTTGAACTTGCTCTCGACTGTTGTTGTCATAAATACTGATACCAATGGTTGAAAGATCTAAAAATGACTATTTGTTGAAATTTAAGATTTCCTTATTTTTCAAACTTCAAATATTTTATGGAAATTAATTTAATGTTAGATTGTAAGCTGTTATTATTAAAAACGTTTTATATTAATTAAACTTGTTATAAAAAAGTGATATAGAAATAAATTTAAAAATTATTAATAAGTTACCTTTTTATTGTGAAAAAAACAAGCTTTCGAGCAAAAACGCTCTTCTACTAACTAATCAAAGTTATTGAAGAAAAATACAGACGATAAAAATCAAATGTTTACTTGCACACGCGCGGGCGTGCAGAGTGACCAATTGAAAACCAAACATTGAAATCTATTTAAAACACAAATCATTTTATGTATTTACAAATTTATAAACTTACTCACATATTCTCATGCCCAGCAATGGCCGCAGCCTTGCAGAAAATCGACTTAGACCCAGAGCAGCAGCTTTACACACCCAAGATAGTGGATATTGCTGCTGCTGTGATGGAGATGCATGGAGACATCTGAGACTCTTCTTTGGACACGACAACAACAACAACAACAACAAATTTATAAATATTTTAAATAAGCCACGAACTTCTGTGCTGGAGTGTTAGAGAAAGCAAAACCGAGTCAATTATTATTTGAAATGGACCAATCAATAATCGCAATGAGCTTCTAAACTGACTAGAAAGGCGGGTTACAGGTCAGATAGAGTATGTCTTGGGTTGAGGTCACCATCAAGAGAGTTGGGATAGTTCCTTGATAACTCTATCTTAATATTTTTCAATGAATAAGAATAGAAAAGGGAGGGCATTGCTCATCATTTGTGAACCCACCCAGCTGTTTCGCTAGTTTCTAATTTTCAGCGATAGATGACGCTAAATTGGTGATGATATTCTATCAGTGACTCATGCTGATGAGCGGCCAACTTTGTAGAATCAAAAATGACTCCATTTTATATAATATAACCTCCAATAAGAGGCCACTTCCAGGAGAGACCAGGAGTATCTATGTTTTATAGACTAAGGTCTCTCATGGGAGGTTAAATGTTTGACATTAAAATTGATGATATCAAGACACGCCATTCTGTCTCCAGAGATACAGCACAAATTGGCACGGAATATTCCAATCAAAACAAATTCTAGATGGGAGTTTTTATAAAACCATTCTATTACCGAAGATAGAAATATCTGTGGGATTAGCGGGTGAATATTGAAGTAAACTTATAATAAAACATTTATATGAATCTTAATAATTATGTTATGAAGCATAGCGCGCCATCTGTTATGAAAATTCGAAACTATTATAGACGCGTATGATTCTTTTGAAAATTAAACAATTTCTACTGCCCTTACTGTAATGGAAAAATTAAAGGGAAGGCCTGGCTCATCAGTGGTGAACCCTTCCTTTAATTTTTCCATTGCAGTAAGGGCAGTAGAAATTGTTTAATTTTCAAAAGAATCATACGCGTCTATAATAGTTCCGAATTTTCATAATCTCTTCTTCTTCTTCTTTCTTATCTCCACTCAATCACACTAAGGTATCAAGCTTGTAAAGCTTGAGATTTTTGATGGTGTCTGCCGGGGAAGAGTAGATATCATCAATGGATGAGTCAATACAGTCAATAATATGTCTTGGGGTTGCAGAATGACACTTAGTACATAGTGGGAAAACCCTGCAACCATTCTGTCATTGTCCGTAGATGACCAGACTTAAGTCTGGAAATCAAAGACTGTTGTTCTCTTGGGAGGACAGAACTTGTCCCTCCTGCTCTGTACCAGTCATGTGTGTTCAGCATCAGATTTCCATTCCTGTAGGCATTCATATTCTTAATAACAACAACAACAAAAAAAGTCTTTATTTAGGGTCACTGACCCTATACAGGATTCACCAGAGGTATGCATAAGAACAAAGCAGTGAGACAAAAGAAATAACGATATATACAGAGTAAAAAGAGAAAGAAAAAAAAAACAAGAAAAGGAAAAAAAATAATAAGAAGAAGAAAGAGGGAAGCAAGAAATCAACACAAAAAGAGTAGCAGTAAGAAAGTGAGGAGTGATATTCTTAATAATAATAATATCATGGACAAAAAATTCTGTAAATGCCAATTCTCCTTTATTCTAAATGAACACAAAACAAGATGAGCTTTCGAAGAAGTCTCCTTTATCTAAAACTAAGAAAGATGACACTGGGTAGATATTAGAACGGGAAATAGTAAATATGCATCTCTTCCCTTCAACCATACTGATCGCCTGAATCCTCATCATCATTAAATAATTTTATTGTTTTAAATAGCAGGTCTATTAGTATGAAACGCGAAAATTTTCAGTGAATTCAAAAGTTCACCAATTCCATACAACAAAAGATTTTATATTCAAAGTAATTGCCCTGATTAGCTATACACTCGGACCACCTTTCATTCAATTTTCGAATTCCTTGTCTGAAAATTTCTATTCCTTTTGAGTCGAAGCAGTCAAAAAGACATTTTCGGAGTATTTCTGAGTTCAAAAATTTCTGTTTTTTTAGGGCGTGTCCTAAAAATGTGTACACAGAGGTCCAGTCTATATATACGGTAGGTCCTTCTTGAGGTTTTCAGGGAATCTCAGCTCTCTCGGGGAATTATTAAGATGAGAATAGCAGGTGCTTCCAGGGATAGAGTTTCTTTGTTAAACATCTAACTCTGTGCTTCACTTCCATCAATAATTGACAATATGACCCAGAATAAGTATATTGCTACGGCGTGTTATGATTTCCACAAGTCCATATCTCAGAAGAAGGCCAAGTGACACTCACTCCTCACTTTCTTACTGCTACTCTTTTTGTGTTGTTTTTCTTGCTTCCCTCTTTCTCTTTCTTGTTTTTTCTTTTCTTTTTCTTCTGTCTATATCGTTGTTTCACTGCTTTGTTCTTATGCATACCTCTGGTGAATCCTGTATAGGGTCAGTGACCCTAAATAAAGGCTTTTTGTTGTTGTTGTAAATATGCCTTTCCTTCCTTCAACCATACTGATCGCCTGAACCCTCATCATCATTAAATAATTCTATTGTTTGAAATACGGTACACACAGGTCTAGTCAATATATACGGTAGGTCTTTTTTGGGGTGTTCAGGGAATCTCAGCTCTCTTTCAGATTTATTAAGATGAGAATAACAGGTGCTTCCAGTGATAGAGTTTCTTTGTTAAACATCTAATTCACAAATCTTTCTAGCTTTCGGGCACGGAAGTTCTTCTACGGGAGAAAACATGCTACAATAAATCTCCAATGATTATATTTGAACGTTTGTTTAATTAGTGATTACCTGTTTTCTCTTGTTGAAGGGCTTCATGCCAGAAAACTATAGAGATTTGTGAATTAGAATGTTTTAAAAGAAATGTATTCCCAGAAACACCTGATATTTTAAACTTAACATCGTTTTAGTGTTTATATAGACAGAAGGGGGTGTGTATCTTTTTTATTTACAAGTATTGAAAGATCTATTTACTTGTAAATAGATCTTTCACCAGAAATATTCTATAATTTATAAGGTATGGAACCACTTCATTTCTAAGTCCACTTCATAGGATTCAGTAAATACTTAGGGAATCGTGTGATTACAAAAGTTTCCATGGACTGACGAGGAACATAGGCTGAAAGCATGGTCTCTAGATTAGCGTTTTGAAATTGGTAAAGCTTGTTTTTTTGTTGTAGTTTTAATAAAACACACAAACAAACGTGGTACAAACTGAGAATCAACTACTTCAATATTTTACATCGAGAGGATGTTTGTCTCTATGTACATTCCCCAGGTGTCCCGAGTATGTAAGAGAACAACAAGATTCCAAGAAGAACGAGGTCACGTGATCTCCTCGCTGACGTAACGGGTCCACAACGGTGGCGTAACGCAAGTCCATCGATTGGACCACACCCATGACTCGGGTCCTTGCCTGGGTGGTGCTGCTACTGGTGTTGGCGGGGTGTGTGGGGGCCCAGTACCGCTCCAGGAAGGGTAGGTGACCTCTGACATCACTGACTTACCACTCACTCCAGCGGTAGTTACTGCACTCCATTCTGGCACTAGGTGAACTCACACAACTCCAGCGATGTTTATTGCTCAATTCACTCCAGCACTAGGTGAACTGACATCCTAGGAGCAGTGGCCACCCAGACCTTTCGGTCCATAAACCGGAGCATGCGATAGCACACCCATTGCTGACATCCAGGTCACCCAGCCAAAAGGAATGATGCATTCTCCATGCACCGAGCGGCCATTGTTTGGCCCCTCGCGCCCGCCATTATGGTCTGGCTCCATAGGGTCGACCAATCAAACCCACAGGCGTCTCCGAGAGTTCATGGCAAGGTTGCTGACCGAGCCCTCCCGTTCGGACTTAGTTAAACCCGTCCTACGCTCCAATAGGACCTCCCAATAGGTGAACTGACAGCACTAGATAAAGTAACATCATTAGATCACCAACATGTATGTCCCCCAAAGGTACCAAGGATCGTCAGACCCGGGCTGGACCCCCCGCCACCCAGAAACGGAAGCCCGGGACCAAGGTATCGTGCTACGCCTGCGATGTGGACTTTGCGGAGGAGGAGTTTCGCTCGGACCATCCGTGTCTAATACCGTCTGATCCCCGGGACCTCATCACCTGCAGCGACAACACCAACTTCTGCAAGGTCGGTGCTCCCCCTGGCAACTTAGCGAATGTTTCTGGAACACCCGGGAACTTTCTGGAGATATACTCATGGACAAAACTTAAGGAAATTGTACCTATTAGCTTGTATATCGGGATTCAGACAATAACTCTGAAAGATATTACAGTGACTTTTATTGAAGACACATGAGATAACCAATATACACTCATGAACAAAACTTAAGAAAGTTGTACCTTTTAGCATGTATATCGAGATTATAACTCTGAAAGATATTACAGTGACTTTTATTGAAGACACACGAGATAACCAAGTGTGAACATAATTGCCTTGGTCTCCTTAAAAAAAAATAGACGAACGGCGATATAAAATATGAGATTTCAGTAAGTTTGTCCATGAGTATAAATTGTCCTCTGGAAGTGTAAAACATATCAATGTTGGGTATAAACTAGCCACTGACATCTAGATGTGGTAGTCCTATAGCCATGGACATCAATATGTCCAGGGTGACATCAAGGTGTCTACTAGATATCGATGTGTTCCCTAGTGTCAACCACTAGACATCAAGGTGTCCAGACCGACCTCGTGGTGTCCAGGCCGACATCACCAAGACAGGCGGCGTACTAACGTCCCTCGGACGCCACTGCACCAACGACTGCCGCGAGCTGTGCATCGTCAAGGGCTACGGAGTAGCTAAGGAAACCTGCACGTACTGCTGCCCGGAGAATCCCGCGTGTGGTCGCGACGAGTTGCTCAGCACAGGGTAGGTGTCCGGTACAACACGGGGTAGTTCATAGCTGTCCATCTCAACACAGGGTAGGTGCCAGGTACAACACAGGGTAGTTCATAGCTGTCCATCTCAACACAGGGTAGGTGTCCAGTTCAGTACAAGGTAGTTCATAGCTGTCCATCTCAGCACAGGGTAGGTGTCCGGTACAACACGGGGTAGTTCATAGCTGTCCATCTCAGCATAGGGTAGGTGTCCAGTTCAGTACAAGGTAGTTCATAGCTGTCCATCTCAGCACAGGGTAGGTGTCCGGTACAACACGGGGTAGTTCATAGCTGTCCATCTCAACACAGGGTAGGTGTCCAGTTCAGTACAAGGTAGTTCATAGCTGTCCATCTCAGCACAGGGTAGGTGTCCGGTACAACACGGGGTAGTTCATAGCTGTCCATCTCAGCATAGGGTAGGTGTCCGGTACAACACGGGGTAGTTCATAGCTGTCCATCTCAGCATAGGGTAGGTGTCCGGTACAACACGGGGTAGTTCATAGCTGTCCATCTCAGCATAGGGTAGGTGTCCGGTACAACACGGGGTAGTTCATAGCTGTCCATCTCAGCATAGGGTAGGTGTCCGGTACAACACGGGGTAGTTCATAGCTGTCCATGTCAGCACAGGGTAGGTGTCCGTTACAACACGGGGTAGTTCATAGCTGTCCATCTCAGCACAAGGTAGATATCCGGTACAACACAGGGTAGTTCATAGCTGTCCATCTCAGCACAGGGTAGGTGTCCGGTACAACACGGGGTAGTCCATAGCTGTCCATCTCAGCATAGGGTAGGTGTCCGGTACAACACGGGGTAGTTCATAGCTGTCCATCTCAGCACAGGGTAGGTGTCCGTACAACCCAAGGTAGTTCATAGCTGTCCATCTCAGCACAGGGTAGGTGTCCGTACAACCCAAGGTAGTTCATAGCTGTCCATCTCAGCATAGGGTAGGTGTCCGGTACAACACGGGGTAGTTCATAGCTGTCCATCTCAGCATAGGGTAGGTGTCCGGTACAACACGGGGTAGTTCATAGCTGTCCATGTCAGCACAGGGTAGGTGTCCGTTACAACACGGGGTAGTTCATAGCTGTCCATCTCAGCACAGGGTAGGTGTCCGGTACAACACGGGGTAGTTCATAGCTGTCCATCTCAGCACAGGGTAGGTGTCCGGTACAACACGGGGTAGTTCATAGCTGTCCATCTCAGCACAGGGTAGGTGTCCGGTACAACACGGGGTAGTTCATAGCTGTCCATCTCAGCACAGGGTAGGTGTCCGGTACAACACGGGGTAGTTCATAGCTGTCCATCTCAGCATAGGGTAGGTGTCCGGTACAACACGGGGTAGTTCATAGCTGTCCATCTCAGCATAGGGTAGGTGTCCGGTACAACACGGGGTAGTTCATAGCTTTCCATCTCAGCATAGGGTAGGTGTCCGGTACAACACGGGGTAGTTCATAGCTGTCCATCTCAGCATAGGGTAGGTGTCCGGTACAACACGGGGTAGTTCATAGCTGTCCATGTCAGCACAGGGTAGGTGTCCGTTACAACACGGGGTAGTTCATAGCTGTCCATCTCAGCACAGGGTAGGTGTCCGGTACAACACGGGGTAGTCCATAGCTGTCCATCTCAGCATAGGGTAGGTGTCCGGTACAACACGGGGTAGTTCATAGCTGTCCATCTCAGCATAGGGTAGGTGTCCGGTACAACACGGGGTAGTTCATAGCTGTCCATCTCAGCATAGGGTAGGTGTCCGGTACAACACGGGGTAGTTCATAGCTGTCCATCTCAGCACAGGGTAGGTGTCCGGTACAACACGGGGTAGTTCATAGCTGTCCATCTCAGCACAGGGTAGGTGTCCGGTACAACACAGGGTAGTTCATAGCTGTCCATCTCAGCACAAGGTAGATATCCGGTACAACACAGGGTAGTTCATAGCTGTCCATCTCAGCACAGGGTAGGTGTCCGGTACAACACGGGGTAGTTCATAGCTGTCCATCTCAGCACAGGGTAGGTGTCCGTACAACACAGGGTAGTTCATAGCTGTCCATCTCAACACAGGGTAGGTGCCAGGTACAACACAGGGTAGTTCATAGCTGTCCATCTCAACACAGGGTAGGTGTCCAGTTCAGTACAAGGTAGTTCATAGCTGTCCATCTCAGCACAGGGTAGGTGTCCGGTACAACACGGGGTAGTTCATAGCTGTCCATCTCAACACAGGGTAGGTGCCAGGTACAACACAGGGTAGTTCATAGCTGTCCATCTCAACACAGGGTAGGTGTCCAGTTCAGTACAAGGTAGTTCATAGCTGTCCATCTCAGCACAGGGTAGGTGTCCGGTACAACACGGGGTAGTTCATAGCTGTCCATCTCAGCATAGGGTAGGTGTCCGGTACAACACGGGGTAGTTCATAGCTGTCCATCTCAGCATAGGGTAGGTGTCCGGTACAACACGGGGTAGTTCATAGCTGTCCATCTCAGCATAGGGTAGGTGTCCGGTACAACACGGGGTAGTTCATAGCTGTCCATCTCAGCATAGGGTAGGTGTCCGGTACAACACGGGGTAGTTCATAGCTGTCCATGTCAGCACAGGGTAGGTGTCCGTTACAACACGGGGTAGTTCATAGCTGTCCATCTCAGCACAAGGTAGATATCCGGTACAACACAGGGTAGTTCATAGCTGTCCATCTCAGCACAGGGTAGGTGTCCGGTACAACACGGGGTAGTTCATAGCTGTCCATCTCAGCACAGGGTAGGTGTCCGGTACAACACGGGGTAGTTCATAGCTGTCCATCTCAGCACAGGGTAGGTGTCCGGTACAACACAGGGTAGTCCATAGCTGTCCATCTCAGCATAGGGTAGGTGTCCGGTACAACACGGGGTAGTTCATAGCTGTCCATCTCAGCACAGGGTAGGTGTCCGTACAACCCAAGGTAGTTCATAGCTGTCCATCTCAGCACAGGGTAGGTGTCCGTACAACCCAAGGTAGTTCATAGCTGTCCATCTCAGCATAGGGTAGGTGTCCGGTACAACACGGGGTAGTTCATAGCTGTCCATCTCAGCATAGGGTAGGTGTCCGGTACAACACGGGGTAGTTCATAGCTGTCCATGTCAGCACAGGGTAGGTGTCCGTTACAACACGGGGTAGTTCATAGCTGTCCATCTCAGCACAGGGTAGGTGTCCGGTACAACACGGGGTAGTTCATAGCTGTCCATCTCAGCACAGGGTAGGTGTCCGGTACAACACGGGGTAGTTCATAGCTGTCCATCTCAGCACAGGGTAGGTGTCCGGTACAACACGGGGTAGTTCATAGCTGTCCATCTCAGCACAGGGTAGGTGTCAGGTACAACACGGGGTAGTTCATAGCTGTCCATCTCAGCATAGGGTAGGTGTCCGGTACAACACGGGGTAGTTCATAGCTGTCCATCTCAGCATAGGGTAGGTGTCCGGTACAACACGGGGTAGTTCATAGCTTTCCATCTCAGCATAGGGTAGGTGTCCGGTACAACACGGGGTAGTTCATAGCTGTCCATCTCAGCATAGGGTAGGTGTCCGGTACAACACGGGGTAGTTCATAGCTGTCCATGTCAGCACAGGGTAGGTGTCCGTTACAACACGGGGTAGTTCATAGCTGTCCATCTCAGCACAGGGTAGGTGTCCGGTACAACACGGGGTAGTCCATAGCTGTCCATCTCAGCATAGGGTAGGTGTCCGGTACAACACGGGGTAGTTCATAGCTGTCCATCTCAGCATAGGGTAGGTGTCCGGTACAACACGGGGTAGTTCATAGCTGTCCATCTCAGCATAGGGTAGGTGTCCGGTACAACACGGGGTAGTTCATAGCTGTCCATCTCAGCACAGGGTAGGTGTCCGGTACAACACGGGGTAGTTCATAGCTGTCCATCTCAGCACAGGGTAGGTGTCCGGTACAACACAGGGTAGTTCATAGCTGTCCATCTCAGCACAAGGTAGATATCCGGTACAACACAGGGTAGTTCATAGCTGTCCATCTCAGCACAGGGTAGGTGTCCGGTACAACACGGGGTAGTTCATAGCTGTCCATCTCAGCACAGGGTAGGTGTCCGTACAACACAGGGTAGTTCATAGCTGTCCATCTCAGCACAAGGTAGATATCCGGTACAACACAGGGTAGTTCATAGCTGTCCATCTCAGCACAGGGTAGGTGTCCGGTACAACACGGGGTAGTTCATAGCTGTCCATCTCAACACAGGGTAGGTGTCCGGTACAACACGGGGTAGTTCATAGCTGTCCATCTCAGCACAAGGTAGATATCCGGTACAACACAGGGTAGTTCATAGCTGTCCATCTCAGCACAGGGTAGGTGTCCGGTACAACACGGGGTAGTTCATAGCTGTCCATCTCAACACAGGGTAGGTGTCCGGTACAACACGGGGTAGTTCATAGCTGTCCATCTCAGCACAGGGTAGGTGTCCGTACAACCCAAGGTAGTTCATAGCTGTCCATCTCAGCACAGGGTAGGTGTCCGTACAACCCAAGGTAGTTCATAGCTGTCCATCTCAGCACAAGGTAGATATCCGGTACAACACGGGGTAGTTCATAGCTGTCCATCTCAGCACAGGGTAGGTGTCCGGTACAACACGGGGTAGTTCATAGCTGTCCACCTCAGCACAGGGTAGGTGTCCGGTACAACACGGGGTAGTTCATAGCTGTCCACCTCAGCACAGGGTAGGTGTCCGGTACAACACGGGGTAGTTCATAGCTGTCCATGTCAGCACAGGGTAGGTGTCCGGTACAACACGGGGTAGTTCATAGCTGTCCATCTCAGCACAGGGTAGGTGTCCGTACAACACAGGGTAGTTCATAGCTGTCCATCTCAGCACAGGGTAGGTGTCCGGTACAACACGGGGTAGTTCATAGCTGTCCATCTCAGCACAGGGTAGGTGTCCGTACAACCCAAGGTAGTTCATAGCTGTCCATCTCAGCACAGGGTAGGTGTCCGTACAACCCAAGGTAGTTCATAGCTGTCCATCTCAGCACAAGGTAGATATCCGGTACAACACGGAGTAGTTCATAGCTGTCCACCTCAGCACAGGGTAGGTGTCCGGTACAACACGGGGTAGTTCATAGCTGTCCACCTCAGCACAGGGTAGGTGTCCGGTACAACACGGGGTAGTTCATAGCTGTCCATGTCAGCACAGGGTAGGTGTCCGTTACAACACGGGGTAGTTCATAGCTGTCCATCTCAGCACAGGGTAGGTGTCCGGTACAACACGGGGTAGTTCATAGCTGTCCATCTCAGCACAGGGTAGGTGTCCGGTACAACACGGGGTAGTTCATAGCTGTCCATCTCAGCACAGGGTAGGTGTCCGGTACAACACGGGGTAGTTCATAGCTGTCCATCTCAGCACAGCGTATGTCCCAACTAAGCACAGGATAGTCCATAGCTGTCCAGCTCAATTAGGGTAGGCGACAAGCCAGTGTAGGTCGCAGTTGTCCAGTTCTGCGCAGGGTAGATCACCCACTCAACAAAGGATAGATACGTCCGTCAGTCAAAATTGTCATAATTCAACATCAAGGTCTTTACTTCTTCCTCTTACTCTATAATACCCCACTGCTAAACAACGGACTCACTTAAGGGTTGAAAAGACATCTTCAATTAATCATACTCCAACCTATAATTATGCAATACCCCATTTACATATTGTATTATAAAAAATTCTTTTGAGTTTTAGGAAAAAGGCATCTCCTGATCATGCAACTAAAATTTGCTGATGGCTTGGGCCATCTATCGGAATAAATATCTAATCGTTGATATGTAATTATTCCAGAATTGACCATATTTTTTGGGTCGTTGAGGTACAGCTTACACCACGTTGATGAGGGCCAACAGCCCGAAACGCGTACGTGGTTAGCTTTTCTTGATGAATAAAGAAAGGGTATTTGGAAAATAGTGGAATAATTGAAAAAAAATCAACGATAAAGTGATATTTATACCGATAGATGGCGCAAGCCATCAGCAACTTTTAGTTGCACAATCAGGAGATGCCTTTATCTTAATTTATCCATTTGATACAAGTTTAAATTCACTTTTGTTCAATTTTTTTTTTCACTTTTGAGTAATGTTTCCAGTTTTTTTGTCCAATGTGTAGATATGAGGCTTAACTGTTGTTCTTGTGTTCTAGGACTGTTCGAGGCAGTTTGCCGTGGGCAATCATGTTTCTTGTCCTACTCCGTATTTGACTTCGTCTTTTTTGTACTTTTTGTAGTCAATAAATTCCTTTACTTCGGGACCACTACATGTGTGGGTCGTTTTTTAAACCATTATCTTCCAACCATACCAATATATATATCTGAAAATTTCCAGAAACAAAAAAGCTATAAACATTTATAAAATGTATTGCCATTTATCGATAAAACATGTTGATGAGAGAAGCGTGGACACGGTCGCCGCTTAGAGGCGCTGCATGAAGACGAACTGACCAATGGGAACAGCCCACCTCAATCGTCAGTCTTCTTCCTTGTATATACCAAAAGACTGCCTTTGTTCTACTGCTGTGTGCGGTTCTTTTGTCAACATATGTATCCTTATATCTAATAATATATATCATATATTTATAAAATCACTTATTTGGCTGTTCTTTTTGTAACACCGACCCACACAACATTTGTAACAAATAAATTTACTGGCAATGTGTTTCTTTTCAATAATATAATCAAATATTATCTCTACAGATCTTACTGCAATGATATAAGTTATTGATTGAGAGGGATTGGCTCATCAGTAGTGAACCCTCTCAGCGGTTTCGCCAAATTAATCCCTAGACCGCTCTACTATTGTATTGAAGTTCCAAATAACTTTATTAGGTGCCACCGCTCAAGAAGAGCAACCTAGATCATCATATTTACTGTGGGGGATGTATAGGGTTTGTTCATTTACAATTTATATTTATATATTGGGGGGTCGGTGGAAGGCTGGTTAAACCGTTTGGTTTTCGACCACTAGGACCCGGGTTCGATTCCCGCATTGGACACTTTTTTCTGTTTAAAGAAAAAAAATGCTCCAATGGCCCCCGATTCTTGCAAAAGTCCAACCCCACCAGCGAGTGCAAGTAACCAAACGGGGCTCTGGCATTAGTAAGTGCAAAGTCGAACTGCTTTTCACATGTGTAGACATGTGGTGCACTTACAGTAAAAGCAGTCGCTAACTACCCACCATGATTATCATGGCCTGTACCACGTGTACTAGGGATAAGCAAAAAAAAAAAACAATTTATATTGATGTCGTTGGGTCCTTGGGGATATTGTTCTTGAGAAGGTTTTGTCTGGCTTGTTTGATATTCAAGGTGGGTTTGTTTTTCCTTTTTTTTCTACTTTTCGTCATTCTGATTGTATTGAATTGGTTTGGGATATACCCTGTATTTTCTATGGAAGGCAGCTTAGGGGTGTTTAGTGAACCTATGGACATAAGCTTAACATACTCATGTCAAAAGACATTGGCAATATGTTTGGTTATTGTAAAAAAGTAGATGATTATTTTAAATAATTAAAATATAACGATAAAATTAATGGGAGGGCTTGGCTCATTAGTGTTTTGTGAGAGATGAGCTTCTATAATTAGGGTTCGGTTCGGTTCCAAAATCACTTTATTAGGTACCGCTCAACAAGACCAACCTAGTTTATGATAATTGAAACAATGAATGTGAAGGTTATTCACGTATTAAACAAAATGTTAACGTGGGATTCAATCCCGGTTCATGGCTGTCGGGAATCGAGGGTGTTACCCACTTGTCCCCATAATTAGGGGCCAATCGTTGTTTTCACAAGGAAAATAATCACTGGGATATTATCATATTTTAGTACAACAACAACAACAAAAAGCCTTTATTTAGGGTCACTGACCCTATACAGGATTCACCAGAGGTATGCATAAGAACAAAGCAGTGAGACAAAGGAAATAACGATATAGACAAAATAAAAAGAAAAAAAAAGAAAAAAAAAACAAGAAAGAGAAAGAGGGAAGCAAGAAAAACAACACAAAAAGAGTAGCAGTAAGAAAGTGAGGAGTGAGTGTCACTTGGCCTTCTTCTGAGATATGGACTTGTGGAAACCATAAAACGCCGTAGCAATATACTTATTCTGGGTCATATTGTCAATTATTGATGGAAGTGAAGCGCAGCATATTTTAGTAGATTTTTGATGTTATTTCAACTAAGGGCCATATCCTTGGTTTATTTGGTAGACCAGTGGAATACACCGTTGATTTCCGACAGCCATGACCTGGGATCAAATCCCACTTCGGACACTTTTTTTCTGAAAAAAAAATTATTTCAGTGACCCCGATTCTTTCGAATTTGCAATCCCATCAGTGAGTACATCTAATCAAACGGGGATTCTGGCAAATTTGTAAGTGTAAAAGTCAAACTGCGCTTTTTACATATGTAGACATATGGTGTACTTACAGTAAAATTAGTCGCTAACTACTATCCACCATGATTATCATGGCCTGTACCATGTGTATACACACTAGAGCAGGGGACGACAAACTGCGGTCACATGAGGCTCTTTGAATGTGAAGCTGTTTATATAGTTCCATATGTAAATATTATTTATGCGAGTACTATTTATTGTGACAAGATAAAAACTTGTGGTTCTTTAAAAACTTTGATATTTTGTAAATTGTAATTTTTGACTCTTGCTACTCAAAATATTGCCGGGGGATCGGTGGAAGGATGGCCTAAACCAACCGCTACGACCCGGGTCCAATTCCCGCATTGGACACTTTTTTTTCTGATTAAAAAAAAAATTCTCCAATGGCCCTCGTTTCTTGCAAAAGTTCAACCCCACCATCGAGTGCAAGTAATCAAATGGGGCGCTGGCACATTTGTAAGTGCAAAGTCGAACTGCTTTTCACATGTGGTCCACTTACAGTAAAAGCAGTTGCCTACTTCTACCCACCATGATTATCATGGCCTGTACCACGTGTACTAGGGATAAGCAAGAGAGAGAAAAGATTGTCGACCCTTGCACAAGATGATTAAAATGAAAATGTATTTTGTGGATTTTTCAAATTTGAAATAAATGGGAAGAAGATTTGACCATATACAGGAGACTCTTTGTAACAATTAATGAAGTTTAATAAAGCAGTTTGATACTATACAATCCATGTAGAGAGATGGACGGACTACCAGTCCATGGTGGAGTCTCGGAGACTCCCCAGCGTGGGACTGCTGGGACTGTAGAACTGGCTGAACCACCGTCTAAACTGGACGAGGTATTTGTCCTCCTTCACCAACACAGGGTGGTGCAAGTACTTCTTATGGTTCCATACCCGGATGTCTCTCTCCAGCTGCTCACACACCCCTTGTAGCACCATCTATCGGCGAATTTATACAATATTGCCAGGTGGAAAATTAGGGAAGACAAACTTCAGGATGACACAGCAATTTATTTAGGGAAAGAACAAATTATGAGGGATAAATAAAATATAATCAATGAGGGAAATTTACAGAGTAGAAAAATATAAGCATAAAATGATACTCTGATAATAAAATAATAAATACTTTGTTACATAGCTCCTTCCCTATGGGAGCTGTGACCCACAGCTAGCAATTATTGTAATTACTGACGTGGATCTGACGTGATTCTGCCAAGGATTCCATCGAAGTCTTGGAACTTTGTCCCTAGTACCTTTGCGTCCTTTTACTTGCGGCGTGAAGAGCGGCTTTGTTGTCGTATCGTGGTCTATAGGGACATCGTCATCTTGGAAGAAAGTCTTGGCTTTGACCCGGCGGTGGAATCCTGGAGCCAGTCTCTAAAAATATAGATCACAGCACCCATGGCTTCAAGGTCTTCTCGGCGATCTTTAGTTTGTCTTCCCTAATTTACCCAGCATCTCCACAATTTGGGATAAGACAGCAATTTATTTCAGGCAAGAACGAACTATGAATGATAAACAAAAGATAAGGAATGAGGGAAGTTTACAGAGTAGTAAAATATAAACATAAAAAGATGATTCTCTGTTAATACTAGTGTAAAATTAATAAATACTTCGCTACAATATTGTTTAATACAAAATATTCTTTAATACAAAATTTAATACAAAATGTATAAAGGGATGTCACAAAAGTTCGTTAACACTTGCAAAAAATTGAAATACCAATTGTGAAGAAATGTCTGGTAATCGTTTCACATAACACTGATGCGAAATTTGGTAGAAGAATTCGCAGTGATGATTCTTTTGTGGGCTGTTGCAAGGATTTAAATCAGATCACTAAATAGCAGAAAGAAGAGAGTAAAAGTCTCCTTCAAACTAACTTTATTTAAAACATGTTAAGAGGACAGAGGAAAACATCAAACTGGTCAGTAGACCAGGCCGTGCTCTCTTCCTTTGTTGGCGGCTGGCGCCGCGGGGCTTGTTTGTTTACAGTCACCCGAGCCGTCTGGACGACGTCCCGAAGTGAATCTTCATTATTCCACACCAATATTATTCGCTGTTATGTATAATGTCTTTGTATTATGTATTATATAAGAAAAATTTGATATTTGCGGAAGAGCGATTGCTCGAAGCATATTATATATTTATAAATGTATGTAATTCTACTGTCCTCAAAGCTTATGTCCACAGTTCTTCTAAAATACCCATTCCAAGAGTCTAACAACAGTATCACTATAAAAGTAAGTTCCAAAAATGAAATATAACAGAGGTATGGTAGATTAAACTGGCGAAACCGCTGGGAGGGTTCACCACTGATGAGCCAGGCCCTCCCATTAATTTTTCCATTGCAGTAAGGGCAGTAGAAATTGTTTTATTTTAAAAAGAATCATACACATCTATAATAGTTTCATAATTTGATAACAGATGGCGCGCTAATGCATCCTAATAAAATAATTGTATCATGTATTATTGAAGAGAACAACTTTTTTATTACCATTAACTATATTGTGATTATATAAAAGAACAAAAAAGAAGCTTCTTTTTTAGAACATGTTTATTCCGCTAGCTTTCGAACGACATCGTTCTTCATCGGGCGTAAAGATAAAGCATAATGTATGATTATATATTATGTATTCGCCTTAATAATATTGTCGCGGAGATAAATAAAGCAAGGGCAAATTTGGGGATAATTAATTTATTATAAAGGTGGGTATTTACCTTTTAATTCTCCAATAAAATTATATACAAGAGGTATTTATAGGGAGAGAGAGACAGATGATAAAAACAACTATTCCCAGGTAAAGATAATAATAATGAGCGGCGTCAGCCACCGTCCCGTTTTCCTTATTTGCAGATCAGCTTCCGAGAACCCCTCACACCTGTGGTCCCCCCCGGGGTCCAGGGATGATTGATAGGTGTCCCATGGAGCTTCTTGACAATATTGTATGTAAAAGTGAAACTTGTATTAGCTTATTATTTTTCTTTGTTTTAAAAATGAATCGATGTTGGTTCCATATGCTTGAATTGAATATTACACCTTAGTTCTATATATTTTATTGCTTAAAAAGGAACACAACAAAACAAAAAAGAAACTACAATTACAAATGATTTGATAACTAACTTTAAAAATGATGATGATGATAAAAAATTGAATATGTCTGCCAGAAAAATGCTTCTATGAATTAAAAAATAAGAATAATTACAAACTTAACATATAAACTTCAAACAAATATTATTCGCCAAGTTATAGGAAAAACAACGTTTTACGAAAAAAACGAACTTTTGGGATAACCTTATATATGAACAAATTCGAAATTTTAAAAAGAGTTCATTTTTACAAAGGGCACTAGGAAAGTTTTTCAATACGCTTCAACCCATGCGTCCACGTTGACACGATTTCGAACTTGTTGCGCAAAATTTCATTTGCTTGATGTTGGTATTCTTTGAACTGTTGTGTGATAAAATATAATGTGATAAAAGAAATAAAAATAAAATGAAAATGAGAAACTATTTTAGACGCGTAATATTCTTTTTGAATTAAACAATTTCTACTGCCCTTACTGCAATGAAAAAAATTAATGGGGGGGCCTGACTCATCAGTGGTGAACCCTCCCAGCGGTTTCGCCAGTTTAATCTACCATACCGCTGTTATATTGCATGTTTCGATATTCCTTTTATAGTGATACTGTTACTAGTCTCTTCGAATGGGTATTTTAGTTGAATTATGGACATAAGCTAGTGCATCATAAAAATAAAATGTGATAAAAGAAATAAAACCACAAAACATAAATGTTTCTTTTAAACCCAAATAAAATAAACTTCTACTATCCTTACTGCATGAGAAATATTGGGAGTCTTGGCTCATCAGTAGGTATTGAGGGTTCTCAATATAGATTGGTGTCTCTCTTTACCTTGAGAGACAACCTAGTGTCCAGCTACTTGACCAGCTCTGTAACTCCAAGGAAGAGGTTCTAAGGACGACTATCAATTGTCCTAAACTTATCCAGAACTCTTTTTTATTGAAAAACACGCTCAATTTATACATTAAAATAAATTTACATATTTTTTTTCTCTTAGTTTTTAAGTTACAAATATATTTACATAAAAATAAAGTTGACTACTCTAGTAGTCGTGTAGGCGCCGCCTGGCCTTGACGAGACCTGAATGGCGCTCTCCGATTGGCGCGCGAGGGATGATGCAACCACCACGCGGCAGACTTTGCTTTTCTTGTTGTTCCAATACGCCCGCTTTTGTTTGTTGCTAAATATTGTATTGGAGCGGGTCGCTCCTTAATAAATATATATAATAATTAAATAACTATATGGAATCCCCTCTTTCTTTATCCCAGTAAGGACGCCTACAGAAGCCAACAGAATTTCAGAAGTGGGATAACCCTGAAGAAAGAAGAATTGCTGGAGTGTTCAAGCAGCAACAAAGGACGCGCGACGCCATGTTGGATTAACCTAAAGAAGAAGCTGCAACACGAATGGTATGTACGTAACCTTACTACCATTTATTTGAAAGCATTTTAAAGTATTACCATTCTAAAAAGTATTTTAAAGAAAGTATTTTAAAGTAAAGTAAAGTATTCTAAAGAAAGTATTTTAAAGTAAATTGAAGAAACAAATAGAAGTATTACGAAAGGACTTCATATTTTATATTGTATTTTAAATAGAAGTATTATCGCAAAGTATCGCGGTATAAGTGTTGTCCCAAAAGTACTAAAGAAAAGTTGATTCCGTTTAGAGAAATAATCAAAACAGTACGTATCCGGTTTAGTTAGTTTCATTTAATTATTTTTGTTTTGTTATACTCTATCTTTTTTTGAAAAATATGACTTATTTAGCCAGAGTAAAGAAATGCGATTTGAGCAAGTTGGCGTATGAACTCGGCGAGGTAGTACCGTCAGAGAGCAGGATCGTCGACTTAAAACGCCTTATCCTGAATAGTCAATCTTACGAAGAAGAATTCGCAAAGCAACTGCTGGAGACTGATCGAGGAAAGGGAACAAACAGAACGAGCAGAACGGGAGCGAATGGAACAAACAGCACAAACAGAGCAAGCAGAACGGAAACGAAAAGAACAAATGGAATTCGAGCTCGAGAAGCTGCGCATCCAGACTATGCATGGAAACAACGATCCGTCTCGCGGTACCAGTAATAACGCACATTGCGAGATACGTAAACTGATGCCCAAGTACGAATCGAAGGACAGTGATTTGAGTTTCTATCTAATTCTTTTCGAACGACAGGCGAAGCGACTAGGGTTGGATGAAGACCAATGGGCGTTCAGTCTTCTAGGATTACTACCTTACGAAATGGCGCAATTAATCGCTCGGGAGACAGAAGGGCAAAGCGGCGATTATAGATTCGTGAAAAGGTTGCTCCTAAAACGGTACAAGTTGAGCCCCGAACAGTTCAGACAAAAATTCGAGAAGCACGATAAATCTCAAGAGGGTTCCTTGATAGACTTCGCTTTCGAATTGCGAGGGTTTTTCAACGAATGGATCGAAGGAATGAACGTGGAAAATTTCGACCGTCTAAAGGATTTGTCCGTCACTAACCAGCTAAAGAAAAAGGTTCCAAATGTGCTGCGTAATCATCTTATTGACGATTGGACCAAGATAAACAACCCAGATGTGTTGGCGGATAAACTGGACGAGTACGAAAGTGTTCGCGCCGAGATGGGACCTCCGCATTGGAATTCGAAACACACCACACCACCGTCGTTTCAGCAGAAATCTGCGAGATTTCCCAACCGAAGCGAAGTTAAAGAGACTGAACAAGGAACGAATTTTTCGAGTAGAGAGGCTGCAAGGAACGAAATCAGTGAAAAGTATCCTAACACCTCGAGGAGAATGGTCAACCGTGCAATCAGAAACGACAAGGGAGAACCGAAGTGCTTTAACTGCACTCAGTTTGGACACATTGCCAGAGACTGCCCAGTACCCAAGGCTACGTTGACATGCCGAGGATGCGGTCAAACGGGGCACAAGGAAAGAAATTGCACAAGACCCAAAGAAGGACTAAAAGTAGCCAACCTGGAAGTCGAAGGACTGAAGACTGTCCCGCCAGATGTATATTTGAAGGACGCCAAGATCGACAACAAGGAGACCGTGAAAGCAATGATAGACACCGGGAGCAGCAGTTGCCTATTAAGAGAATCGGTCGCAAGGAGGATCAACGTCGACATCGAACCAGACTCGACTAGTTTGTACGGCATCGGTAACCAGACCGCACCAGCTGCCAGGACCGTTGGGAAGACGACAGTTGACCCGGAGATTGATGGCGTCGTCGGAAAATAAATCGCTGTATTCATTGTTAACGATGATGCCCAACCTTATGACCTACTAATTGGAAGAACATGGACAGATCTGCCCTACGTATCCTTCGCGAGAATCGGTAAGGAACTGCATATTGGCTATTCAACCGAATTTCCGTTTGCTAATCTGCAAGAAGAAATCAAGTTGCGTCGCGTTGAACTGAGGGCAACCGAGACTGTTCAGTTGGGGAGCGACTGCATTAACTTTGCAAGTGAAATCACAGACGAGGTAAGGGACGGCTACGTATTGTTCACAGGAGTAGACGACTGTGTCAATTCTCTATTGGAAGTGGTCGATGGAAAGACGACCGTACCCATCATCTCAGTTGGCAAGGGCAACTTGAGAGTAAAGAAAAACCAATGTATAGGTCGAGTTGAACTGCTGAGCCCTGATGACATTGTTGTTAACCTGGACGTTTCAGAGGATTCGTTTCAGACTAAAAGAGAAGAGAAGAGGGAAGGACAGGACCAAATGAGACAAAAGCGCCCCATACTGCCTGAGGACGTCAACATCAATCATTTTCTGACTCCGAAAGAGAGACAAGAAATCCTCGACGTAGTGAATGAATATAGAGACTGTTTCGCTCTTGGTATGGGCGAATTAGGGTGCACCGATGTCACCAAAATGGACATTAAGGAGGTTGATGGAAGCAAGCCAGTCTGTCTGAGACCGTACAAGACGACTGCAAGTGAACGCGAAGCAATCAAGGCGATAGAAGAATTTCCAGAACCCAAGAATGTCCACGACATACGACGCTTTCTGGGACTGACGAACTTCTTCAGACGATTTGTAAAGGACTTCGCGAGGAAAGCAGAACCGCTAAGCAGACTTACAAAGAAAGGTACACAATTTGAATGGAAGGAAGAACAGCGAAAGTCATTTGGAGGACTTCGAAATGATCTGGTCGAATATCCGGTACTAACTCATTACAACCCTGAACTTAAGACAGAAGTACATTGCGATGCGAGTGCTGAGGGACTAACAGGAATGTTGCTACAGGAGGACGAAGACTGCAAATGGCGCTTGGTCTACTGTGTGAGTAAAAAGAAAACAGAGGCTGAGAAGATGTACCATTCAAGCAAATTGGAGCTGATGGCGATAGTGTGGACCTTGGATCGACTACGTCAGTTCCTCGTCGGAATCAAGTTTACAGTGGTTACAGATTGTCAAGCACTGGTCTACATGAACGCGAAGAAGACTACAAATCCTCAGATAGCGCGATGGTACAATCTGATTCAGGAATACGATTTCGACATTCGGCATAAACCAGGAGAGAAGATGGCCCACGTAGAAAAACCTCGGAGTATGCTTCACAATCACACTGGAAGAACAAATCATGATGATTCAGCATTCCGACCCTGAATTGAGAGACCTGATCCAGATCTTTCGAAAGGACCCGTGTGATAGAACAGTAGGAGAACAAAATAGAATTAACGACTACAGCTACAAAGGAGGCAGACTTTTCCGCATGGTGAAAAATGGAGAAGAGGAACGAGCCCTGTATGTTATACCCAAAAGTATGAGGAAAAGTTTAGTTGTTAAATTCCATGATCTAATGGGACATTTTGCGGTTGATAGGACTGTCAACAAAATTAAGGAATTGTACTGGTTTCCTTCAATGAAGAGGTACGTTCAACGCCATGTTCCCGGAGGAAAACAACAAGGCTTCTTACACCCCATTAAGCCAGGCAAGAGACCGTTTTCCATCGTACATATGGACCACGTAGGCCCTTTCGTGAGAAGTACAAGAGGTAACCAGGAACTTTTAGTGATTGTCGATAATCTGACAAGATTTGTCCGATTAAGCCCTGTAAGGAATACTTCGACGCAGAACGTCCTGAAGATAATGAAAAGTTTTGTGAATGATTTCGGACTACCCGACAAGATCATCAGCGACAGAGGGTCATGTTTTACCTCAAGGCAATTTGAAGAATTCTGTCGAGTAAATGGAATACATCATACTCTGAACTCTACGAAACTTCCGCAAGGGAACGGGATGGTCGAAAGAGTGAACCGAACAGTATTGTCCACCATAGCAATCGGTATCGAGGATCCGCGACGGAAGGATTGGGACCTGAAGATCAAGGAGGTAGAGCGAGACCTGAATAATGCGGTGAACAAGACGACGAATAAAACACCATTCGAGACACTCCACGGCTATTCCCCTCGATTCCACGACGGGATACTTAGAAGATTAGCCGACGAAGATATGGACCCGTGGACCGAGCCGGAGAAAATTCAAGAGAGTGTGAGAACCGAAATTGAGAATAAACAAGAAATCATGAAGACGTACTACGATAAGAAGAAATGCCGTACACTCCAATTCGAAGTAGGAGAAATTGTAGTGATGAGGCATGTACCCAAAATGACTGGTGAACCAACCAAGGCGCAACCCAAGTATCGAGGACCTTTAATAATCACCGAGGTTCTACCAAGCGACACGTACAGAGTGACTCAGCTATGCGAAAGAACCAGTGGACGGTTCTACACGACAACGGCCCATATCAGTCAACTGAAGTCTTGGCACAGTGAAGAAGATGATTTAACTACAGAAGGAAGTCCGGACGAGGAGTAGGAAGAAGAAGACACCCTCCGACGCAACCCACGACGTTCCTGTAACGCAAAGTTCAATCGAGGACGATTGGAATCCAGGAATGGCCGAATGTAGGCGCCGCCTGGCCTTGACGAGACCTAAATGGCGCTCTCCGATTGGCGCGCGAGGGATGATGCAACCACCACGCGGCAGACTTTGCTTTTCTTGTTGTTCCAATACGCCCGCTTTTGTTTGTTGCTAAATATTGTATTGGAGCGGGTCGCTCCTTAATAAATATATATAATAATTAAATAACTATATGGAATCCCCTCTTTCTTTATCCCAGTAAGGACGCCTACAGAAGCCAACAGTCGCAACAGTGGGGAACCCTCTCAGTGGTTTCGAAAAATTTAATCCACCAGAGGACACACAGTAGAAGTTTGTTTTATTGAGATTTAAAAGAAACAATAGTGCTTTCTATTTATTAATGGAACATATATATTTAGTGTCTGTTATCTCAGACTCTTGTAAATGGTGAGTCCTGTCTAACCTAATCTAGCGTCCTACCAATTTGCATAACACGGCACATCGAGTACTGTTCTATAGCCTTTAGTGAACCAACCTCATGGCAATGAGAGAGATATTTATAACCCAGGTTACACAAAGCGCCAACTACCCGGGAAATCCAGCTCACCAGAATGGACTAGCGCTAAGCGCTTTTACTCGTGTCTTGAATTGATTGCTGAGTTGAACCAGTTAACCAGGAAGTTCCATGCTAAGGTTGAGTCTGAAAGTCTGACCATAGATGTAGGGTTGAGGTGGGTCAGTCCAAGCAGGATAGCTGTTTGTATTCTATGTCTCAGGAATGCTGGACAGATGAAGAGGAGATGATCAACTGTCTGTGGCTCTTCTGAACAGTGAATGTAAGTAGGTACTGTTTCTCTGGATGTACACGTGCAATGTCTGCCAGTAAATGTCCATGGATGGCAATGAGGTTTATGCTCCATTTCCCTGTCATGGCTGTCAACGTGGCTGTGACACGAGGAGGTGGTAGAGTTACGTAATCCCGTCACCACTAAGCGTCCGACGGCACAAAGAGATTCGAACTCACCATCAGACAATGTAGCAGCAGCAGAACCTTGAAGAGCCAAGACATCCAGAAGGATGATGTATACAGAGTGTGGGTCACACGCATGCGCATCGGACCCTCAGGCAGTATCGTCTGAAGGATACTGAAGGCTCCGTATCGTGACGTCAGCCGCATATATACCATGGCTGGCCCCACCTACGTCACACCTTATTGGTCAGTGGTGGTATCGTACCATGGCTGGCCCCACCTACGTCACACCTGATTGGTCAGTGGTGGTATCGTACCATGGCTGGCCCCACCTACGTCACACCTTATTGGTCAGTGGTGGTATCGTACCATGGCTGGCCCCACCTACGTCACACCTTATTGGTCAGTGGTGGTATCGTACCATGGCTGGCCCCACCTACGTCACACCTGATTGGTCAGTGGTGGTATCGTACCATGGCTGGTCCCACCTACGTCACACCTGATTGGTCAGTGGTGGTATCGTACCATGGCTGGCCCCACCTACGTCACACCTGATTGGTCAGTGGTGGTATCGTACCATGGCTGGCCCCACCTACGTCACACCTGATTGGTCAGTGGTGATGTCATACCATGGCTGGCTTCACCTACGTCACACCTGATTGGTCACAATTCATAGGTCGAACGTGATGCTCAGATAAACAAGAGAGGCCCAGCCAAGACTTGAGTGCCCCAAGCTAAGTCTCGTCAGCCACAACGAAGTCCGCTAAAATCGGAACGATACAAAGAAGATTAGCATGGTCCCTGCGCAAGGATGACACAAAGAAGTCCACTCAGGAGTCACCAAACCCACCTGCAGGATGTCCACGTCCACATTGATGAAGGACAGGTGCCAGCCGCCCACCACCAGCCGATGTACGATCTGCAGGGAATTAAGGTGGGGCTCGGGATGGCTCCCCCAGTTCTGGAGCTCCCAGTCGTGACGGAGGAAGGGCACCTCGCCCGGGCCGTGGATCCAGAAGAAGTGGGCGATGTCGGCGCCGTTCTCCGCGATCTCCTGGAGGTGGCAGGCCACGTGATGGGTGGCGCTGCCCTGGCTGCTCCACCGTCTGTCCTCCACCTCCGCCACGGCGGGCGGCTCCCAGCTCGGGGCCTCTCCCTCGGCGTGGTACCACACCATGACGGCGTCGTTCCTCTCACAGCTCGGCCACACCTTCACCCGGGCCTGCTCCGGTGGGGTCTTCCCTGTGGCACACCACGATTGGGGGGTGACCATCGCACATAGTCCTCACAGCCGAAATCCCGACAGAGTAAAAAAATATATCCGATATATGGTCAAAATCCATCAAATAAAAAGATCTAAACATGTTTCAGCAATTGTGAGTAAATCATTTTACTGTGTTTGAGGATGATTGTTTATAAATTATTTGATTTTACACTTCAAATGACAAGAAATTCTTCTTTTTTTTTCTATTTTAATTTGTCGGAATTTTATTTTGTCAGTATTTTGCGTTGTCGGGATTTGGACCCAGGCGATAAAACTTTGGGGCATCTGATATCAGAACCCACCCCGGCTGACTACTCAGTAAAAGGGTACCTGGAAGACTATAGAAGCTACTTGGAATTAGAACACGCTTGTTCGGCGGTACATATGCTGAAATTGGAGCGATACAGAGAAGATTAGCATGGCCCCTGCGCAAGGATGACACGCAAAATCGTGAAGCGTTCCATACTTGGAATTAGACAACTGGTAAAAGTCGCATAACATTCACAAATACAGTAGTCTTCAAAGGCTACAAAACAGCCCTAAAATATACACCTCAATAAACGGGTCAAGAAAAGCCACCCAAGAGTCAATAAAGATCAGATAAAAGTTAACGAAGGCACACAACAGTCAACAAAGGTCGCACAACAGTAGATAATTTTCAATAATAGCTACATAATTGTCAACAATGGCCACAAAATAGTCAAAAGAGGCTACACAAGTAAAATTAAAGTCCACAAAATATATATAGTCAATAATGGCCACACAACAGTCAATAAAGGCCGCACAACAGTCAACAATTGTCACACAATAGTCAATAATGGCCACACAACAGTCAACAATGGTCACACAATAGTCAATAATGGCCACACAACAGTCAATAAAGGCCGCACAACAGTCAACAATTGTCACACAATAGTCAATAATGGCCACACAACAGTCAACAATGGTCACCCAATAGTCAACAAAGGCCGAACAATAGTCAACAATGGTCACACAATAGTCAACAAGGCCGCACAATAGTCAGCAAAGGCCGCACAATAGTCAAAAATGGTCACACAATAGTCAACAATGGTCGCACAATAGTCAACAATGGTCGCACAATAGTCAACAATGGTCGCACAATAGTCAACAATGGTCGCACAATAGTCAACAATGGTCGCACAATAGTCAACAATGGTCGCACAATAGTCAACAAGGCCGCACAATAGTGAACGAAGGTCACACAATACTCAACAAAGTCCATACATAACAGTCAACAAAGTCCATACATAACAGTCAACAAAGTCCCTACATAACAGTCAACAAAGTCCATACATAACAGTCAACAAAGTCCCTACATAACAGTCAACAAAGTCCATACATAACAGTCAACAAAGTCCATACATAACAGTCAACAAAGTCCCTACATAACAGTCAACAAAGTCCATACATAACAGTCAGCAAAGTCCATACATAACAGTCAACAAAGTCCATACATAACAGTCAACAAAGTCCATACATAACAGTTAACAAAGTCGGTACATAACAGTCAACAAAGTTCATACATAACAGTCAACAAAGTCCATACATAACAGTTAACAAAGTCGGTACATAACAGTCAACAAAGTCCATACATAACAGTTAACAAAGTCGGTACATAACAGTCAACAAAGTCCATACATAACAGTCAACAAAGTCCATACATAACAGTCAACAAAGTCCATACATAACAGTCAACAAAGTCCATACATAACAGTTAACAAAGTCCATACATAACAGTCAACAAAGTCGGTACATAACAGTCAACAAAGTCCATACATAACAGTTAACAAAGTCCATACATAACAGTCAACAAAGTCCATACATAACAGTCAACAAAGTCCATACATAACAGTCAACAAAGTCCATACATAACAGTTAACAAAGTCCATACATAACAGTCAACAAAGTCCATACATAACAGTTAACAAAGTCGGTACATAACAGTCAACAAAGTTCATACATAACAGTCAACAAAGTCCATACATAACAGTTAACAAAGTCCATACATAACAGTCAACAAAGTCCATACATAACAGTCAACAAAGTCCATACATAACAGTTAACAAAGTCGGTACATAACAGTCAACAAAGTCCATACATAACAGTTAACAAAGTCGGTACATAACAGTCAACAAAGTCCATACATAACAGTCAACAAAGTCCATACATAACAGTTAACAAAGTCGGTACATAACAGTCAACAAAGTCCATACATAACAGTCAACAAAGTCCATACATAACAGTCAACAAAGTTCATACATAACAGTCAACAAAGTCCATACATAACAGTTAACAAAGTCGGTACATAACAGTCAACAAAGTTCATACATAACAGTCAACAAAGTCCATACATAACAGTCAACATTCCACACAACACCGACACCAAAAGTCAATCAACACCCACCCGACTTCAAATAAGGAATAAAGACGCAGACGCCATCAGAACCACGGAACTGCCAGCCATGAAATGGACAGACGAGACAGTCTCCTTCCACGTGACCTCCGACCGCCATGTTGGCGCCCAGGTGGGGACAGTAGGCGTCCAGAACGTGCACGCGGCCCTCGGAATCACGGAACACGGCGAAGTTTTCACCTACACGACCCCCTGTACCATTACGTACCAACTACGGTGTACCGTGTTACCTACCCAGTGCAGCTACCAACAGAACCTTCCCCACGGGCACCTGTCCAGATGCTGCCAGGCTGTACCATCCATTCGGGAACACAGGAGGCAGTTTTCCGAGATGCCTCGTCCTCAGTGAAGCTTGGAGAACTTCGCCGTTCTTCTTCAGATGTGAGAATCCCACGGAGTAGAGACCCTGTGATCCAACTCTACTCTTCAAAATCAACAAGTAATTGGTGTTGTCTTTGTGATTGAGCAGACTCCCTTTTAAAAAAAAATGTATTATTTATTATATTATATAAACATTCAATTAAAGAATATATTGAGTAGGATTATTATTTTATTATTATTAAAAATTTTAAGGATTATAATCTAGCTACATGTTTTCATTTTCGTTATCATTTTTAACAACAACACGTTTAAGATTGTTATGGCTACGAGGAAATGGAAACCTTGAAAAGATACATGTTTGCGATATATTTGCATATTTGCATGGTAGCTTCTTCATTCAATTTTTCATATAAGGCTAACGTGCCATTTAAAGAATGCATATTATCATCATTAATAGAATAGAATTCACCAGTATCTTTTTAATAGTCAAGAAGGGAAATAAAAGCCTTTTTGATTTTGACTCTGCCATTTTATCTTTCCTTTTGTAAATGTGTGAATACAATTGTCAATATGTAAATATAAATGCTCTAACATATCCCCTTCAATTAACACAAATCTCAAGATTACAGAATTTAGAATGGTCAAATATGTCAAAACAATATTGTCAACATGCAAATATAAATGCTCTAACATATCCCCTTCAATTAAACACAAATCTCAATATTACATCATTTAGAATGGTCAAATATGTCAAAACAATATTGTCAATATGCAAATATGAATGCTCTGACGACAGATCCCTCTCAATTAACATATTGGCAAGCTTACAGCATTTAGAATGGTCCAATATGTAACTTCAATTGTCAATATGCAAATATAAATGATCTAACATATCCCCTTCAATTAAACACAAATCTCAATATTACATCATTTAGAATGGTCAAATATGTCAAAACAGTATTGTCAGTATGCAAATATAAATTCTCTGACGACAGATCCCTCTCAATTAATATATTGGCAAGCTTACAGCATTTAGAAGGGTCAAATATGTAACTTCAATTGTCAATATGCAAATATAAATGCTCTGACGACAGATCCCTCTCAATTAACATATGTGGCAAGCTGACAGCATTTAGAATGGTCAAATATGTCAAAACAATATTGTCAATATGCAAATAGAAATTCTCTGACGACAGTCCCCTCTCAATTAACATATGTGGCAAGCTGACAGCATTTAGAATGGTCAAATATGTCAAAACAATATTGTCAATATGCAAATAGAAATTCTCTGACGACAGTCCCCTCTCAATTAACATATGTGGCAAGCTGACAGCATTTAGAATGGTCAAATATGTCAAAACAATATTGTCAATATGCAAATAGAAATTCTCTGACGACAGTCCCCTCTCAATTAACATAAATCTCAAGCTTACAGCATTTAGAATGGTCAAATATGTCAAAACAATATTGTCAATATGCAAATAGAAATTCTCTGACGACAGATCCCCCTCAATTAACATATGTGGCAAGCTGACAGCATTTAGAATGGTCAAATATGTAAAAACAATATCGTCAATATGCAAATATAAATGCTCTAACGACAGATCCCCCTCAATTAACATATGTGGCAAGCTTACAGCATTTAGAATGGTCAAATATGTCAAAACAATATTGTCAATATGCAAATATAAATGCTCTGACGACAGATCCCCCTCAATTAACATATATGGCAAGCTTACAGAATTTAGAATGGTCAAATATGTCAAAACAATATTGTCAATATGCAAATATAAATGCTCTGACGACAGATCCCTCTCAATTAACATATGTGGCAAGCTTACAGATTTTAGAATGGTCAAATATGTCAAAACAATATTGTCAATATGCAAATATAAATGCTCTGACGACAGATCCCTCTCAATTAACATATGTGGCATGCTTACAGAATTTAGAATGATCAAATATGTCAAAACAATATTGTCAATATGCGAATATAAATGCTCTGACGACAGATCCCTCTCAATTAACATATGTGGCAAGCTTACAGAATTTAGAATGATCAAATATGTCAAAACAATATTGCCAATATGCAAATATAAATGCTCTGACGCAGATCCCTCTCAATTAACATATGTGGCAAGCTGACAGCATTTAGAATGGTCAAATATGTCAAAACAATATTGTCAATATGCAATTATAAGTGCTTAACAGATTCCTCTCATTTAACATAAATCGCAAGCTTACAGCATTTAGAATGGTCAAATATCTCAAAACAATATTGTCAATATGCAAATATAAATGCTCTGACGACAGATCCCTCTCAATTAACATATGTGGCAAGCTTACAGAATTTAGAATGATCAAATATGTCAAAACAATATTGCCAATATGCAAATATAAATGCTCTGACGCAGATCCCTCTCAATTAACATATGTGGCAAGCTGACAGCATTTAGAATGGTCAAATATGTCAAAACAATATTGTCAATATGCAAATATAAATGCTCTGACGACAGACCCCTCTCAATTAACATATGTGGCAAGCTTACAGCATTTAGAATGGTCAAATATGTCAAAACAATATTGTCAATATGCAAATATAAATGCTCTGACGACAGATCCCTCTCAATTAACATATGTGGCAAGCTTGCAGAATTTAGAATGGTCAAATATGTCAAAACAATATTGTCAATATGCAAATAGAAATTCTCTGACACAGATCCTCCTCAATTAACATATGTGGCAAGCTTGCAGTATTTAGAATGGTCAAATATGTCAAAACAATATTGTCAATATGCAAATAGAAATTCTCTGACACAGATCCTCCTCAATTAACATATGTGGCAAGCTTGCAGTATTTAGAATGGTCAAATATGTCAAAACAATATTGTCAATATGCAAATATAAATGCTCTGACGACAGATCCCTCTCAATTAACATATGTGGCAAGCTTACAGAATTTAGAAGAATGGTCAAATATGTCAAAACAATATTGTCAATATGCAAATAGAAATTCTCTGACACAGATCCCCCTCAATTAACATATGTGGCAAGCTGACAGCATTTAGAATGGTCAAATATGTCAAAGCAATATTGTCAATATGCAAATATAAATGCTCTGACGACAGATCCCTCTCAATTAACATATGTGGCAAGCTTACAAATATGTCAAAACAATATTGTCAATATGCAAATAGGAATACTCTGACACAGACCCCTCTCAATTAACATATGTGGCAAGCTGACAGAATTTAGAATGGTCAAATATGTCAAAACAATATTGTTAATATGCAAATATAAATGCTCTGACGACAGATCCCTCTCAATTAACATATGTGGCAAGCTGACAGCATTTAGAATGGTCAAATATGTCAAAACAATATTGTCAATATGCAAATAGAAATTCTCTGACACAGATCCCCCTCAATTAACATATGTGGCAAGCTTACAGAATTTTGAATGGTCAAATATGTTAAAGCAATATTGTCAATATGCAAATATAAATGCTCTGACGACAGATCCCTCTCAATTAACATATGTGGCAAGCTTACAGAATTTAGAATGGTCAAATATGTCAAAACAATATTGTCAATATGCAAATTGGAATGCTCTGACGACAGACCCCTCTCAATTAACATATGTGGCAAGCTTACAGAATTTAGAATGGTCAAATATGTCAAAACAATATTGTAAATATGCAAATAGAAATTCTCTGACACAGATCCCCCTCAATTAACATATGTGGCAAGCTTACAAATATGTCAAAACAATATTGTCAATATGCAAATAGGAATACTCTGACACAGACTCCTCTCAATTAACATATGTGGCAAGCTGACAGAATTTAGAATGGTCAAATATGTCAAAACAATATTGTTAATATGCAAATATAAATGCTCTGACGACAGATCCCTCTCAATTAACATATATGGCAAGCTTATAACATGTATTGTGGTCATAAGTCCAATACCAACAACATACCCTGTCCCATTCCAGCGCAGGAAGCAACGATATGACCAGAAGTAAGATGACAATCAACAACAGAAGACACAGCAATGTCTCCACCAGCATCTGTCACAGATGGGTAAGTGAGAACTTTCTTTATTTCATCGTCTGCTCACCAAATTTAGTGGAAGCTGCCCTACAGAAGAATGATGTGATTAAATTTACTTAGTCTACACGTTGTTCTAACTGTTGTAAATGTCAATTTTGTGTACACATTTCATACGGTGTACATATTTCAAGCTACTATTTCTAATTACTATATGCAAAATTTGACATCGAATTTGTAATTTGCGTGCTTTGCAATGTTCAATTTTGTTAATTTTACGATGATTTGTATATAATTTCAGATTTACACGAAATTATCCTAATTTTGAATATGGCGTGTCTTTCCAACTGTTAAATAAATAAATACAGAAGATGGCTAGCAAACATTATTTTAAATTTCATTTGCGAACCCCTAAACTCAGCTAATTAAGGCAAAAGCGCGATATACATATATACATATTATGGTACTTAATCGATCTGTTTTGTATTATTTTATCAGTGTAATGATTCCATATGCAAATTTTATTCTTAAATAAAAAATGCAGCATATATGTAGATATGTATTAGTTTTCTGATAGAAAATAAAATATGTAAAATGATTGGATGTATATAGAGTGTAAGAGGAGAGTGAAAGTATCTTTTTTATAGAAATAAATGGCTTATACCTTATAGTGTTCGTCAAGTTCTATTTTTGTTAGGTAGAGAACACAACAATCAGAAAAAAACGGTATGTCGCAATGGTTATTTGTATCATTTAAAACTGCAACGCATTAATATATATAGTCACGACCGTCTTTCCTCATCGGCCGGCCGCCTCTGTCACGGATGCGCGCGCACAGGGAGGTCACGTGCTCGCCGGCTCCCTCGAGCCGGATTTGAACCAGCGACCTAAGGATCACCGTTGTAACATCTACAGTCGGGTAAAACACGGGCGTTGCCCGGGTCATTTCTATACATAGATAAGGGCACCTCTCCCTTTATAAATACATTAAAACAAGACATTTTGTTTATCACTCAGTACAGAACGTACATGTTATGATAAATAATGTGCACAAATCAGTTTTGGAACACTTCCTCATCTCCACCTTTCCGTTCTTTAGAAATGATAAAATACATTATTTTAGCTATTTTTAAAGGGAGAGGTGTCCTTTTCGGTACATAAATAGTATCCTCCCGTAATCTAGTATTGTCTTACACATTTATATTATTAGATAATAAAAAGGCATATATTGGATTTAATAATTTTTAAAATTATTTCAACTGTGATATTATAACACTATACGGCGCTGAGTTTGTTTATACAAAAATATAATACCTTGATAAATGTTGGCGTTCAGCCAACCGAAATTTTGACAAATAAATATTTTATTTAATCCAATATATGTCTTTTTATTATCTAATGATTTAAATATGGATTGCTCTATTTTAAAAACAGTCAACAACAAAAGCTTTATTAAGACATTTTAGTCTTATACAGATTCTCCAAGTAGAAATATAGGATACATGAAGGAGAAACAGTGATAGAACTTAATGGTAACATGATATTTATATACAGGGGAAATTATATAAAGACTATCAAGCTAATAGATTAATCTGGGCAAATTGGAGGCAAAGAAAGTTACTATACATGGATTTACCATGTCTTGTTAGGTCTTGTGGAGTTATTTGGTAGCAGCTCTGAGACTTAGCTATGTAGAACTTTTCCTAGTCATCATCCCCGGACATTGCCGGTTGGACTTCACTTGTAAGCATTTCAACCTGTGAGACTCTCCTATAACGCGATTTCGTACAACGCGATAAAAAAATTGCGACAAATTTATTTATGCAACGCGAATTTTCGTATAACGCGTTATAAAATAAAACAATTTACCCTAACAACATTCGCGTTATACAAGTTTTATTTCGTACAACGCGAATTCCTATAACGTGATTTCATACTTTATTCAACTGTAAATACAAAGCGCGATGTCCCGCCAAGGACACTGGCGCCCAAAGGAAAGCAATACAAGAGAGAGAGAGAGAGAGAGGGAGAATCTATTAACATATCAAAAAACATATGCTCAAGGCATTTACATATTTTTGAAATTGATTTCAAACAAGCATACTATATACATAGGTAATTTAATTTAAACACACCTCAAAATAAAGGAAAAAGGAAAAAAAAAG
The DNA here is from genome assembly GCA_030710605.1 of Cordylochernes scorpioides. NCBI lineage: Eukaryota > Metazoa > Arthropoda > Arachnida > Pseudoscorpiones > Chernetidae > Cordylochernes > Cordylochernes scorpioides. The sequence goes on from CP092884.1 coordinate 46,686,849, forward strand.
AATCATATATACAGCACATAGTTAATTATACCTAACACTTGAGATTAATTAAAAACTTTGATATAAATTTACAAAATCTATTGAATACAATGTATGAATCCCTGCTGGATATCAGTTCTCTTGGATCGGTACAGAGGATACAGTTATTGAGTCTGTAGTCTTGAAATGCTGGGCACTTAAGTACAACACGGAACACATTAATCGCGTTATAGGAGAGTTTATTGTATATGTATCAAAATAAGCATCTCTCCCTTTAATTACACATCAGAACGATGCAATGATCATCATCCTAGTAAAAAACTTTACTAGTGATGATAAAGAATAAGCCACAACACCAGTTTAGACAAATTAAGACAAATATTCAACAACCAGTATACCATGGTTTCAGGATATGGACCTCATCAGTACAGGGACGGCTTCAATTTCATAACATTCTACGTGATGGGTTATGGAATCTGTCAAATTTCCCAAACAGATATTTATGCTGGTAAAGTAGCAAGGAACAAACCACCCTGATACAATTCAATTTATCTTTCTACAAACTTTAATGCATTATTAAAACACTAGCCGAATGGCCCGGGCAACGCCCGTGTTTTACCCGATTGTGAATGTTTTGATTCAAATACTATTTGTTACAATTATAAATTGGCGCCTTAAATAAATGCATATATTAGTTAATAACTATAGCCTATGTGCTTTATCTGTCTATGTACTGTTGGCTTCCGTAGGCGTCTCTTACTGGGAAAAGGAAAGAGAGGATTCCATTTGGTTATTAACTAATATATGCATTTATTTAAGGAGCGACCCGCTCCGACACAATAATTACATAAACGAAAAGGCTAGTGGGGGGGGCAAAGGTGGCGTGACCGTAGCCAACCAATAGGAGGGCGCCATTCCAAAAAAAAAAAAAAGCAAACGGTGACAGAGATGAAAACTGATGACTGATTGTTGATTAGGAGATGAGGAATGACGCTCGTAACTGTATATAGAAAATACTAGTTATGTGAAAAGGCTTGGCTCATCAATGGAAAACCCTTTCATCAGTTACGCCAAATTAATCTTTAGAACACTCTACTATTCTATATCGGATTGTATATCTTACATATTATGAAAAAAATAGTACAAATGTAATATTGTACTGGGATATCAGGATGCCTGAATTACCAATTTTTTGGTCGTTGAGGTACAGCTTGCACCACGCTGATGAGGGCCAACAGCCCGAAAACGTGTCCGTGGTTAACTTTTCTTGATTAATCAAGAATGAGTATTTGGCCAATTCTGGAATAATTAGAAATCAACGACAATAGTTGATATTTATTCCGATAGATGGCGCAAGCCATCAACAACTTTCAGTTGCACGATAAGGAGATGCCTTTTTCTTATCTTACATATTATGCATTTTCTAAAGAAAGTAGGTATGGTGCATTTAGGGTATCCTGGGACACAAGGATCTAGAATTGTAGAACTATGTATTAGAAACTATTTTAGACACGTAAGATTCTTTTTGAAATTAAACAATTTCTACTGCCCTTACTGCAATTGAAAAATTAAAGGGAGGGCCTGGCTCATCAGTTGTGAACCCTCCCAGCGGTTTTGCCAGTTTAATCTACCATACCGCTGTTATATTGCATTTTTCGATCTTCCTTTTATAGTGATACTGTTGCTAGACTTTTGGAATGGGTATTTTAGATGAACTATGGACATAAGCTTTGAGGACAGTATGCATAATTCCAAGTAAACAAATAGAGAAGAATGTATCATCAAAAATATCATTGAATGCTTTTATAAACAAAAATTAAATTATAAAAAAGTATGTGTCCAATCTCTCTATCCAAAATATTTTTAACATTCAATAGAAATAATTATTAATGCGGGTGTGAATAAAGTAATATTCATAATAAAAAATACAGCGCATAAACAATAAAAATAATTTGTAAATATCAAAACGTACCTTTTTAATCTTCTGCTATATATGTCGAATTGTTATAATAGGATTTTTATTGATTTAAAAAAAATGCAAATAATAGATAAAAACGCTATAAAAACAACAATTATCCTATAAAAGCGTTAATAGAAAGTTTAGAGATGAAAAGAACACTTGTGACTTGGAAACAAAGCAGAAGATGTTATTGTTTCCATTAATTGTTATTTTCTAACAATTGCGTCCTGTTGTGACGACAGCAGAAGATCTGGTGGGCGGAACTCCGCAGACGACTGTACCCAAGGCACGCGCAGTGAGAACATGGCCAAACGAACATCTAAAATTCCTTTTTTATTTAAAATTCTTTCTCTACCGGTATTTTTTTCAATTGTTAGGTGATGCTAAACTATGTAGATAAAAACCAATATGCAAAAGGTATTATAAATATTATTTGCATATTTGTATTTTCACAATATATTTTCATTAAGGTAGGGGCTCAACACAAATACTTCGTATTTTTTACATATTATTTTCGAGGTACTTATTCCAGTGGTCAAGAAGCTTAATTAAAAATCTCTTTGATTGGGTTTGTCAGCCATTTATACTCATGGACAAAACTTAAAGAATTTGTCCCTTTTAGCAAGTACAAGTATATCCGGACAATAACTCTGAAAGATATTACAGTGACCTTTATTGAAGACACACGAGATAACCAATATACACTCATGAACAAAACTTAAGGAAGTTGTACCTTTCAGCATGTATATCGGGATTAAGACAATAACTCTGAAAGATATTACAGTGACCTTTATTGAAGGCACACGAGATAACCAGGAGGTGTGAAGTTGTACCTTTCAGCATGTATATCGGGATTCAGACAATAACTCTGAAAGATATTACAGTGACCTTTATTGGAGACACACGAGATAATATACACTCATGGACAAAACTTAAGGAAGTTGTATATTTTAGCATGTATATCGGTATTCAGACAATAACTCTGAAAGATATTACAGTAACCTTTATTAAAGACACACGAGATAACCAATATACACTCATGGACAAAACTTAAGGAAGTTGTACCTTTTAGCATGTATATAGGTATTCAGACCATAACTCTGAAAGATATCACAGTGACCTTTACTGAAGACACACAAGATAACTGAGTATGAAAAAAAATTGCCTGTCTCCTTCAAAAGAAAGCAGACGACCAGCGACATCAAAGATTTTCCACTTCCTTAAGTTTTGTCCATGAATGTATACATGACAACTACACTTCTCGGATTGCCTTCTTTCAACAGAATTGCTCTGTTGAACCTACCAAGAGACAAACTTGCTTAGAAACACTTGGTGAACTGGTTCACTAAGGCATGCAAGATAGACTGCTAAACCGTATAACAGCCCGGGGAATTGGTGATCTATGAATACGCTCTAGGAGCCTGGATTACCTATATGTTTATATATAAAGGCTCCAACAAGTACGCAAGAATCCTGGTGAAGCAGTAAAATAGCATATTCCATGTTTTATACTTTCAAACGTAATACGTAAATAGAAGGAATCAAGAGTAATAATCGTCTATAGGGAGAGATTGGTCCATATAAGATTATATAAGGTTAAATACAGAATAAATATAAATAAATATAATTATAAATTGATAAAAATATGAATTTATTTATTTCAACACACAAACGCGATATCCCGGCTAGGGATAATTGCGTCGATTTACTTTTTTTTTTAAACAGAAACAGTTATAAATTTTTTACAAAAAGAAAAGTAATCGAAATAAAAAGAGAAAAATATATATATATTTTAGGAACCTGAACCTTTCAGGTTTGAAATAAAATCATAAATATATTTACAAAAATAGTTAAACCTATGATAATTCTCTCTGCTATTTACAAATTGATATAGATCTACAACATTATTTATTGTCTGTTGTCTAGCGGTGAAGAAGAGTGGGCATTCCATAATATAAAAAATAAATAAATATGATTAATATAAATAGATAAAATAATTGATAAATATACATATATATGGGGAGAGAGCGATGTCACTTATTATCAGTCTTTTAAGATAGAAGTAAGAAAATTCCTAAAGAAGCCAATGTTTATGTTGTGTAAGACATCGCTCTGTTTTGTTTAGTTTTACACGTGTACATCCTTTGGAGTCACGTTATTTTGATATGGACAAGATAACTTCTGTAGATTTACAGCTATGGACACATTCTGGTTTATCCTATGGAAACATGTTTTTTCAATAGCCAACTAAATCCTAGGGCAGCCTATGAATCTGAAAGATTCTGTACACTCCTGGACAAAACTTAAGGAAGTTATACCTTTTAGCATGTATCGGGATTCAGACAATAACTCTGAAAGATATTATAGTGACCTTTATTGAAGACACACGAGATAACCAATATACACTCATGGACAAAACTTAAGGAAGTTATACCTTTTAGCATGTATATCGGGATTCAGACATTAACTCTGAAAGATATTACAGTGACCTTTATTGAAGACACACGAGATAACCAATATACACTCATGGACAAAACTTAAGGAAGTTATACCTTTTAGCATGTATATCGGGATTCAGACATTAACTCTGAAAGATATTACAGTGACCTTTATTGAAGACACACGAGATAACCAATATACACTCATAGACAAAACTTAAGGAAGTTGTACCTTTTAGCATGTATATCGGGATTCAGACATTAACTCTGAAAGATATTACAGTGACCTTTATTGAAGACACACGAGATAACCAATATACACTCATAGACAAAACTTAAGGAAGTTGTACCTTTTAGCATGTATATCGGGATTCAGACAATAACTCTGAAAGATATTACAGTGACCTTTATTGAAGACACACGAGATAACCAATATACACTCATAGACAAAACTTAAGGAAGTTGTACCTTTTAGCATGTATATCGGGATTCAGACATTAACTCTGAAAGATATTACAGTGACCTTTATTGAAGACACACGAGATAACCAATATACACTCATAGACAAAACTTAAGGAAGTTGTACCTTTTAGCATGTATCGGGATTCGAACAATAACTCTGAAAGATATTAGAGTGATCTTTATTGAAGACACATGAGATAACCAAATGTGAACAACCTCTGTCTTCCTCAAAAAAAAAAAAAAAAATAGACGACCGGCGATATCAAAGACTTTCCACTAAGTTTTGTCTCCATTAATGTAATTTAAAAGAGAAAAAATCATCCAGGGACACTTTGATGAATTTTATTCCCTCAAATGTTATTCTGTGATAAATTTTTTTAAAAATTACGCAACTGTAGAACAAATTTCGTTAAAGGATTGGATCCACCATCAATTATTTTACAAACATGTGAAAAATGGGGTATCAATATACAAAACAAATCTATATACATAATAAATATAATTGTATATGAGGCTGTTTTAGCGTCTATTTTGACGTGAGAGGCAATTTTTTGTGGATCACAAAATCCTCCCGGCAGAATTTCCATCTATATTTTGGCCCATAGAATTGGCCTAGCCTCATTACCAACCGAACACCTCTTTGGCAGATTCTGAAGATGTCACGAATCCCTTGTCGATATCACGACATCAAGGACAAACCTGGACTGACAATGGCCATTAGCACGAAACATTGGTCTCCAGGTGTGCCATCTGAGTTTGCATAAGCTGGTATTTATCACCGACCCGAGTCCACTAATTTGTAGAGACGGTCAATAGATGGTGCTTTCAGATATGCTTTGCAGATGTTTAATTTTTCTCCGCACATTTAACTTTGAAATATTCTACTGTATAATATATGGTTGGTGGGGTAGAAGTATAAATCATTGATTTTCGACAGCTATGACCTGGGTTCGAATCCCGCATTGAGCACTTTTCTAAAGAAAAAAAATTATTCAATAATCCCCGATCTTTTCTAAATACAAATTCCCCCCCAGTGAGTGCAAGTAACCAAACAAGGCTCAGGCATAATCTATAATCTTCTATATTAATAAAATGGAAATTTCATAAGTGGTGTTCGCTAAAAACTTTCGTTACAATGCATCAATTTCGACCAAATTTTCAACATTTATGTAAAACGAGATGGAGCAGGTTTTGCTTAACATCAAAATATTTTTCCTAACATTAACATGCGTAACTTCGCTGTTATCGATTAAATACTAAAAAAATCAACAGAGTTAATTTTATTTATATATAAATACAAAAAAAAATTCAGCAATTCATTCAACTCAATCTAAAAAAATATTCAAAACAAGCAATTTTAAGATAACACCATATGTAAAACAGTCGGCCAAGAAAACAACAACGATATTACATCTTTCTCACATATTCACACACAATCTTGATTAATAATTAAAACTAATCTTTAACATTGTTTATTATACTTCATAATATATAATATTCGTTAGGCAAACTTTCACTCGGGTAAAACCCGGGCGGAGCCGGGTACACCCGCTAGTTGTAAATATAAAAGTCGAACTGCTTTCAAGATGTTTAGACATGTTGTGCAATTGCAGTAAAAGCAATCGCTAACCACCCACCATGATTATCATAGCCTGTACCACATGTGTACTAGCCCCTTGAATAATTCTAATATTTTAAACGCTATTCTCAAATAAAATTCGTTTGACTTAAAAATAAGAGTTCATAAGTGCATAATAAGTTGTATATGTACATCAATTTAAAATCTAGAAATGAATGTGTGCAAAAGGGTGTAATTCAAAATTATAAAGCCCACATAAGGTTTATCTCTCTTTAAAGCTATTTATGTATAAAACTGATGATGAATATGTAAGGATCCCTATGTTGATTTGACTATCTAACACTTCGTTGAGTCCAATTTCTATGGCCTTCAGCTCAGCTCTAAAATTCAATGTATGATCTGATTTTCTGTGAATCAATGGAGTTACCCAGGTTTCTGGAGCGCAAATCGCCAACTTCACAGGTTCTAGTCATGAAGAGGGCAGATTGCTGTGGTGAACCAGTTGCCCATGTAGTTCCAGGCTGGCAGTGAGTCAAGAAGTAGGGCCAGGGATTTTTAGAACATATACTTTAAGAAGTAATCAGGGAGTGGAATCTAAAGGGATCCCCCCCCCCTACCCCCCTCCCACACACACACATTCCATTTTTTTCAAATAACCTATAATGATCCCAAATATATTTCTAATGATTATTCAATTCTGAATTTAAATTCCTTTCATATAGGAAACTTAAACTGATCTGAAAACTAAAGCAACTTGAAAGTTGTGAAAATTATGCATCCCTCACAAAAAATTTTAATTTATAAAAAAAAGCATTTTAAATGGTAAATATAAACAATTAATAAAATTTATGGAGTCATTTGTGCTGCATCAGGAATATGTATTCTTACTACTATTTAAAAGCGCGCAAACATATAATTCATTACTTAAATTCAGTTTCCAAATTCGAAATATTTTAAAAGTGCATTAAAACGCTTTCTCAAAGATTGTTATTGGGATTAGGAATTGTGGTCATTATTGTTGTTCATCATTGGAAAATGGATCCCATTGTTGTCACATTAGTTACCTTGGTAATGGACCAGAAACCAGAAATCTAGTCTAATATTCCAAGGATCCAGGAGGAACGGACTCCCCCCCCCCCCAAAAAAAAGAGATATAAATGATAATGCGCTTTTATTATAATAATCAACAATTAAGGAAATTGTTAATCACTTTTTATTTAAGAAATAAGGCTATTTATCTTAATATTAAATAAACAATAAAAATTGTTATCACTATTTAGAATCATTTATAAAAAAATACTTTTGAAGATCAATTTCAATGGTCATTGTTTAGATTTGAAGCGAGATCACTATATTTGAGTCATCATTTTTTTAAGTTGTCATTTTTGAGAAGTGGACGCTATTCAGGCAGGTTGATTAAATGTTATGGTTGTAAAGAGACCTTTTAATGTAAATATTAGCCTAAAATTTTGTTGATTTAGGAAATCTCAGAGAGACTTTGAAAGGACGATTTATTTTAAAAGGTAACTCTGTACAGTTTGGTGGGTGTTCTTGGGATAATATCATATCACATGATATCGTCAAAGATTTCTATGATTGACGATGGTCTGATCGCTAGGAGCATTCATGTCATGTGGAAGCCATTTCTTCACATTAGCATTATAAGGCCCACAAAGGCAGAATGTTCCTGAGCTGGTCCATGGTGTCTTACTATCTATGTGGTAGAAATAGCTATAATAACCTTGAGAGGTGATTCAAGAGGGTCACTTTTTTCTGTCACAATTCTACAACATAAATAGTTTCAGTCAATTAAATAAAATAAAAATTTAAATAAAACCACCCTATCTATACATTGATCTCACCCTTCCAAATAACCACTTGCCTAAAACTGTCAACTTTTACAATAACCATTATTATCAAATAATATTTTTATCAAATAATAGCCTTTTCAAAGCGGTCAACACAACAAATATTGACTCCCCACATTCCACCGTTCACATGATCATATTTTAAAAATAAGCCTAATTATTTTCAAAATACTCATTTATTACTTTCTCCCCCATATAGTTTTGAGATCATTCTCTCCAAATAAGTCACCTGTGGTAATTACTACTATTTATCTGCAAAAATAACAATACTAAGCGCGTTTGTTGAAACAATATTAGTTAGGCAAACCTTCACCCTGGGAGGATCAAGAGAACTGAGTTATTCATATAGTATATTATAATATGAATCTATTTAAAAAATATTTTATACACAAATAAATATAGAAAAAAATATCAATTTTTAAACAAATATTTCCTCCTTTCTCCCAGATTAAAAAAAAAAAAAATCTAAGATAAATAATCTGTTTTAAAAATAGCCAACAACTACTGTACAATAATGTTTATATTTCCTTTTAATGTGATATAGTTATGAGTGTATTTTAAACTCGTGTAGTTGTATATATAAAGAGATTTTATTAATTTAAAAATGTTAATTCCACTTTTATTGCTATTTTCCTTAGCAAGTTCATCTTTGCAAGCAGATATAATAGGATGCGGCGGTTTCGTTAAATCAGACGTACCTATATCTTACGAAAAAATAATAGTTAAATTGTAAGTGCTTTTACATATTTCTAAAAAGCTTAATATACCTTTAATTTAAATGGCAATTATGACATTTAATAATTCACTTGGCTTGTACCACACATTTATATACATTGATATCAAATTTTCAAAGAAGAGCTCAATTGAAAATAAATTATTATTATTATTAAGCCACACACACACACAACACACACAAAAAATATATTAAAGCATGTCGTAATATACGTAAAATTATGCTAGATAAGCATAATATATATATGCCATAGTTTTATCCATAAAAATAAAATTTTATAGTTTTCAACACACACACCATTCTCTCCAAAATATGTCAATATTTTAAATACAAATTGAAGATTGACATATATATCACAAGTATCCTGAATGGTTGGATCATATTTTAAAATGTAGACCCCAAAATCAAAAGTAATTAAACCCTATTTTTCTTTTGGTACAAAATTACTGAGTTAAATACATTCTGCAGGTAGAGAATTCTCTTTTAATAATTATAACAATCTACAAATCTTGTCAATAGACAAAGTTTGAAAATCAAATATAATCAAATATCTTCTTTTATGAAAAAAATTTTCAAGCACAATTTTAGTCACCTTACCAATTTAACCCTATTTGTTTATACAATATTTGATTATTATATTAGTTCCTACCTGGTGATAGTATGTTCAGATCACATCATTTATTACATTTATTTAAATAAGTATGCTAACCTATTCACCTTCAAAACCAAAAGATTAAGAATGGTTCATATCTAGATCACACATATTCTTTGATGCTTTCAGGTACAAACTAAAGTGACAATCAACCCATATAACTTTTGTTAAAGTATTTTTTCCTTTCACCAAAGCATTTTATTATATAAAAATATGATTAAGAATAAATTAGAGCAAATGTAACAAAACATTTAAAGAATTCTAAACCTAAAAATATGTTCTTCTTCTTTCTTATTTCCACTCAATCATATTAAGGTATCAAGCTTGTAAAACTTGAGACTTTTGATGGTGTCTGTCAGGGAAGAGTAGAGCTCATCAATGGATGAGTCAATACAGTCAATAATATGTCTTGGGGTTGCAGATTGACACTTAGTACATAGTGGGAAAACCTTGCAACCATTCTGTCATTGTCCGTAGATGACCAGACTTAAGTCTGGAAATCAAAGACTGTTGTTCTCTTGGGAGGACAGAACCGGTGCTTGTCTAAAATATGTTGATGTAATCAAATTGAACATATCCATATGTCACATACAGTATAACCTCGTTAATTCGACACACCCCAATTCGACACTCGGCGATAATTCGACCATGTTCCGATGTCCCGACCTCCGGCCTATCAAATAACAAACCGTAATTCGACAGTATCGATAATACGACAGTTCCGATAGTTCGACCATTTTAAAATTCGAATTTCGACAGTTGAATGTTATTTTACATGCAACTTTACCGCTAAACGGTATTACGGCGGCGACGATCGGCATCGGCGGGCGGCGACGTCGGCAACAGCGGGCGTCGATACGATCGCGCCTGCGCACTTTTGGTTTCTGGTTAGTTTAAGTTTCACTTTGCAGTGCCGTTGCGCAATTTCGCGGATGTTATTGTTGTTTTTTTTACGCGGGAATTTCGGCATCATGCGCTAACTAATAATAATTTTTATTTTTTTATTTTTAACATTGAAATATTTTAGCTATTTTTAAATTTATAAATAATTTCTTTTTAAATAAATAAATCTTTATAAAATGATCCAACAATGATTATGATAACATTTTATTTCAATATTCCATTTCTGTGTTATTATAAAAGATTTAAACACAAAATCAATAACACCTGCAGCAGCAGTGGATGCCTTTAATACATTAAAATTTATTTATTAAAAGACATTTCAGAGGAAGAAAGGCATGCATGTTTTTTCAAAATGCCATCTGGAATACATCCTGAATAGGATTTCAGTGCAAAAACAGATATCTATAAAGGAATTTTTTAAAAGATCTTCATGATTATTTTAAAATAATATTTTAAAATTTTCTTTTTATTTACCATATTTATTTCCTTTCAACTGCTATATTTTTCAATTAGAATAAAATATTATTTAATATATTATATTTAATATTTTAATGTCTGTAGAGTTAATATTTGATTATATTACTGAAAAGAAACACATTGCCAATAAATTTATTTGTTACAATTATTTATGTTTCTAAAATATGTATTAATGCCATTTTGTCACTGATACTAAAAGTTAATCATGAAAATAATATAAAAACACACAATGGTTTCAATTAATATCATTAATTTATATTACAAAGCTATTAAAAAATATATATTTTAGCGAGTTAGATGATTACCTAATCATATAACCATATAACCTTAATTCAACACTTCCTTTAATTCAACCAAAAGCTCTGATCCCTTGGGGTGTTGAATTAAAGAGGTTCGACTGTATTTGTTTAAATGGCGCATATCTGTTTAAAGTTTTGAGAAATTATGTAAATATGATAGAGAATATATAAAAGGAAGTCTCTTTTGGCCAAGAGGGTTGTGCAGTAAATGAGATTTTTTAATTGTTTCTTAGCATGATGCTATACCATACCTAACATGTTGTTTCTGTTGTTTTTTATCCCCTTGTGTAAAGATTACACGAATTCCATGAGTTCATGCTCCTCAAGCTGTGATCTCATGGAATGGGGTATAGGAGTGCAGCTTTTGTTGATCATGGCACCATGGCACACTTTGGTGAAAGTCAGACTTTGCCTGTAGTTGGATGTGGAGCAATGTGAAAATACTAAAGCACAAATGTTTCCTTTACACATAAAGCAAACTTCTTTTGTTAACACAAGGTAATAAAGACCAAATTCAAATAAATAAATAGTGTGTGACGTTTCGGTGACAGAATTGTTACCATCTTCAGACAAAAGTACTGAATGACATTACAATACTTTTGTCTGAAGATGGTAACAATGCTGTTACAGAAACTTATTATAACCACTTATACTAACATAATATGACCAAATCTAATATATGTTTTTGGATTATTTCTTGTTACCCTATGTTTCTAATCTATAATACAAATTGGACCTTATTATTCACATACTTTAAAAATTTACAGAAAAAGGATATCAAACATTGGATCCCTATAATACAATGGGAATAAAAAGCCACGTATTACTGTGATTCCTAAAGTGCGAAATATTGCCACGTGGAAAATTAGGGAAGACAAAAACTTCAGGAGGGAACAACAATTTATTTCAGGCAAGGACAAACTATGAATGATAAACAAAAGATAAGCCACGAGGGAAATTTACAGAGTAGCAAAATATAAACATAAAAATGATACTCTGTTAATAAAATTAATAAATACTTTGTTACAATATACAAATAGAATAATGAAAATATATGACAAGGGCCACAACAGTCTGAAATGCATTCATGGTTGGACTGATTTATCAAGAAAATGGGTTGCCCAAATATCATGGAACAAATCAACCTTTAGTTAATTTTTGTTACACTAGATGGCGCTCTGCGTGATGAGTTTGTCAGCAAAGTTTGTTGGGGGATAAGTAGAGCTTATAAATGAATATTTGGAATGGATTGTTACTATTTTTTAAAATCTAATCTCCATACTGTACCTTATCATTCTTTATATTTCCTCACAATCTTATCTTTTAACCCCATTCCCCCCATGTTTCTGTTCCATATAATACTCCAATGGAGATTTTGACCAAATTTTTTTGACCCCTCTTTCTCACTTTGATTCGTATATTAATTCATCATTATCATCAAATCAGATGCGATATCCCCACAAGGGATGCTTGCGTCAAGAAACAACACTTTTTTTTCTACTTATCCCTAGTACACGTGGTTCAGGCCATGATAATCATGGTGGGTAGAAGTTGGCGACTGCTTTTTTACTGTAGAGAGAAAGACCACTAAATTCACAAGGTAATAAGACCAAATCCAAATAAATAAATAGTGTGTGACGTTTCGTTAACAGCATTGTTACCATCTTCAGACAAAAGTACTGAATGATTATAGTACTGAGCATTCAGTACTTTTGTCTGAAGATGGTAACAACATTGTTACCGAAACGTCACACACTATTTATTTATTTGGATTTGGTCTTATTACCTTGTGTTTATAATCCAAATTGTGCCATATCAACACTAAATTCAGAGAACTATTCTACATGAACAATTGAATAATTACAAGGTTTGAGTAGAAGTTTAAAAGAGAAAAGAAAGATAGGACATTAACTCGTATATAAAAATCTCCTCATTTTGCTGAAAGAATACCTGTTTATGCAAATCAACAGTATTGTCTCACCCTAGATTATGTAAATGGAGAAGCAGAAGACTTAATAAAGAGTAAGACCTTCTAAGTGAAGTAATCAAAAGGAAATGAAAGGTTAACAATTGCACATAATGCAATAATTTGCAAATATATCTATATTAATAAAATGGAAATTTCATAAGTGGACATCACTAAAAACTTTCGTTACAATGCATCAATTTCAACCAAATTTTCAACATTTATGTAAAACGAGATGGAGCAGGTTTTGCTTAACATCAAAATATATTTCCTAACATTAACATGCGTAACTTCGCTGTTATCGATTAAATACAAAAAAATCAACAGAGTTAATTTTATTTATATATAAATACAAAATTAAATTTCAACAGAGTTAATTTTTTTACATACTAGCTAATAATCTCAATCTAAAAAATATTCAAAACAAGCAATTTTAAGATAACACCATATGTAAAACAGTCGGCCAAGAAAACAGCAACGATATTACATCTTTCTCACATATTCACACACAATCTTGATTAATAATTAAAACTAATCTTTAACATTGTTTATTATACTTCAACTTTTATTTCTACATTTGTTTTTAAATACCCAATTGTTTTATCATGTTTCTAATTTCGCCTAACAAATATACAAATTTATAGTGACCAACATATGCAAATTTTATCTTTGTTTTTATTTAACTTGATATCGTAAACATAACATCCATTGTAAGCATTTTTCTGTTCACCTTCCGTGGTTTCTCTTTTCTCTGATAGTTTTTAGGTGTAGTATATTTTCTTATTACTAGACTACAAACATTCCCTCGAGAAAAACCTGGGCGAAGCCGGGTACATCCGCTAGTATTTTTATAAAAATGAAAAAGGCATATCCTGACCAGGCTCACATCAGCATCTCTAGATGACAGAGCGCCATCTAGTGGAACAAAAATAAAACTAAACCTTTATTTAATTTGTTCCTTGATATTTGGCCAACCCAATTTATTGATAAATCAAGAAAAGTCAACCACAAATATTTTTATATATTTAAATTTTTTATTGTTTTTTCACATATATATATGAAAAAACGAAAGAAAAAGATAAAAAGATCAGGTGTTGAAATCAATAATAAAAACGGCATATCCTGACCAGGAGCACATGTGCTTTACAGAAGGCAGAGCGCCATCTGGTGGAACAGAGATCAACTAAACATTGATTTAGCCTGTTCCCTGATATTTGGCCAACCCAATTTCTTGATAAATCAAGAAAAGCCATCCACAAACGCGTTTCGCGCTTTTGGCGCTCGTCAGCGTGGAGTAGGCTGAACCATTGCGACCAAAAAATATTTTTTGGTCCCAATGGCTTCCTGAAAAACCAAGAAATGAGTATTTAAGGCCAAACTTGCGTAAATACGCTTAGCACATTAAAAATGAAAAAAACAATGGTTGCCTGTAAAGTCGGTTTTACGGGCGAAGATTTTACGTGACAACGGTAGAATATTTATTGATATGAATATAATTAAATTGCACAATAGGAACAAGGAATTGAATGAAAATAAGAATTGCACAAATTTTAACTATAGAAATATATTTTGTTTACTAAAACATTGTACATGTAAACTTAAACTTAACTAATTCCTATTTGAGTGATTTTGTTGAGGATAGGACGATGATAGGACTTGCATAAATGGAAGGCGCGGTGAGACCAAACGTTCACTGATAGGATCCAGAGGCGGTAGACCTGGAGGTATGTCAGGATATGAGAAGCCGTTGACCTTTGCGAGAGTAGGAAGCTTACGCTTATTCAGTGATTGTCTACAGGTGTTGCAAGACTTTGTATAATCCTCCTTGCGTAGCTGCCGATTTTCCTTAACGTACCAATCCGAGATTACCTTCAGTTGTAGTGCAGTGATGGTTTTAAGGTCATTCTTGAACCACAATCTGTCACAAACCGAGCAAGCATGGCCAAAATCGTTGTCCAGGAAAGTAGATTGAAATCTCCGTATTGACGATGACCATTTGGTATACCAGGTGGATTGTCCCAGTTGTATTGCTGTTTGGCTTGAAGAAGTAGTCGGTTGTACATCAGTCCGAGAAGATGCTGCTCTACGTTGTCGGAATGCACGTTGCCGTTGAGCGTTAGTTAGGGGAACGCTCGTTCTCTCCGCCACGACAGGAACGCTTGTTCTCTCCACCACAGAACAAGACGTTGAAGCAGGTGACTCTGACGTACCGCTGGTGAGGGCTATGTTAGCAGATTTACGTAGCTTGAACCTGCGTTGCCTCTCCGCAGCCGCTTTTGCAAAGGCTCTTACTTGTTCAGGAGTTCTGGTCAATGCTTTTCGTAGTCTGTACTCACGTTGTCGCTGAGCATTCGTTCTGGCGGTAGAGGTGGTGTGTGGAACAACGAAAGGTACTGCAGACGTTGACGGCACGATATCCTCCGTCTCCATTGAAGTACTGGAAGTTGAAGGCACCGTTTCCATTGTTTTGAGAGTGGTGATTCCTGTTGAACATTTGAAATTGAATGGATGAATTTTTAATTTTAAAGAATCAATTTGAAAATCAAAATACTTATTCAGATCGAAGGTTCAAATTTTTGCTAAATAAATTTGAAACTATTTAAAATTTGTAAAATAATAATTAATTAATTAATTAATTTTAAACTAATAATTTACTTAACACTATCAACATTTATCAATAGTATGACATAACCTATAAACTCAGTTTCTCAACTTTTGTGTCAATCTAACAATTAATCAATCAATCATAGTTTACGATAATGAAATATCAGTGTACAATTATTTACCTTTATTGTTGTAGTTGTTGTAAATGACGAATCTAAGCACTCCACATTTTCACTACAGACACAGCTGACGATACTTTAACCACACGTGTGAACTTGTATTATGACGCTTTCTTGTTTTTCCAACGCCAAGAACGTTCGAGAAAGACAAAGACAGAGACAAGCATGCGCCGATTCAATGCGCCTAATTCTCTAGCGCTGCGCGCGCAGCACTCTCGTTCGGTGACTCATCGTAACGTTACCGGGCGTTACACTTTTTCATAAGTGACTCCCAGCCGCAACCTAATTTAAGACATTGTCACGTCAAAAAAAAAAAAAGATCAGGTGTTGAAATCAATATTAAAAATGGCATATCCTGACCAGGAGCACATGTGCTTTACAGAAGGCAGAGTGCCATCTGGTGGAACAGAAATCAACTAAACATTGATTTAGCCTGTTCCCTGATATTTGGCCAACCCAATTTCTTGATAAATCAAGAAAAGCCATCCACGAATGCTTTTCGCGCTTTTGGCGCTCGTCAGCATGGAAATTGGGTTGGCCAAATATCAGGGAACAGGCTAAATCAATGTTTAGTTGATTTCTGTTCCACCAGATGGCGCTCTGCCTTCTGTAAAGCACATGTGCTCCTGGTCAGGATATGCCATTTTTAATATTGATTTCAACACCCGATCTTTTTATCTTTTATTTTTTTCTTTCGTTTTTTAATATATATATATATGTAGTAAAAATTTTTAATTTTACAAACTTTCTGACCTTACAAGGATGAAACAATATTGAGAAGGGATGGCTCATCAATGGGTAACCCTTCCAGTAGTTTTACCAACTTAATCCGCCAGATTTCTTTTAGAGCTCTAATACTGTATTGGACGATTCTGCCTATATATGTGACACTGAACTCTAAAAGCAGTTTGAGGGATTAGATGGGCAAAACCACTAATGAGCCAAGCCTTCCCAATATTTTTTCATAAGGATTGTTGTTGGCCTTTGTCAGCGATGCAGATGAGAGCTATAAACAAACCTGAAATATTTAGAGTTGGTTTTATATTTTAATCTTGAAATCATGAGAGAGGTGTCTTCTTACTTCTTCTTCTTCTTTCTTATCTCCACTCAATCATTCAATGACTGGGTGAAGTAGAATGCGTCTGCCTTTGTCATTAAGACTGGGAGCACTATTCAGTGGCAGGCCGACTTAGCTCCAAAAGAAATGGCCGCCTCTGACATGAGGAACAGACACCATGTGCAGCCGCTCCTAACATGGAGTACAAACACTGCTCATCCTGTATCCCTGGATTAGGAGCCCTTACAGGGTACTATCAGCCGGGCCAGCTGAGCCCAGGTTTTTTAGTGAGCTTGTTACTGCTCCCCCTCCTCCTTTTTCATCCGGGATTAGGACCGGCAAAGGCAGAGTTAATGTGTCTTCTTACTAAAGAGCTAATATTTGGTAAACAGGGTAATTTCTGAGATGAAAACTGTCCTATGTAGAGAGAGGTGTCTTCTAGTGAAAGTGTCCTCTCATGTAGATCCTACTGTATAAAAAAAAAGATATTTGTAAACATTATCTTGTACCCTACCACTCCCTCCATTAAAACCACCAGTTTGTCCATGGATGGCAGCTGGGGGTAGTCAAGCTTTTTATTTCTATCAATGTTTCTTAGCTATTTATTATATACCTTATATCAGGAAATGACTGTGGTCTTCATTGAATTTCCCAAATCCAAACTCTTCTTAGTTACATATATATTAGTCATGATTTGCATATAAACGTATCCCAAGATAACCTTCTCAGATCCAACCTCTTCGTATTTACATATACTGTATGTCATGATTTGCATGTCCAACCCCACCAGCGAGTGCAAGTAACTGAACGGGGCTCTGGCACATTTGTAAATGCAAAGTCGAACTGCTTTTCACATGTGTAGACATGTGGTGCATTTACAGTAAAAGCAGTCGCTAACTACCCACCATCATTATCATGGTCTTTACCATGTGTACTAGGATAATAATTAAAAAAAAAATGATTTGCTTGGTTCCATTTAATTCACAAGAAAAAAAAAAAAAAACTTGTATCAATTAAGAAAAAGCATCTCTTTATTGTGCAACTAAAAGTTGCTGATGGCTTGCGCCATCTATCAGAATAACTATCAACTATTCATTGATTTTTAATTATTCCAGAATTGGCTAAATACCCATTCTTGATTAATCAAGAAAAGCTAACCAAGTACATGTTTCGGGCTGTTGGCCCTCGTCAACGTTGTGCAAGCTGTACCTCAAAGACCAAAAACTGGTCATTCAGGCATCCTGAAAAATCAGGTATTGAAGGAAGCATGTGTGGCTGGTGCAGGTATACCAAGCAAGGGACAGTGAAGTATCAGGCAGACTGTGCACCCAACGGCTACTACCTCATCCCAGTGTACGATCGTGGGGACTACGAGCTTCGCGTGGAGCCTCCAGCAGGATGGGGCTTCCAACCTACCTCCGTCCCCATCCACATTGATGGCTCCTCAGACCCTTGTTCTAAGGGACAGGATGTCAACTTTGTCTTCCACGGATTCTCCATTACTGGAAAAGTATACTCTCTCTCTCTTTCTCTTTTTTCAAATACAATAATATTCTGAAAATGGTTAAGACAAACTTAAGGAACTGTTTTTTTTTTTTACTATTTAAACTAGGACAAAAGATCCCTGTACAGAGAACCAAGAAGAGTTCTTGAGCTTCTTTACGAGCACGACCTCCAAGATCTTGTCTAATTTAGACTAAAAGGATAAGTAAAAAAAAAACTATTTAAACTAATTATTTCAATTAACTTATGTAAATATATATGAATTGCAATATCCACTCACATGGACAAAACTTAAGGAAGTTGTACCTTTTAGCATGTATATCGGGATTAAGACAATAACTCTGAAATATATTACAGTGACCTTTATTGAAGACATACAAGATTCCCTAATGTGAACAAAATTTACAGTCTCCTTAAAAAAATGATGACCGCAACATCAAAGTCTTTCCCCTCCTTTTTGTCCATGAGTGTAAATAAAACCTTTAAAAGCATTCACTGGTTTGTAGTTTAATCTGTCACATGTTTGTGTGATTGAACAAAGAAAGGAGTATTCTTCAGAAATTTTCTCGTTTTATCAGAGTTTTAAAGTCTTGCATTTATAAATACACTTAAACATCCATGAGAAGACACCTCTGCTAAAGAACACCTCTCCACAAAGAACAGTTTTCATTGCCAAAATTGCCATTTTTACTCTTTAGCTGCTCTCCAGTAAGAGGCCACCTTTCTCTAAAGGTCACTTTGGCTTTGCAACTAGGTTTTTACTTTAAAGTGAGATTCCACTGATGTAGGTACATCAGTTGGTACATCATTCAAATAGAGTCTCAATATGGATTTTTAAAAAGTGACACACAAGATAATAAGACTAAATCCAAATAAATAAATGGTGTGTGACATTTCAGTAACAACACTGTTAAAAGTCAAGGCATATAGTATGTAAATTTCTTTTGAATGTTTAAATTAGTATGTAAATTTCTTTGAATGTATATAAATTGACCGTGCTGTTCAAATAAGAAGAGAAGAGCTTTATAGGTGTAGCCGAAGTTGTCTTCCTTTTCTTTCTTGCTTGACCACCCAAGACAGCCCAAAACTATATAAAAACTTTAGGTTAAAGTTTTTATTTGTTAAGAGGGGGCTTTCCGTACTCTACCCCTTTCTTAACAAACACTGTAATAGAAATGTCACACACCATTTATTTATTTGAATTTGGTCTTATTATCTTGTGTTTCTAATCTATAATCTAAATTGTACCTTATCATATAGAGGTGATAGTACTGCGCCAATAGCCCCCTCTCCCTTCCACCCCTATTCTATATACATATATACAGTTACGAGCGTCATTCTTCATCAGTCATCTCTGTCACCGTTTGCTTTTTTTTTGGAATGGCGCCCTCCTATTGGTTGGCTACGGTCACGCCACCTTTGCCCCCCCCCCACTCACCATTTCGTCTTTGTAACTATTGTGTTGGAGCGGGTTGCTCCCTAAATAAATGCATATATTAGATAATAACCAAATGGAATCCTCTCTTTCTTTTTCCAGTAAGAGACGCCTACGGAAGCCAACAGTACATAGACAGATAAAGCACATAGGCTATAGTTATTAACTAACATATGCAATTATTTAAGGCGCCAATTTATAATTGTAACAAATAGTATTTGAATCAAAACATTCAATCGGGTAAAACACGGGCGTTGCCCGGGTCATTCGGCTAGTATTACATAAAGAAGAGGTTATAAGAATGGTGTTGCTGTATGCTGCCAGGTGGTGAACCGTGGACAGCAGGAGGGCCCAGCTGGTGTAGATGTGAAGCTGATGTCGGAGGAAGGCAAGGTACTGGGCCAAGCTACCACGGGCCATCAGGGCCACTACAGTTTCCCCAACATCCGGCCTGGTAGCTACCGCCTGGTGGCCTCCCATCCTCGCTGGAGACTGGACCAGACAGAAGCCAGGGTCACTGTAGCCACAGACAACGCCAAGGTCAGCTCCCTCACTGTGGGAGGCTTCGACGTCCAGGGCCACGTGGTCAGTGAGGGAGAGCCCATCCAGGGAGTGCACTTCCTGCTCTTTGCCCACTCCAAACCTGCCCAGCCTATCCCCGACTGTGACCCTCAGGTTAGTTCACAATGGCTGATGATGATCATTTAGAGTTGGTGTGTGTATATCCCTTTCACTAATGATAACTTAAATGCCAGCAGGTGATTCTGAGCCTTTTCTCAGGGGCCACTCACATGCCAGTATGTGATTATGAACCTTTTCTCAGGGGCCACTCACATGCCAGTATGTGATTATGAACCTTTTCTCAGGGGCCACTCACATGCCAGTATGTGATTATGAACCTTTTCTCAGGGGCTACTCCCATGCCAGCATGTGATTATGAACCTTTTCTCAGGGGCTACTCCCATGCCAGCATGTGATTATGAACCTTTTCTCAGGGGCCACTCACATGCCAGTATGTGATTATGAACCTTTTCTCAGGGGCTACTCCCATGCCAGTATGTGATTATGAACCTTTTCTCAGGGGCCACTCCCATGCCAGTATGTGATTATGAACCTTTTCTCAGGGGCTACTCCCATGCCAGTATGTGATTATGAACCTTTTCTCAGGGGCTACTCCCATGCCAGTATGTGATTATGAACCTTTTCTCAGGGGCTACTCCCATGCCAGTATGTGATTATGAACCTTTTCTCAGGGGCTACTCCCATGCCAGCATGTGATTATGAACCTTTTCTCAGGGGCTACTCCCATGCCAGTATGTGATTATGAACCTTTTCTCAGGGGCTACTCCCATGCCAGTATGTGATTATGAACCTTTTCTCAGGGGCTACTCCCATGCCAGTATGTGATTATGAACCTTTTCTCAGGGGCTACTCCCATGCCAGCATGTGATTATGAACCTTTTCTCAGGGGCTACTCACATGCCAGCATGTGATTATGAACCTTTTCTCAGGGGCTACTCACATGCCAGTATGTGATTATGAACCTTTTCTCAGGGGCCACTCACATGCCAGTATGTGATTATGAACCTTTTCTCAGGGGCCACTCACATGCCAGTATGTGATTATGAACCTTTTCTCAGGGGCTACTCCCATGCCAGTATGTGATTATGAACCATTTCTCAGGGGCTACTCCCATGCCAGCATGTGATTATGAACCTTTTCTCAGGGGCTACTCCCATGCCAGTATGTGATTATGAACCTTTTCTCAGGGGCTACTCCCATGCCAGTATGTGATTATGAACCTTTTCTCAGGGGCTACTCCCATGCCAGCATGTGATTCTGAGCCTTTTCTCAGGGGCTACTCCCATGCCAGCATGTGATTCTGAGCCTTTTCTCAGGGGCTACTCCCATGCCAGCATGTGATTCTGAGCCTTTTCTCAGGGGCTACTCCCATGCCAGCATGTGATTATGAACCTTTTCTCAGGGGCTACTCCCATGCCAGCATGTGATTATGAACCTTTTCTCAGGGGCTACTCCCATGCCAGCATGTGATTATGAACCTTTTCTCAGGGGCCACTCACATGCCAGCATGTGATTATGAACCTTTTCTCAGGGGCCACTCACATGCCAGCATGTGATTATGAACCTTTTCTCAGGGGCTACTCCCATGCCAGTATGTGATTATGAACCTTTTCTCAGGGGCTACTCCCATGCCAGTATGTGATTATGAACCTTTTCTCAGGGGCTACTCCCATGCCAGTATGTGATTATGAACCTTTTCTCAGGGGCTACTCCCATGCCAGTATGTGATTCTGAGCCTTTTCTCAGGGGCTACTCCCATGCCAGCATGTGATTATGAACCTTTTCTCAGGGGCTACTCCCATGCCAGCATGTGATTATGAACCTTTTCTCAGGGGCTACTCCCATGCCAGTATGTGATTATGAACCTTTTCTCAGGGGCTACTCCCATGCCAGCATGTGATTCTGAGCCTTTTCTCAGGGGCTACTCCCATGCCAGCATGTGATTCTGAGCCTTTTCTCAGGGGCTACTCCCATGCCAGCATGTGATTCTGAGCCTTTTCTCAGGGGCTACTCCCATGCCAGCATGTGATTATGAACCTTTTCTCAGGGGCTACTCCCATGCCAGCATGTGATTATGAACCTTTTCTCAGGGGCTACTCCCATGCCAGCATGTGATTATGAACCTTTTCTCAGGGGCCACTCACATGCCAGCATGTGATTATGAACCTTTTCTCAGGGGCCACTCACATGCCAGCATGTGATTATGAACCTTTTCTCAGGGGCTACTCCCATGCCAGTATGTGATTATGAACCTTTTCTCAGGGGCTACTCCCATGCCAGTATGTGATTATGAACCTTTTCTCAGGGGCTACTCCCATGCCAGTATGTGATTATGAACCTTTTCTCAGGGGCTACTCACATGCCAGTATGTGATTATGAACCTTTTCTCAGGGGCTACTCCCATGCCAGCATGTGATTATGAACCTTTTCTCAGGGGCTACTCCCATGCCAGCATGTGATTATGAACCTTTTCTCAGGGGCTACTCCCATGCCAGCATGTGATTATGAACCTTTCCAGGAGCCTATAACATGCTTGTTGTATGATCAAAGATCCAACATTTAAACTATCTGGTCCAAACAGCATTGCATTTTAATTATATTTGATAGTATATGGGGAAGTATAAATATTGTTAGCTAGTTGTAAGTAAATGTGGTTTTGACCTTCTTTGAATATACAGACTTGGTATTTATTGTATGGATAAACAATGTAAGAAAAGAATGTTGGCACCTGGTCTACTCCTATGCAGTGGCTATCAACTTGTGTGGCCGGCAGTGAAAGGGCAGTCAAACCTCATAACACCACTTGGAATCAAAATTTTTCAATTGTTATAGGCATTGTTGATATAACCATGGTTAAAACAATTGAGACTTCAGAATTATGATGTTATAACCAAGTACCTGGGACAAGTCTACTCCTATGCAGTGGCTAACAACATGTGGGTTCTGCAGTGAAAGGGCAGTCAAATCTCATAACACCACTTGGAATCAAAGTTTGTTATAGCCATTATTGTTATAACCATGGTTAAAACAATTGAGACTTTAGAATTATGGTGTTATAACAAAGTTGCTTTTGTACTGCTATCATAACAAGGTTCCACTGTAGTTTAAGAGGGTGTCTCAAAAAGATGTTTTGTTGTTGATAAATTTTATATCTGATAATACTATAGGTACATTTCTGCCTTATTCTATATACAGTTACGAGCGTCATGCGTGGCCTCTGTCACGGTTTGCTTTTTTTTTTTTTGAATGGCGCCCTCCTATTGGTTGGCTACGGTCACGCCACCTTTGCCCCCCCCCATTTCTGTAACTATTGTGTTGGAGCGGGTCGCTCCTTAAATAAATGCATATATTAGTTAATAACCAAATGGAATCCTCTCTTTCTTTTTCCCAGTAAGAGACGCCTACGGAAGCCAACAGTACATAGACAGATAAAGCACATAGGCTATAGTTATTAACTAAAATATGCATTTATTTAAGGCGCCAATTTATAATTGTAACAAATAGTATTTGAATCAAAACATTCAATCGGGTAAAACACGGGCGTTGCCCGGGTCATTCGGCTAGTATATATATATATACAAGAACAAATCTCAAAACAATCTCTAACGGACAGCAATAATCCCCACCATCTCTATAAATTATCGAAGCTGCTGGGAGGGTTCACCATTAATGAGCCAAGCCCTCCCAATATTTTTTGCATCGCAGTATAGATAGCAGAAAATTTGTTTTAATTGAAAAAATAAAATGCATCTTAATAGGTGTTATATCTTGTATTCATAATGATGTTTGATGACCTGTATTATCTCTTTCATTGGCAGAATTCCGAAATAGAAGCAATCCCAATGAGATAGGTTAATTATGAAGTGCTTCTCTCGGATCAAAAGGATCTAGAGGAAGTTGAGTGTTTA
The DNA here is from genome assembly GCA_030710605.1 of Cordylochernes scorpioides. Classification (NCBI taxonomy): domain Eukaryota; kingdom Metazoa; phylum Arthropoda; class Arachnida; order Pseudoscorpiones; family Chernetidae; genus Cordylochernes; species Cordylochernes scorpioides. Next base: position 46,711,433 of record CP092884.1, read on the forward strand.
ACTATGTCAAAATATTGGAAGAATAAATAAATTTGATCTCCAAGATGAGTGATTCATAATGAATATATTGGACAATATTGACAGTCTGCCAGGCAAAATTCTGTACAATATTCAACCATACACTTCCATGCATCCATTTTTAGTGTTGAAAAAAGTAAATCCAAATGGCTTTGTATTCTCTCTCATCTATACTTCCCTTTCTTACCTTTTAGTTCTCTGCTTCCTGCAGATTCTTTTATTAGTTTTTGATTGAGTTCTAAAAAATTGCATCACTCTGTAATGTTTCTTTTGATTTTTCTATGAATGTGTGAAAGTGATTTTGCTGGCAGTATGACAATATTCCTTTTCTGTGGGAAAATATCTTTCAAGTTGGAAAAATATGGCACCACTGGAGATCAGGACCTGCTTAAGAGTAGAGAAACTGAAGAAAAAGGTTGTACAGTAGAACCACAATGAGATGCTTATACTAGAAGGCATTTACAGAGGACAGTTTTCTTAGCCAAAATGATCATTTTTACCAATTAGCTGCTCTCCGGTAAGAGGACACCTCTATCTCTAAAGGACACTTTGGCTCTCTAAATTTAGGTGTTGTCCTTTACAGAGAGTTTGTTCTACTGTATTTATAAAGCATCTCTTATTGATAAAACTGCTGGGAGGGTTCACAATTGATGAGCCAAGCCTTCCCAATATATTTTTTTATCACAGTATAGACATTAGAAAATTTGCTTTATTTGAAAAAAGAAAATTGATTTTAATAGTTTCTATATCTTGTATTTATGTTTGATGTATTATTGCTTGTGTCCACAGGTTCCTAAAGGTTTCAAGATGGAGTCCCAGTCCCTCACCTATCTCTGCCATGTGAGCTCCAAAGAGGGGGGCAAGTTCCTGCTGCCTGCAGTGCCCCCCGGAGACTTTGTGTTGGTCCCCTTCTACAAGGGGGAGCACACGGCCTTCGAGGTCAGCCCTCCCAAGTATGACTTGATGGTTGGCTCGGGCAGCGTTAACCTGCCCACCAAGTTCCAGGTGAGTCCCCGTGTACAGTAGACCATACTCCATGAGAAGATACCTGAGCTAGAGGACACCTCTCTACAAAGGACAGTTTTCATTTTCAAAATTACCATTTTTACTATTTAGCAACTCGCTGGTAGGAGGACACCTCTCCCTAAAGGACATTTTGGCTCTGAAATTAGGTGTTGTCCTTTATAGGGAGGTTCTACTGTACTGCCAACTCCCTGACTTAATTGTTACAAGACCACATTAGTAAATTATATTTAGGTAATGATATTGCTGCCATCATCTATCTAATTATAGCAATTAACTAATTAATTAAGTCAATAATCACAAGGTAACAAGACCAAATATGTAAATTAAATGTGATATCTCTTTAATTCAAAGGGGGGATCAATAAATAAGGTGAATTATCTTATTTCTTAAAAATTAAAAAAGCAAAAATAATTTAAACCACAGAATATTAAAATATAACATCGAGAGACTATTTAAGGTGTGCTGTTCTTTTTTCCCACGCGCGGCGTGAGACTTATAAATAAACTAAAATGGAAGCTCCCTTGAAGGATTGCACCACGCTTGAACAACGTGCAGTTATTCGTTCCTTGAATGCAGAGGTATTCAAACATCTCAAATATGCCAAAGAATGAAAAATATCTATGGTGAGTCTTGTTTGTCTCAAAAAAACATTTATAAATGAGTTAACGAGTTCAAAAATGGACGAATTACATGTTCCTCAGGTCTCAACGTTCGGCCGGTAAAGTTTTGTTAACAATTTTTTGGGATGTTGATGGACCAATCTGTCTTGATTTTTTATCCTCAAGGCAACGTATGAACAGCGACCTTTATTGTGACAATCTTGTAAATAAGCTAAAGCCCGGTATAAGAAACAAAAGAAGAGGGAAGCTTAGTAAAGGTGTTATCTTCCTTCATGATAATGCAAGGCCGCATACATCATGTAAAACTGTATCTACAATCATTAAATTAGGTTTTGAAGTTTTAGAACATCCTGCATATAGTCTAGACCTAGCCCCCTCTGACTATTTCCTTTTTGGACTACTAAAGAAGGAGTTAAAGGGAAAGTGATTTGACTCGGATGAAGATGTCCAGAAAGTGGTGCAAGATTTTTTTCACACGCTTCCTAAGAGTGCCTATAAAGAGGGTATTTACAAGTTTCCAGAACGATGGAGACGATGTGTAGAAAGCCAAGTTGATTATTTTGAATAAATCAAGTCCTAATTTTTAATATCGTTCTTATATTTTTTAATAAATTATAATTCACCTTATTTATTGATCCCACCTTGTAACATTGATATTTTTGCTGTTGTTGTTTCTTATCCCTTGGGCAAAGATTATGCAAATTCCATGAGTTCATGCTCTTCCAGCTGTTTAATGATAAGCAGCGGTCTCTCCCAAAGGTCCTATTTAGTGCATCTAATGCAATCCAAAATGTGTTCTGGAGCTGCAGATGCCAATCTATATTTTGGGCAAGTGGGGTAGATTTTGTTGGTATTTTCTATCTTCAATGGCTTGAGATGGCCTGTTTTAAATCTTGTTAGTGTTGTTTGGTGCTGTCTATTTCTGAGGTTCAGAGCTTCTCCTGGGTCCACTCCACTGTGCCAGCTGGGCTTAGGTGCATTGATACTAAAGCGTCACATCTAATTTGTACATGTGGGTATGGTATCTTGTTTAATCAATAATTCAATTTGTGCTTCATCAAAATTAACCTAGCATTTTTTTTTTTTTTTTACTTATCCCTAAGTACACGTGGTACAGGCCATGATAATCATGGTGGGTAGTTAGTGACTGCTTTTACTGTAAGTGCACCACATGTCTACACATGTGAAAAGCAGTTCGACTTTGCACTTACAAATGTGCCAGAGCCCCGTTTGGTTACTTGCACTCGCTGGTGGGGTTGGACTTTTGCAAGAATCGGGGGTGATTGGAGCATTTTATTTTATTTTTTTAATCAGAAAAAGTGTCCAATGCGGTAATCGAAACCGCGTCGTAGTGGTCGAAAACCAAATGGTTTAACCAGCCTTCCACTGACCCCCCCATGATAATCATGGTGGGTAGAAGTAGGCGACTGCATTAACCTAGCATTAGTTGCTTAAGGTTTTGGGTATGATAGACCATTATCTGAACCACATCATACATACATCGACTATAATTTTTTTATTATCCCATTATATAATTAAAAAAGGCCATGGAGACCTCCTCTTTTACACCAAAACTCAATGCCTGCAGGAATGGAAATCTAATGCTGGTACATGACTGGTACAGAGCAGGAGGGACAAGCACCGGTTCTGTCCTCCCAAGAGAACAACAGTCTTTGATTTCCAGACTTAAGTCTGGTCATCTACGGACAATGACTTTCCAGAATGGTTGCAAGGTTTTCTCACTATGTACTTATTGCAATTCTCAACCTGCAACCCCAAAACACATTATTGACTCATCCATTGAGGAGCTCTACTCATCCCCAGCAGACACTATCAAAAGTCTAAAGCTTTACAAGCTTGATACCCTAATATAATTGAGTGGAGATAAGAAAGAAGAAGAAGGCAAGGCCATGGAGACTAAATTCATAGATCAAATTCACAATCTGGTAGGGTTGGAATATAGGTCCTGTCTTGAGGCTCCCAAGCATTCCAAGAGGTGGTCTGGTGAGGCCTCTTTGGTCCTGCAGATGGTACATTGTGGGAAGGTCTTGACACCATTCTGGAAGAGGAGTGGTCTTGTATGGCCAGTTTTGAGCCTGGAGATACAGGTTGCTGCCTGTCGCTTCATCTCACATTCCAGAATAGCTCCAGGCTCTTGGTTCAGATAACATCGGCTGTTAGAAGTGATAACAGAGAAACTTGCCAATCCTACACAAGGAAGGAAATGATGAGTAATACCTCTTTAATATAAGGATTGTTATACATGCTGCGGTCTCTTCAACACCGTCTATTGGATCCTGTTTTTTTTTTATAAATTTCTAAATTCAATCTTTATATACAGGCAAAATAATCCTAAATAGCTCTCCAAAATCCAACTATTATTGTTTCATATAAAACATTTTTTTATTACACCTAAATTTTCAATTTATCTGTTAAAAAAATAATTCATAATAATAAGAATTTATTAATGATAAGGCACAATTTGGATTATAGATAAACACAAGGTACAGTAGAACCTCCCTTTAGCAGACACCCCGCTAGCCAACATCTCTACAAAGGACAGTTTTCATTTGCAAAATTACCATTTTTACAATTTAGCAACTCTCCGGTAAGAGAACACCTCTTCCTAAAGGACACTCTGGCTCTGCAATTAGTTGTCCTTTACAGGGAGGTAGTTCTACTGTAATATATATTTATTTGGATTTGGTCTTATTACCTTGTGCTTAAAAGAAATAATTTTTTTTTACTAAATTAGTTTTAAAATCAAATAAATTCAAAGTATATATAGTCTTTCACGAGCAATTTCACCAATCAAATCCACCAGCCAGCTATTTGTATTGTTTATTCTGCTTATAGCCTGTATTTGTGTGCACATTGGAAGTTTTATTCCTGGTAATATAGTGTTTAATGAAACTATGGAAAGAAGCTTTTGTAATTGTGGATATTTCACAAATTTATATATTATCTAATGTTTGTTGTTGGGTACAGGTTCAAGGATTCAGTGTGAGCGGGCGGGTGCTGCGCAAGTCCCAGGGTCCCGGCGTGGGTGGGGCACAGATCTACCTGGACGGACGGGAACAGGCCACCACGGATGAGCAAGGCTTGTACCACCTGGAGAACATGAGAGCTGGCTCCTACAAGCTGGAAGTGAAGAAGCCCCACCTGGGATTTGAACCGGCCACCGTGAAGATCACCCCTAATGCCCCCAACCTCCCTGATATGGTGGCCTCCACCATCAATGTCTGTGGCCAGATCAGCCTGGAGCAGCCCTTCACTGCCTCCCCCAGGAATGTGGAGATGACCAAGGATTCCACCACCAAAGTCCAAGTGGCTGTTGACGCCACCGGATCTTTCTGTCAACCCCTCGCTCCAGGAACCTACACAGTCCGGCCTCTTGTTTCCTCAGCAGAAGCCAAGGACGGACTCCGGTTCTCCCCAGAGAAAAAGACCATCACCCTAGATACAACTCCCATTTTGGATCTGAAGTTTGAGCAGCTCTTTGCGACCATCTCTGGACGTGTGCAATGCCTCCAGGACTGCGGATCTTTGGAACTCCACCTCGCAGGTCCTCAGAAAAAGCAGGTTATTGAGACGGGTTCCGGAGCCACCAGAACTTTCACCGTCCCCAAAGTCCTACCGGGCAAGTATGAAGTTGTCCTGCAAGATTCCAACAGGCTCTGCTGGAAAGCCAGATCTCAGTCTCTTCAGATCACCGACAGCAACGTGGATAACTTGGTCTTCGAGCAGACAGGCTTCAGAGCAGAGATCCATGTGTCCCACGCCACCACCCTCAAGTTGCACTCAGCCTCCATGTCCCAAACTAAGGACTATGCTCCAGGTAAGAGTGAGTTCTGTCTACCAGCTCCAGGGAAATACAGCGTCACTCCTATGGGCTGCCACAAGTTCCCCCAGGATTCCTACACCCTGGACACCTCTTCCTCCCTAGATCTCTCCCTAACAGCAATCCAGCATCGTCTCTCTGGCACCATCGTCTCCGCAGACAATGTCTCAGATATCGCAGTGATCCTCTCAGCTGAGGGCTCAACAGAGACCCTCCTGGTCCCACAGAGTGTTTCCAAGGCAGGCTCGGACTACCTGTACAAGTTCCAGTTCTGGGTGAACCCCAACACAGTGGTGGATGTGGTCCCCAACTCACGGACTCTCCTATTCCAGCCTCGGACTTCACGTCACCACACTCAGGATGACTGCATGCTTGACACAGTATCCTTCCGGGCACAGGCCGGACTCTTCATCAAGGGCAAGATCACCCCAGCCATCGAGGGGGTCAACATCACTGTAAAAGACTCCCACACCAACGCAGTGACTGTGGAAGTCCAGTCAGGACCTGACGGCAAGTTCACCATCGGACCTCTAGATGGGGACCTACACTACCAAGTGGATGCAATCAAGGAAGGCTACATCCTCACCGCAGTGCCAGACACCACAGGACACTTCAATGCCTTCAAGCTGGCTGAGGTGGCAGTCCAGGTGGTGGGGGAAAGGAACGAGCCACTGGGAGGAGTCCTGATGTCCCTCAGTGGGGGGACGGACTACCGTAAGAACAGCGTGACCCAGCCGGATGGCAAACTGAGCTTCCACAGCCTCAGTCCAGGGCAGTATTTCCTACGGGCAGTCATGAAGGAATACCACTTCAACCCACCGTCCACCATGGTGGAGGTGAAGGAGGGAGCTCTGGTGCCAGTCACCATCAAGTGAGTAGGCCCCCACTCTGACAATTGACAATTAGTTTATTGACATCTAGTCAACAGTCAAAAGAGAGTTTACAAAGTTTAAAATAGTAGGGAAAATATTTACACCAGACTGAGGCCTTCTCCAAAGGGACATCTGGATCCTATCAGGAGCTTAAAGCTGCCTTGAGTGTGCACAGGCCCTTGCCAATGACGGAGTTCTTGTCCCTAACATGCTCAAAGACAATGTTGAGGAATTCAGAGAGAATTACCTTGTTTCCAGGCGAGAGTTCCTCAAGGAGTATCATCCTTTCTTGGCTGTCTAGAATCCCGCCAATGATTTCTCCCCTGTAAACTTCTTCATATAGGGGGCTCAGAAAAGACTGATCATTCAGCTGGATGAGAATCCTGTCCAGCTGTTTCTCATCCTCCGTAACAATAAAGGGATCAGAGTCGGACAGGACAGAGCTCATGGGTCATTGGGGCAGGCAGTGAAAGCGGTGGAGGCCCCCACTCTGTCAACTCCCCTGTTGTTACTTTTCAAGTTGGAGATTCTCCGTGGAATTCTTCCACATCTAAATATCTCTCAACACAGATTTGGAAAGTAAGATAAATGTTATGATGCATTAGCCGCCATCTATTATGAAAATTAAAACCATTATAGGCGCGTATGATTCTTTGAAAACAGTATAAATTGTTTAATTAGATAATTAAAAGGCATATATTGATTGGATTTAATAAAAGATTTATTTTGCCAATATTTCGGTTGGCTGAATGCCAAACCTTTATCAAGGCATTACATTTTTGTATACACAAACTCAGCGCCGCATAGTAATGCCTTGATAAAGGTTTGGTGTTCAGCCAACTGAAATATTGGCAAAATAAATCTTTTATTAAATCCAATATATGCCTTTTAATTATCTAATGAATTAAATATGGATTGCTCTATTTTCAAAACAAAATTGTTTAATTTTCAAAAGAATCATACGCGTCTATAATGGCTTCGAATTTTCATAAGATAAATGTAATGAAGGAAGATAAGTCATATCCAGATACAGTGTAAACCTCTTTAACTGTCTCTAATTCAACAAATAAACAGAAAGTACCTTTCTCTTGGGGTGTTGAATTAAAGAGGTTGGACTGTGTTGTTAATTTATACAGTTTACATTAATTCAACTGTATTGACTGATCCATTGATGAGCTCTACTCATCCCCGGCAGACACCATCAAAAGTCTCAAGCTTTACAAGCTTGACACCCTAATATGATTGAGTGGAGATAAGAAAGAAGAGACATTAATTCAACTAACTATAATATTGACATTAGGTATATAACTTAACCATTAAAAAAAAATCCTGACCAATTTTTCTTTAAAATTAGCATCTCTCTCTCTAATTCACATTCTCAGAGAAAAATTTAAAAAGAAAATTTCTCTTTATGGCGGCCTTATGAATGTAGATTGAAGCTCATTTAAAAGTGGATGCTTGAAACTTTGGGACTTTATAAATAAGTAATAAAGGAAAATTTTTTGTTGCAAATAATTTTGATGTTATTTTAAACATCTCTATGTATTAATTATTACAGGATTGCGGACAAATTTTTAAAAATATACGTTTTAGTTAGCTGAAGAAGGGCTTGCCTGAAATCTTCCTTTAATCAAGTAAAAAAAAAGGGGGGTCGGTGGAAGGATGGTCTAAACCGTTGGTTTTTGACCACTACGACCCGGGTTTGATTCCCGCAATGGGCACTTTTTTCTGATTGAAAAAAAAAAAAAAAAATGCTCTATTGACCCCCGATTCTTGAAAAAGTCCAACCCCACCAGTGAGTGCAAATTAACCAAATGGGGCTCTGGCACATTTGTAAGTGCAAAGTCGAACTGCTTTTCACATATGTAGACATGTGGTGCACTTACAGTAAAAGCAGTCGCTAACTACCCACCATGATTATCATGGCCTGTACCACGTGTACTAGGGATAAGCAAAAAAAAAAAAAAAGTAAATAAAAAGAGTGGCGCCATCGTTTGATTTTTTTTTTTTTTTTTTAATCTCTTTTATAAAATTTGACACAAATAAATTTACTGGCAATGCGTTTCTTTTAAATATCATCAAATATTATCTCTACAGAACTTACTGCAAGTAAGGTATCTCTGTTGAGATAATATTTGATGATATTTAAAAGAAACACATTGCCAGTAAATTTATTTGTGTAAAATTTTAACGATAGATGGCAATTAAATTTAATCTCTATTTATGTTTGAATTTTTAACCTAAATTGAAAGTGGCTATAGGAAAACGACTTTGTCTAATAGCTAGTGTGTTGTGTGGCAGGGGCAAACGTGTGGCCTACAGCTGCTACGGTATGACCAACTCCCTCACCAGGGAACCAGAGCCAGGGATCACTGTGGAAGCCATCGGAGTGGGCAACTGCAGCCAGTATCAGGAGGAAGCCATCAGTGAGACAGATGGAAGCTTCCGCATCCGAGGACTCATCCCCTACTGCCAGTACCTGCTTCGTACTGTCCCAGGGTCCAATCAGCAGGTGGAGAGGTCCGTGCCCCCGCAGCTGCTACTTCAGGTGAGTCCCTCACAGTGGTCCGTCACAGAGTCATCTAACATTGCCCTGTTAAAACAAATAGTAAGAGGTAAAGCTGATAGGTGTAGCCCTAACTCCTCCTTTCTTATCATGACTGGGTGAAGTAGAATGCATCTACATTTGTTACTAAGATTGGAAACGCTACTCAGTACAGTAGAACCTCTCTGTAAAGGACAACACCTAGTTGCAGAGCAAAATTGTCCTTTAGGGAGAGGTGTCCTCTTACCAGAAAGTTGCAAATAGTAAAAATGGTAATTTTGCAAATGAAAACTGTCCTTTGTAGAGAGGTGTCCTCTACGGTGAGTGCCCTCTCACGGAGGTTTTACTGTAGCAGGCTAACTTAGCTCCAATATGAAATGGCCACCTCTGAGATGAGGAACAGACACCATTTACAGCTGCTCCTAACATGGAGTACAGACATTGCTCTTCTTGTATCCCTGGATCAGGAGCCCTTACAGTGTACTATCAGCTGGCCAGCTGAGTCCAGGTTTTTTAGCAAGCTTGTTACTGCTCTCCCTTCTCCTTTTTCATCCGGGCTTGGGACAGGCACAAAGGCGGAGTTGCCCTAACTCCAAATTATATATAGGCTGGAAATATAAACGTTAAAATTTAAAATTTACAATTAGTTTTTTTGTTTTAGTAAATAAGCAAGTTTTTGAGTAAATTTTCTCTCATCTACAGTCTTATAATAAATATGACGCAGGAGAAAATGAAGCAATTTATAAAATGAAATATCAGCATCTCTGTGTTTTGTAGTCATTTTCTTCTGTCATATATCTATCTATATAAATACAATGGCAATCGATGGTTTCAACTCTGAAACTGTTGGGAGTTGGGGCTTGATTTTTGGAGCGATTATTCCTGACCTTAATGGAGGAATTAATCCAAAATTTTAAGTTTCTAGCTCAAATCTCCCTTGAGTTATAAAAGGGGGTCGGTGGAAGGATGGTCTAAACCGTTGGTTTTCGATCGCTACGACCCGGGTTCAATTCCCGCATTGGGCACTTTTTTTATGTTAAAACTGCTTTTCACATGTGTAGACATGTGGTGCACTTACAGTAAAAGCAGTCGCTTACTTCTACCCGCCACAATTATCATGGCCTGTACCACGTGTACTAGGGATAAGCAAAAAATAATAATAAAAGCTGTAATTATATTATGATGCATAGCATGCCATAACCGTTGGGAGGGTTCACCACTGATGAGCCAGGCCCTCCCTTTAATTTTTCCATTGCAGTAAGGACAGTAGAAATTGTTTAGTTTTCAAAAGAACCATACGCGTCTATAATAGTTTTGAGCCAGGCCCTCCTTTTAATTTTTCCATTGCAGTAAGGGCAGTAGAAAATTGTTTAATTTTCAAAAGAACCATACGCGTCTATAATAGTTTCGAATATTCATAAAAGCTGTAATGATGAGGAAAAGCCACCAGGATATAGATTGGATGATAAAGGTAAAAAAATGACGACGAGAAAAAAAAAACATTGAATTACTGTGGTAGCAAATAGTGATGATGAGAAAACCACCCAATGATGAATAACTACTGGGGGGGGGGGCTGAAAAATGGCAATACAGTAGAATAACCTCCATGAGAGGACAATCGTGCTAGCGAACACCTCTCTACAAAGGACAGTTTTCATATGCAAAATTATCATTTTTACTATTTAGCAACTCTCTGGTAAGAGGACACCTCTCCCTAAAGGATACTTTGGCTTTGCAATTAGGTGTTGTCCTTTACAAGGAGGTTCTACTGTAGTGACGACAATAAACCACAGTAGAATGACATTTGGAAATTATTCCGCATGTGTTTCTTTTGAACGAAAAATCGAAATCTACTTTAAGGAGAAGCACATGCGGGATAATTTTCAAATGTAATTCTACAATCACATAAGCCACATTATATTGGATTATAAACCACAATGATGATTAGGTATAATTTGTGGATTATAGGTTAGAAACGTAATAAGACCAAATAAATAAATAGTATGCAATGTTTCTGCAAGAGTTGTTATCAAAATGCCACGCACTATTTATTTATTATCTCATTGTCTTATTACCTTGGTAACCACAATGATAACAATGAAATTTCTGCCAAGAAAAAGGATTTAAAAAAAACTGATAAAAAAAATATTAATGATGAATGGTAATGATAATGATGAAGAACAATCATGATGGTGGTATTGTTGTTGTTGCTTATTCCTCAAGTCATTTAAATGATCTCCATTAGGTTCCATTGTCTCAGCTTTTCTATTATAGTCCTTGGGTTTTCCTGATGGTAGTGGTGGGATCCCTGTGGCATTGAACCATGGGAATATATAATCAATTGTGTTGATCTTTTCATCTAACTAACTTGCATACTAATTCTGTACATATTGTCGCGGAGATAAATAAAGCAAGGGCAAGTTTGGGGATAATTAATTTATTATAAGGGGTATTTATAGGGAGATGGATAAAGTACAACTTACCCCAAATTAAAGTTAATCCTAATGAGGGACGTCAGCTCCCCCCGCCGGCCAGAACCCCTCACACCCGGTGTCCAGCGATGATTGACAGACGTCCCATGGGGCCTCTCGTGATTGGAGCCGCTGGGCTTCTTGACAATATTTAAAATATCTTTCTTTCAAAATTTTTGTTTATCTTTAAAGTGCAAGTATCCCTAGGGGGACATAGTGCTCTAAGTCGAAAGAAAGAATGGTAATATTGACAATAAACCACAGTGAGAACCACTGTGTTGGTGATGAAATGGTTAGCGAAGGTCTCCATCCAATGTATTGACTCACAGCTGTGTTCTAGGTGACCAATGGAGACCTGACTGACCAGCGCCTTATCATCATGCGCAAGATCACTCAGATGGATGTCACTGGCAACATTATCTCTGCACCGGAGCACCTCGGCTCTCTCAAGGTAACAAATAGCTCCTTCATATTTTACTCCACACACGCACACCAGGCTTTTCATTTTACACTACAGTTCCTTAGTTATCTTATTTTGATGGTAGAGGTGACCTTTGTAGTTCCTCTGGCATAGTCTAAATGTTTTTTTTTTACAGTTTCTACTTTAAAAGCAAGATTGTGTCTTATAAGGTACAATTTGAATTATAGATTGGAATCAAAAGGCAAACAAGACCAAATTATTGAAATGTTTGTGACGTTTCGGTAGCTGCATTGTTACCATCTTCAGACAAATTGCTTTAAAAAAGATGTAATCTCGGGGAGAATCCTCTATAAGACCAGTGTGTCTTAATAAAGGCTTTTGTGTGTGTGCTTTAAAAAAATGAATAATTTTTTTTTGGTACTTTGTCTGATGTTGGTGATAATACTGTTATCAAAATGTCACAAATATTTCAAAAATTTAGATTTTTGTCTTGTTACCTTTTGAGTTGTGCTGTGTGTTCCACCTTTTTTTTTTTTTTTTTGTTAAATCCATTGACAAGCCAATTCTTTACTAAAGTTACCTCACTATTAAGATCTCAAACCTCGATTCCCTGGGTAAAAAAACCTGTTCGTCATTTACAGTAGTGCTATACACAACCCTGATATACCTGTGGTCTCCACTTACATTGTTGTCAAAACTCAGAGATGGCTTGTTTAGATACTTCTTGAACTAGAGGGATTGAGGCCTAATACAAGATAATGTGGGGTTATTCATTAATTTATTATTAGAATATATCTATTTGTATATTCATAAGGTAATAAGACCAAATCTCCAAATAAATGAATAGTGCATGATGTTTTGGTAACAGTGTTGATACCATCATCAGACAAAGTAGTGAATGTAATAAAAGTACACATTTAGTACTTTTGTCTGATTATAAAGCCACGACCTGAAATCAAATACCGGATTGCGCACTTTTTTTTTTTTTTTTATGAAGAAAAAAAAAAAGCTTCTCAAAGGCTCATTCTTGCAGAAGTCCAACCCCACCAATCTTTTTCTTTCTTATCTCCACTCGATCATATTAGATATCAAGCCTGTGTAGCATTGGATGAAGTAGAATGTGACAACTTTTGTCACAAAGACTGGGAGCACTACTCAGTACCAGGCTGACTTAGCTCCAATATGAAATGTCCTCCTCTGAGATGAGGAAAAGACACCATGTGCAGCCACTCCTGACATGGAGTACAGATGTTGTTTACCCTGTATCCCTAGATCAGGAGCCCTTACAGGGTACTATCAGCTAGGCCAGCTGAGCCAGGTTTTTTTAGCGAGTTTGTTACTGCTCCCCCTCCTCCTTTTTCATCCGGGCTTGGAGCCATGAAAATAACCAAACAATGCTCTGGCACACTTATTAAGTGCAAAAGTCAAACCTCTTTCTACATATGTAGACATGTCATGCACTTACAGTAAAAAAGAATTGTTAACCTGGCACATTTGTAAGTGTAAAGTCGAACTGCTTTTCACATGTGTAGACATGTGGTGCACTTACAGTAAAAACAGTCACCCACCATGATTATCATGGCTCGTACCACGTGTACTAGGGTTAAGTAAAAATAATAATAATAATAATTGTTAACTATCCACCATGATTATCATGGCTGCTGTACCCCATGTGTACTTGGAATATGTACCACCACTACCACAGTACAACAAAATCAAGTCAGTGGACGAGTAGGTAACACCCTCGATTCCCGACAGTCACGAACCAGGATTGAATCCCCTGTTAAAATTTTGTTTAATAAGTGAATAACCTTCACATATTATTCACTGTTTCAATTATCATAAACTAGGTTGTTCTTGCTGAGCGGTACCCAATAAAGTAATTTTGAACTGGTCAGTCTAATATAAAAAGAAAAAAGAAGTCGGTGGACAAGTAGGTAACACCCTCGATTCCCGACAGTCATGAACCGGGATTGAATCCCCTGTTAACATTTTGTTTAATAAGTGAATAACCTTCACATATTATTCACTGTTTCAATTATCATAAACTAGGTTGTTCTTGTTGAGTGGTACCTAATAAAGTGATTTTGAACTACCACAGTACCATGTGTGGGAAGTCACAAACAAGGATTGTTTACGCGATGTCAACAGTTTGCGCGGTGGCAGGTGAAGCTGTACAGAGGGGAGGACAATCTGATCCACACTGCATCCATGTCAACCAGCACCTTCTTCCAGATGCCCTCGCTGCCCATCGACAACAGCACTTACTCCCTGGTGGTGGACGGAGGCAGCATCGCTACTACAATCTTCCGTGCTGATCGCCCAGTGCGCCATTTCCTTCTCAAACACTCTCCCACACTGCGCCACACCGATCCAGAGCTTGCGCAGGGCTCAATGATGGCTCTCCCTCTTGTATTGATCGCAGCTGTACTCATCTACTCTATCAAACCTCTCATCCAGATGGTAGGACGTACCGCCGCCTCAACAACATCATCTACAGATGCTCCTGCTGAAAGAAGTGCTAGAAGGAAACCTAAAAGAATTAATTGATTTTTTAATAACAATCCTCTCTCTCTCTATCTGTACAAATATCTATTATTAATTTATTTTTATTTTATACAGAAAAAAATATATTAAAATAACATCCTGTTGAGACTTCCACATACTTGTTGTCCATTCTTCCATCAACTTGATTTACAAACTTTGTTGTTGTAAGATCACCTAGCTTCAAACATACAAGTTTTGGGTTTTTCTCACTTCCACAATTCATCCTTTCTTATATAAACTGATGTACTCAATTTGTTATTTGGGATATCAGGAAAGCAAAAAATAAATCCCAATTATCATTAGACTAAAGTACTAACACAGTCCCAATTATCAGCATTCCTAAGTATTAACACACAGTCCCAATTATCAGCATTCCTAAATATTAACACAGTCCCAATTAACAGCATTCCTAAGTATTAACACAGTCCCAATTATCATTAGTCCAAAGTATAACAGTACCATATCAGTGGTCCCTTTTAACAATAGTCCCAAGTATTAAGTCCCAATTAACAACAGACCCATTTAACAATATTCCCAATTATCAGTAGTCCTTTTTAACAATAGTCCCAATTATCAGTGGTCCTTTTTAACAATAGTCCCAATTATCAGTGGTCCTTATTAACAATAGTCCCAATTATCAGTGGTCCTTATTAACAATAGTCCCAAATATTAACAGCCCCAATTATCAGAAGTTCCAAATATCTACAGTTCCAATTATAAATACTCCCAACTATCAGCTGTCCAAATTAATTGAAATTGATGTTTTGGAAATTTGTGAGAGATTAAAAGTATTTTATAAATTTATATTCATTTGACTTGATTTTTTTTTTTACTTAACCCAAGTACACATGAAACTGACCTAGTGTGGGTAGTAAGCAACTGACTTAGTAACACTGTAAGTTACATGGCTACAATGTAAACAACTAGACATGTACCCCTATAAGATAGCCTTGTTTAGTTACTTGCACTCACTGATGGAATTTGCTTTTCACTGAATAAGCTTCAATATTTGAAAGTTGACTTTAATACACTAATGCCCTCAGCTAGCTCACTTAAAGTGTGTACCATTTGCTCCTTAAAGCATTCTCAAGCAATTATTCGAAATATAAAAAAAAAAAATGTTTTCTCTTTCACAGATTCAGGTACATATTTTTTTATATAAATATTTTGTTGTTTTTATTTAGAAAATAAGGCCTGAAAACTCGAATTATTACTTGATACAACTAGCAATGAAGTTTTACGAATTGAATCTTCCATATAAAACATACTAATAACCCTACTCCAAAAACCTTAGACCAAGACAATTTTTCTAAAGAGACAAAGGGCGCCTCTCCCGTCAAAATAGACGTCAAAAGAGGTGACCTTTGTCTCTTTATACCAATATCTTCCCGGGCAAAATTTCTATCTATATTTCAGCCATAGATTTAGCCCAGCCACTTTGCCAGCTAAGCACCTCTTTTGCAGATTGTCAAGATTCCATTAGATCCCGTGTGGATCTCATGGAATAAAGTCCGCCCTAGACTGACGAGGGCCATTAGTCCGAAACCATGGTCTCTAGGTGGACGCTTCTCAATTTGCCAAAGCTGGTGTTGTGGCTTTGTTACCGACCCGAAGCCGCTAGTTTGCGGTGACGGTCAATAGATGGCGTCTAGGTTTGTCGTCTATTTTGACGGGGGAGGTGACCTTTGTCTCTTTAGATCATTATCTTCCCGGAAAAATTTCCATCTATAAGACAATTTTTGTTTATCCAAGTATACATGGCACAGGCCATGATAATTATGGTGGGTAGTTGGTGACTGCCAGTTTATTATTTTAAGTGTACCAAATGTCTACACACATAGAACGCAGTTTGACTTTTGCATTTACAAGTGTGTCGGAGTCCTGTTTAGTTATTGCACTCACTGGTGGGGTTGAATTTTTGCAAGAATTGGGAGCCACAAAATAATTTTTTTCTCTAAAAAAAAAAGTGTCCCATACGAGATTCAATCATGAGTCGTGTCTATTGAAAATCAATTGTTTATATTACTCCACCACCAACTCCCAAGAAAATTCTTCATGAATTGACACAAATAATGAATACTGGAAAAAAATGAATATTCTAGAAAGAATTTGTTTAACCGGACAATTCTTCCAAATGACAGAAGGGGAAAGTACATTAGATAGTTCAGACAGGATATAAACAATAGGAATATATGGTAAATATATAAATAATAAAAACAAAGGTAATAAGACCAAATCCAAATAAATAAATAGTGTGTGATGTTTCGGTAACTGCGTTGTTACCATCTTCAGACAAAAGTATTGAATGAGAAATTTTACCACAGCATGTTTTAAATAGTTACTGTTATCTTGTTTACACACTTGATATCAGTAACTATTTAAAACATGCTGTGGTAAAATTTCTCATTCAGTACTTTTGTCTGAAGATGGTAACAACGCTGTTACTGAAACATCACACACTATTTATTTATTTGGATTTGGTCTTATTACCTTGTGTTTATAATCTATAATCCAAATTGTACCTTATCAACTGTAAATATTGTTTATTGATTAATTTATTACTTAGCTATTATTCTCTTGGTGAACAACACCTACTAAGAAATAGTCAATTTGAACTAAATTGTAAAACAGCTGCAGTTATAATCCCTTGTATTAAAGTAAAAGAGTTTTAAAGAATCATCAACAGTAGCTCAGTCCTATTTAGCTCCAGAGGAAAAGAGGATTAATACCGCATGAAGACCAAGTTATGAAGAAGGGACTCAGTGACCTAAGGAGGGAGCTTAAAGAAAGACATTTACCTAAATGTTAACTAGACACGATGATATCTAGATACAGAGGGGGTTAGACTATACACACCGTCATGTATTGTTACACCCCCAACTTCCCATTCCGGCTGTAGAGTGTTGACAACAAAGTGGGCGGACTGAAGACAGCACTGCTGGTCCTCACAACGCTGAAAGCCGGACTTTCGCGTCAACACGCGAGGCCTCCCATCGGAGTTTTGCGCAGAACCAGCAGCCTAGCCCCAGTCCGGGTCTGTGGAGCGAGCAAGCTATCGGAAGTTGAGTTCCAGTCCACACGTCCCTTCGGCAGACGTGGAATGGATGATAATCACGTCGCCAACACGTAGTGAAGTGTCATTACCTCAGGGGTGTAAGCCCCGGCTGTCAATAGCTACTGTCACTAGCCGTTAGTAGAACACAGGGAACATCTGTTACACACAGCAGCCTAGAATTCAGATTGTCACTGAGTCCCTTTTTATACTTGGCCTTCACGGGGTTTGTTAGTTTTTACTCTCCTATCAATTTCTACCAAAATGGCTGAAGACCTGAAGATAGGAACTGTGACCCTCAGAGGATTCCAGAGAATTCTGAGATTGATACAAGAGTTGATTTGGTTTAATAACGATCTCCATTGCTTAGGTACATAGTTTCTTTTATGAAACAAGGTAAAATTGTGAAAAGGTGTTTAAAAACTGCAAAGATTTCTCACAAATATAAACTCATGGACAAAACTTGTAGTGGAAAGTCTTTGATATCGCCAGTCGTCTATTTTTTATTTTTATTTTTTGAAGAAGACAGAGAAAAGTTTGTTCATACTTGGTTATCTCGTGTGTCTTCAATAAAGGTCACTGTAATATCTTTCAGAGTTATTGTCTGAATCCTGATATACATGGTAAAAGGTAGAACTTCCTTAAGTTTTGTCCATGAGTGTACTTGCAAACACACACTCTTTGTAAGAAATAGTCGATGTTTTTGAATTAAGACTGTTGAAGAGCGATTATCGCTTGGAAAAAAAAAAGCATTTTAAAATGAACAAAGGAAACTTATTTGTATAGTTTTAAATGGTTTCTTTTAATAAAGCACAAGAGCGCGTCGTGTATTGGATGTACGAACTTTCAGACTGAAATACATGTCGCAGAACGTTTCAGTTTGTACCATTATAATTTTTTATAAGAAACTCATTACACTAAATCAATAATATTTGTTAATTATCATCATACTCTAATTAGGGGTTTAGTCTTGGTGATTATATAAATTCTTACCTGTGCCATCTTCAACATTTTTTTATAATTTCCATGCACTTTATTTTCTTGATCAGGACGTTCTCTATAGAATATGTTCAGATACAAATCTATGGTTGGCCTTGTATATATAATGTGAAAAAAAAAAAACCGCGAAACGCGTACGTGGTTAGCTTTTCTTGATTAATCAAGAATGGTTATTTGGCCAATTCTGGAATAATTCTGGAATTTAATTATTAAAAAATCAACGAATAGTTGATATTTATTCCGATAGATGGCGTCAGACATCAGTAACTTTCAGTTGCATGATAAGGAGATGACTTTTTTTCTTAACTTTTATATTTAGTTTTGGTATTTATTTTCCCAGCTAATAGAATAAACCCCATTGTTATATAATTTAAAATTTAAAGATGATAATAATCAGCATCAAAGAGAGTAACTTGAGATTGACTTCCAATCTCCGAGGAAGATAGTTTGAACTGGGATCACATAACTTTGTATTTTTACTGATTTCATCTATTAAAGAGACAATGGGAGAAAGCGCAACACTACAAATAAATGGTTGACATTATAGACAGACAAGGATCGTCATGATCTCAACTAACTGCGACATGTCTTAGAACCTATCCTTGATAGATTCTAGTGGTGCATATTTATAATCTATATTTACAATACACAGTAAGATTAGAGAACATTGCGACTGCTGTGATAGAGATGTACGGAGACATCTGAGGCTCTTCATTGGACACGACAACAACAACAATACAGTATACAGAGATAGAGAACATTGCGAATGCTGTGATAGAGATGTACGGAGACATCTGAGGCTCTTCATTGGGCACGACAACAACAATACAGTATACACACCCAAGATAGAGAACGACTGCTGTGATAGAGATGCATGGAGACATCTGAGGCTCCTCATTGGACACGACAACAACAACAATACAGTATACACACCCAAGATAGAGAACGACTGGTGTGATAGAGATGTACGGAGACATCTGAGGCTCCTCATTGGACACGACAACAACAACAATACAGTATACACACCCAAGATAGAGAACATTGCTGTGATAGAGATGTACGGAGACATCTGAGGCTCTTCATTATACACGACAACAACAACAATACAGTATACACACCCAAGATAGAGAACGACTGCTGTGATAGAGATGTACGGAGACATCTGAGGCTCCTCATTGGACACGACAACAACAACAATACAGTATACACACCCAAGATAGAGAACGACTGGTGTGATAGAGATGTACGGAGACATCTGAGGCTCCTCATTGGACACGACAACAACAACAACAATACAGTATACACACCCAAGATAGAGAACGACTGCTGTGATAGAGATGTACGGAGACATCTGAGGCTCCTCATTGGACACCACAACAACAACAATACAGTATACACACCCAAGATAGAGAACATTGCTGTGATAGAGATGTACGGAGACATCTGAGGCTCTTCATTAGACACCACAACAACAACAATACAGTATACACACCCAAGATAGAGAACATTGCTGTGATAGAGATGTACGGAGACATCTGAGGCTCTTCATTGGACACAACAACAATACACTATACACACCCAAGATAGAGAACATTGCTGTGATAGAGATGTACGGAGACATCTGAGACTCTTCATTGGACACAACAACAACAACAATACAGTATACACACCCAAGATAGAGAACATTGCTGTGATAGAGATGTACGGAGACATCTGAGGCTCTTCATTGGACACAACAACAATACACTATACACCCCCAAGATAGAGAACATTGCTGTGATAGGGATGTACTGAGACATCTGAGGCTCTTCATTGGACACAACAACAATACAGTATACACACCCAAGATAGAGAACATTGCTGTGATAGAGATGTACGGAGACATCTGAGGCTCTTCATTGAACACGACAACAACAACAATACAGTATACACACCCAAGATAGAGAACGACTGGTGTGATAGAGATGTACGGAGACATCTGAGGCTCCTCATTGAACACGACAACAACAACAATACAGTATACACACCCAAGATAGAGAACATTGCTGTGATAGAGATGTACGGAGACATCTGAGGCTCCTCATTGGACACGACAACATCAACAATACAGTATACACCCCCAAGATAGAGAACATTGCTGTGATAGAGATGTACGGAGACATCTGAGGCTCCTCATTGGACACGACAACAACAACAATACAGTATACACACCCAAGATAGAGAACATTGCTGTGATAGAGATGTACGGAGACATCTGAGGCTCCTCATTGGACACGACAACAACAACAATACAGTATACACACCTAAGATAGAGAACATTGCTGTGATAGAGATGTACGGAGACATCTGAGGCTCCTCATTGGACACGACAACAACAACAATCCAGTATACACACCCAAGATAGAGAACATTGCTGTGATAGAGATGTACGGAGACATCTGAGGCTCCTCATTGGACACGACAACAACAACAATCCAGTATACACACCCAAGATAGAGAACATTGCTGTGATAGAGATGTACGGAGACATCTGAGGCTCCTCATTGGACACGACAACAACAACAATACAGTATACACACCCAAGATAGAGAACATTGCTGTGATAGAGATGTACGGAGACATCTGAGGCTCCTCATTGGACACGACAACAACAACAATACAGTATACACACCCAAGATAGAGAACATTGCTGTGATAGAGATGTACGGAGACATCTGAGGCTCTTCATTGAACACGACAACAACAACAATACAGTATACACACCCAAGATAGAGAACGACTGGTGTGATAGAGATGTACGGAGACATCTGAGGCTCCTCATTGGACACGACAACAACAACAATACAGTATACACACCCAAGATAGAGAACGACTGGTGTGATAGAGATGTACGGAGACATCTGAGGCTCCTCATTGGACACGACAACAACAACAATACAGTATACACACCCAAGATAGAGAACGACTGGTGTGATAGAGATGTACGGAGACATCTGAGGCTCCTCATTGGACACGACAACAACAACAATACAGTATACACACCCAAGATAGAGAACGACTGGTGTGATAAAGATGTACGGAGACATCTGAGGCTCCTCATTGGACACCACAACAACAACAATACAGTATACACACCCAAGATAGAGAACGACTGGTGTGATAGAGATGTACGGAGACATCTGAGGCTCCTCATTGGACACGACAACAACAACAATACAGTATACACACCCAAGATAGAGAACATTGCTGTGATAGAGATGTACGGAGACATCTGAGGCTCCTCATTGGACACGACAACAACAACAATACAGTATACACACCCAAGATAGAGAACGACTGGTGTGATAGAGATGTACGGAGACATCTGAGGCTCCTCATTGGACACAACAACAATACAGTATACACACCCAAGATAGAGAACATTGCTGTGATAGAGATGTACGGAGACATCTGAGGCTCCTCATTGGACACGACAACAACAACAATACAGTATACACACCCAAGATAGAGAACGACTGGTGTGATAGAGATGTACGGAGACATCTGAGGCTCCTCATTGGACACAACAACAATACAGTATACACACCCAAGATAGAGAACATTGCTGTGATAGAGATGTACGGAGACATCTGAGGCTCCTCATTGGACACGACAACAACAACAATACAGTATACACACCCAAGATAGAGAACGACTGGTGTGATAGAGATGTACGGAGACATCTGAGGCTCCTCATTGGACACAACAACAACAACAATACAGTATACACACCCAAGATAGAGAACATTGCTGTGATAGAGATGTACGGAGACATCTGAGGCTCCTCATTGGACACGACAACAACAACAATACAGTATACACACCCAAGATAGAGAACATTGCTGTGATAGAGATGTACGGAGACATCTGAGGCGCTTCATTGGACACGACAACACAACAATACAGTGGAGCCTCCATAAGTGGGCACTCCTGCTAGAGGACACTTATCTACAAAGGACAGTGTTCATCATCAAAATCACCAATTTCACCAATTGGAAACTCTAGTAAGAGAACACTTCTCCCTAAAAGACACTTTGGCTCTGTAACTAGGTGTTGTCCTTTACAGAGAGGTAGTTCTACTGTAATAATAAAATGTTTGTTTGTATTTGTTCTGCAAACGTTTCCACAATATTTGACCTATTTGTACAAAAAGTTGGCATGCTATAGAGTTAGGTTTAATGGAAGGAATCATAGTTTCAAATATGCAAATACGATATCAGGCTAATTTGCATATCAAATTACGAAATTATTTTAGACGCGTAATATATATTTTTAAATAAAACAATTTCTACTGCTCTTACTGCAATGGAAAAATTGAAGGGAGGGCCCGGCTTTGCATATACTGAGTTCGTAAAATGATCATGACAATACTATATTGATGAATACCTATCTCTTCACTACTACTGATATTACTATTCAGGGGTAGAACACACACTCCATCAACCCCTTTTATTATGATGATGCATTAGCGCGCCATCTGTTATGAAAATTCTAAACTATTATAGACGCGTATGATTCTTTTAAATTTTAAACAATTTCTACTGCCCTTACTGCAAAGAAAAAACTGATGAGCCAGGGGACCTCCCATTAATTTTTCCTTTGCAGTAAGGGCAGTAGAAATTGTTTAAAATTCAAAAGAATCATACGCATCTATGATAGTTTCGAATTTTCATTATTATTATTATTTAAAAGTAAATTCCTCTGACTTTTTCAGCGACCCACTCAACGTCCTTTTAAAAAGATAAAAAAGGTCGACAGTAAGTTGTTGAAACGTCAAAAAAAAAAAAAAAACTTTTATAAAAAGGTTGATGAAATCTACAACTTGAATCGATTAAAATCCTACCTACTATTATGGTATATTCTCTAAACTATTATTACTTTTATACCTAAGTGGTATTTTTACTAATCTCAGAATTTTTCGAGGAACTGGATTTTATATAGGAGTGGGACGATCTATAAAAAAATGAACTAAAAATAATGTTTTGGTAAAAAAATTGTGTTATCATCAGATCAATCTTGTTTGATATTATATATTGTTAGCATTAAATACGTTGACCATAAAACTTTGAAGGCTTTTAGATTTTGTAAAAATAAATTTTCAATCGAATAAACGTCAACTATGTGCTGCCATCTATCGACGCTAAATGAAACTATTTTGAGTAATTTTATTTAGATGTTGTTCCTATTGAAAAATTTCGCACAATATGTAAATATTTTAAGGTTTAAAGAAAAATATCTTTGCATATTATTTAAATAAATATTTATATATTCGGATCCATCAACAAATTAAATGTACCAACATTTCACCCTACGTATTGCTTTCAAAAATATCCGCAAACAAATCTAAGGCAATAGCTTACTATATATTTTTTAGATCATCATTATAAAACGACACTTGAAGTTACACCGCATGAGTTTCTTTTCAATGAAAATCAAAATTTTATTTCAAGGTGAAATATTGACTATTTCTAACCTTTTTGGATGAAGTATGAAAGGGTGAATTATGAAGAGTGATGATGAACGGAAAATTACGGAACGGACCATTATGTAAGGACCAGTTAACAAGTGAATAGACTTTGAGACGAAGATTAAAGCCAGTTAAATTTCTATGTAAATAACACAAGATGATTATTACCTTACCCAATTGGGAGAATCTGTATGGGGCAAGTCCCTAATAAAGGCTGCTGTGTGTGTGTGTGTGTATTCGGATCCTTGTATAATATAAGTAATATGCAAATGAATGCTTTTTGCTCTTAAATACTTAACCAATCATTAATATAATTCACATGTGTGTGTATCAGCATCTGATGATATAGCTAAACTTATTCAAAGTATATGCAAATTAGCTCAATAACGATCTACTTTGCATATTTCTGGGGAAGGAAAAGATTATAACGATGATATATTAAGAAATTTCTATTATCACTAATACTAGGAAGGCTACAGAAAATATTAGCATGGCCTCTGCAATACCAGTTCGGCGGTACAACTGCAACAATAGGAAGGCTACAGAGAAGATTAACATGGTCCCTGTGATACCAGTTCGGCGGTACAACTACTACAATAGGAAGGATACAGAGAAGATTAACATGGCCTCTGCAATACCAGTTCGGCGGTACAACTACTACAATAGGAAGGCTACAGAGAAGATTAACATGGTCCCTGTGATACCAGTTCGGCGGTACAACTACTACAAAAGGAAGGATACAGAGAAGATTAACATGGTCCCTGTGATACCAGTTCGGCGGTACAACTACTACAATAGGAAGGATACAGAGAAGATTAACATGGTCCCTGTGATACCAGTTCGGCGGTACAATTACTACAATAGGAAGGATACAGAGAAGATTAGCATGTCCTCTGTGATACCAGTTCGGCGGTACAACTACTACAATAGGAAGGATACAGATAAGATTAACATGGTCCCTGTGATACCAGTTCGGCGGTACAACTACTACAATAGGAAGGATACAGATAAGATTAACATGGTCCCTGTGATACCAGTTCGGCGGTACAACTACTACAATAGGAAGGCTACAGATAAGATTAACATGGTCCCTGTGATACCAGTTCGGCGGTACAACTACTACAATAGGAAGGATACAGAGAAGATTAGCATGTCCTCTGCAATACCAGTTCGGCGGTACAACTACAACAATAGGAAGGATACAGAGAAGATTAGCACGGCCCCTGTGATACCAGTTCGGCGGTACAACTACTACAATAGGAAGGATACAGAGAAGATTAGCATGGTCCCTGTTATACCAGTTCGGCGGTACAACTACAACAATAGGAGGATACAGAGAAGATTAGCATGGTCCCTGTGATACCAGTTCGGCGGTACAACTACTACAATAGGAAGGATACAAAGAAGATTAGCATGGTTCCTGCAATACCAGTTCGGCGGTACAACTACTACAATAGGATGGCTACAGAAAATATTAGCATGGCCTCTGCAATACCAGTTCGGGGGTACAACTACTACAATAGGAAGGCTACAGAAAATATTATCATGGCCTCTGCAATACCAGTTCGGCGGTACAACTACTACAATAGGAAGGATACAGAGAAGATTAGCATGTCCTCTGCAATACCAGTTCGGCGGTACAACTACAACAATAGGAGGATACAGAGAAGATTAGCATGGTCCCTGTGATACCAGTTCGGCGGTACAACTACTACAATAGGAAGGATACAAAGAAGATTAGCATGGTTCCTGCAATACCAGTTCGGCGGTACAACTACTACAATAGGAAGGCTACAGAAAATATTAGCATGGCCTCTGCAATACCAGTTCGGGGGTACAACTACTACAATAGGAAGGCTACAGAAAATATTATCATGGCCTCTGCAATACCAGTTCGGCGGTAAAACTACTACAATAGGAAGGCTATAGAAAATATTAGCATGGCCTCTGCAATACCAGTTCGGCGGTACAACTACTACAATAGGATGGCTACAGAAAATATTAGCATGGCCTCTGCAATACCAGTTCGGCGGTACAACTACTACAATAGGAAGGCTACAGAAAATATTAGCATGGCCTCTGCAATACCAGTTCGGGGGTACAACTACTACAATAGGAAGGCTACAGAAAATATTAGATGGCCTCTGCAATACCAGTTCGGCGGTACAACTACTACAATAGGAAGGATACAGAGAAGATTAGCATGGTCCCTGCGATACCAGTTCGGCGGTACAACTACTTCAATAGGAAGGATACAGAGAAGATTAGCATGGCCTCTGTGATACCAGTTCGGCGGTACAACTACAACAATAGGAACGATACAGAAAATATCATGGCCTCTGCAATACCAGTAATAATACAACGCAAAAAAGTTTCGCGAGGATGAAATTCGTGTACCAAAAAAAGGTACCTTCTATTTAAAAATGCATTAAACAATGGCTCTCACCCCTGTGAGGAATGCAATGGTGGTGATAAAAAATGAGCCACATCACCAGCTTTAGAAATTTCTGACAAAAGATAATCGGTATACCATAGTTTCTGGCTATGGTTCTCATAAGGCACAGAAGCGGATTCGATTTTTTAGCAACCTAAAATAAGAACAAGTATCACAGGGACCATGCTAATCTTCTCTGTATCCTTATTGTAGTAGTTGTACCGCCGAACTGGTATCACAGGGACCATGTTAATCTTCTCTGTATCCTTCCTATTGTAGTAGTTGTACCGCCGAACTGGTATCACAGGGGACATGCTAATCTTCTCTGTATCCTTCCTATTGTAGTAGTTGTACCGCCGAACTGGTATCACAGGGGCCATGCTAATCTCTGTATCCTTCCTATTGTAGTTGTACCGCCGAACTGGTATCACAGGGGCCATGCTAATCTTCTCTGTATCCTTCCTATTGTAGTAGTTGTACCGCCGAACTGGTATCACAGGGACCATGCTAATCTTCTTTGTATCCTTCCTATTGTAGTAGTTGTACCGCCGAACTGGTATCACAGGGACCATGCTAATCTTCTCTGTATACTTCCTATTGTAGTAGTTGTACCGCCGAACTGGTATCACAGGGACCATGCTAATCTTCTTTGTATCCTTCCTATTGTATTAGTTGTACCGCCGAACTGGTATCACAGGGACCATGCTAATCTTCTCTGTATCCTTCCTATTGTAGTAGTTGTACCTGAACTGGTATCACAGGGGCCATGCTAATCTTCTCTGTATCCTTCCTATTGTAGTAGTTGTACCGCCGAACTGGTATCACAGGGGCCAGGCTAATCTTCTTTGTATCCTTCCTATTGTAATAGTTGTACCGCCGAACTGGTATCACAGGGACCATGCTAATCTTCTTTGTATCCTTCCTATTGTAGTAGTTGTACCGCCGAACTGGTATCACAGGGACCATGCCAATCTTCTCTGTATACTTCCTATTGTAGTAGTTGTACCTGAACTGGTATCACAGGGGCCATGCTAATCTTCTCTGTATCCTTCCTATTGTAGTAGTTGTACCGCCGAACTGGTATCACAGGGGCCATGCCAATCTTCTCTGTCTCCTTCCTATTGTAGTAGTTGTACCGCCGAACAAGTATTGCAGAGGCCATGCTAATCTTCTCTGTTTTCTTCCTATTGTAGTATTTCACATTCAAACGCAGGTGCGGATAGAAATAAACATTCTATATACAGTTACGAGCGTCATCAATTCTTCATCTCTTAATCAGTTTTCGTCTCTGTCACCGTTTGCTTTTTTTTAATGGCGCCCTCCTATTGGTTGGCTACGATCACGCCACCTTTGTCCCCCCCCCCCCCCCACTCGCTTATTCGTTTTTGTAACTATTGTGTTGGAGCGGATCGCTCCTTAAATAAATGCATATATTAGTTAATAACCAAATGGAATCCTCTCTTTCTTTTTCCCAGTAAGAGACCCCTACGGAAGCCAACACTACATAGATAAAGCACATAGGCTATAGTTATTAACTAACATATGCATTTATTTAAGGCGCCAATTTATAATTGTAACAAATAGTATTTGAATCAAAACATTCAATCGGGTAAAACACGGGCGTTGCCCGGGTCATTCGGCTAGTAAATCTATAAATCCCACAAAGATAGGCTTTGCTTCTAAACATAATACAATTTAAAGTCAAAGCAATGAATTCAAAGCCTTTTTGCTCCATGCGGACACTTTGTATTTGCATATGTTGTTTTTCTCTGGATTACTACAGAGTGTCGGTTGGTTGAAAGGAATGCTAGGTGATCTAACGTGGGGGGTAGCCTCAGTGACAATAAAGGCCTACTGACTCCGCCCAAGCTGTTCCAATTAGCAAGACCACCCTCCCCTAATGGAATGGGAAGTTTCACACGTGATCCATCTTTCGTAAGACAATCTTTCTGCGAAATTTCTTCCCAATAAAACAATTAAACACCTGGCCACAGTGTTTCCGGTGATCTGTCACTTCTTCCATGTCATTTTTTTATCGAATCTTTTTTGTAACGAATTTATTGGGGGATTGCGTGTTGGGGGGGATGTCAAGGGCATGGGATTTTCAATTTAGTGTGTCACTGTGGGAGACTGGCTTCCTGATGGCTTCTTTGATACAAAACTTGAAGATGTTTGAGACCTAAAAAACAAACACAGTAGAACGTCGATAATACAAGCGTCTTCAATTCAAATATTTATCTTGGTCCCTAGAGTTTCCTATAAATAGAATTTCCGTTTTTATAATTCGAATTTTTGGAAATTTCGATTTTTTTATTTTTTGGCTTTTAGGCTTCGAATTATATCCAAGTTCGACTGTATAATATATATAAAGCAAACAGAACCATTTATACATAAGAAATATCTGTGCGCTTCACTTCCATCAATAATTGACAATATGACCCAGAATAAGTATATTGCTACGGCGTTTTATGGTTTCCACAAGTCCATATCTCAGAAGAAGGCCAAGTGACACTCACTCTTCACTTTCTTACTGCTACTCTTTTTGTGTTGTTTTTCTTGCTTCCCTCTTTCTCTTTCTTGTTTTTTTTTTCTTTTGTCTATATCGTTATTTCCTTTGTTTCACTGCTTTGTTCTTATGCATACCTCTGGTGAATCCTGTATAGGGTCAGTGACCCTAAATAAAGGCTTTTTGTTGTTATACATAAGAAATATCAAGCGCGAATATTTCTTTTTACAAATAAAACAAATTTCTCTCATCTTGCTGCGATGTAAAAAAAAGGTGGTTATATTGAACACTTGTTGTAAATGAAACATTTTCGCGCGTATGCCTGATAATTTAATAAATACACCAATACCTCGCTTTGCGTCGTTTCCTTTTTTTCGAAGTTGCGTCGCTGCTTAATTTTTACTGATTTTCACTGTGCATCGTTAGATTTTCGAAGTTTTTTTTAGAATTTTTTATTCCTAAAATATGGTGTTGACTTTTGTTTTTGAATGCGCCTTCACATATTTTCACATTGCGTCGTGTTTTTTTGGAACGTAACCCCGACGCAAAGCGAGGTATGGGTGTATATAAAATAAAATAGAAAGTTTTGAAATTAGTTTTCCTAAACTTTTCCAAAGTATAGCGTTATTAAGAGTTTCTTTTAGATTTTTATATCAATATATCTCGTTTGGTGGATTAAAAAAAAAAAAAGGGGGGTCGGTGGAAGGATGGTCTAAACCGTTGGTTTACGACCGCTACGACCCGGGTTCGATTCTTGCATTGGGCACTTTTTTTCTGATTAAAAAAAAAAAAAAAATCGCTTCAATGGCCCCCGATTCTTGTAAAAGTCCAACCCCACCAGCCAGTTCAAGTAACCAAACGGGGCTCTGGCACATTTGTAAGTGCAAAGTCGAACTGCTTTTCACATGTGTAGACATGTGGTGCACTTACAGTAAAAGCACTCACCTACTTCTACCCACCATGAATTATCATGGCCTGTACCACGTGTACTAGGGATAAGCAAAAAAAGAATATATTTCCTCCTTTTTTATATATTGGTCGATATATTTTGTTTCCGTGTAAGTAGTTACAAAAATGTATAGACTTTGAAGAATAATAAAAAAAAAACACCGTATTTTTCAACCATTAAAAAAAAAAAGAATTATATTTTCAAATAGTTTCCTTTGTTTAAAAATTTTATATATTGCCACGTGGAAAATTAGGGAAGACAAAAACTTCAGGAGGAAACAAAATTTATTTCAAGGCAAGGACAAACTATGAATGGTAAACAAAAGATAAGCCACGAGGGAAATTTACAGAGTAGCAAAATATAAACATAAAAATGACCACTCTGTTAATAAAAATAACAAATACTTTGTTACATAATTTTACATTTTTTGATCCAATATATGCCTTTTTAATTAAAGATTTATCTATGGATTGCTCAATTTTCAAAACTTTGTTACATATTTCAAAAATATTATTTCTGTGATTCTCCGAAAAATAAAAATTATTAATTGACCAAATGATTATATCTCTCTCTGTGTTTTCAAAAAATCAAAATAAAAGAAAAATCGATCTTATATATATTGTTTTGAAAATAGAGCAGCAATCCATATAATCAGGTCTCATACAAAAAAAAAAACATATTTTGTATCAATTTTTAAAAAATATATATATACTTACCAATATATCGATTGGCAGAACATTATAAAGGCACAAAGTAAACTATATAACACTATGTAAATATATATTTGGTAAAATATAACCAAAACAACCCAAATGTTGACTTCTCCAGCCGATCTTGGACGGAAGGGAAGATCTTTTGGCCAATTACGAATGGGCGTGTTCGTCTGTTCTAAAAGTCTAATTACCTAGGCCTATTATTACCTCCCCCCACCCCACAGTAATTTTGAGAGTGGGGGCGGTTTCGACCCCTAACTTTAAATTTATAGCCAAAACTTCTTTTTATACTCCTTCAACCATCACACTAAATAATCGTTTTTTCGTAAAATATTGGTCAAATATATATAAATTTACATTTTAACACTCACAGAATATGATAAATCAATAATAAAAGTGAGATGAAAAAATCTTGCGATACGTAATTTATTTTACATTATTCTGTTTTGCGGGAATATAATTACTTTATAAAAACTATCGTTTGATATACAAAAAAATTTGGGTTGAAGGGGGTAAAACATTTTAGAAACTTTTTTGTGCTGTCACTTTTGTAACTCGTTTTAATTTTTTCCCTTTTTCGCCACCTAAATTTTTTTGGACACAGTTTTAAGAAAGAAATAAAAAAAAGATGAAGAATAAGGATTTATTATCTTTTTATTTTCTTTTGTTATAAAATTTATTGAGAGTTGATTCTTCTAAACTCGATGTTTTATGCACAAACGATAAAAATATATCGATCGTCTTTTTTATTTTTAAATGATCGTCTGATTTAAATATCTTTAGTTGAAAAGTTCGTCTGCTTTTTAAAAAAAAATATCGTTTGAATTTAAAATAAATAATTGGATACATTTTTTTTTGTTTATAAAATATATTTACATATATATTAGATTTACTACGAAGTATATTTATATAAAGAGTTTTCACAATAATAATAATGATGATAGTGTTTATAATATATGTATTTTTGTTTCCTAGTTCTTTCTGTCATATTGCATAAACACGCCACCTATTTTTATATTCTTAAAATTTACTCGGATGTATTATGCCGCATTTTAAATGAAATGTTTTTACTTCAATTTATTAAAAAAAAGTATCACTTAATAAAAGTTACCGAAAAAAAAAACAGTATAGATTTTTATCTATCAATTATTTAAGTTCCTAATATTTTCTCTTATTTTATAAATATATCTGAGTACACATATTACAGATCCTAATGATCAAAAGGGAATAAGTTTGGGAGTAGTGTTGTTGTAAGTCTATAATTTGTATTTATGCATATAGGGAATCAATGTGAATTTGCATTTTAAAAATAAGGCATTAACACGTTATCTATACATAAGAAAATTGATATAAATTTCTAAAAGAATTTAAAAAAAAAGGATTCAATATTCTTACATACACCAATAACGCGTTTACCTCTTATATTCAATTGAGGCCTAAATATGTGATTAGTAATTTATTTACATATAATGCTTGATACATGAATTACTATTTTCTTATATAATCTATCACATATACACTGCGTGACATTGAAAATGGAACACCAAGAAATAGTGGCCAGAAAATTATGCAAATTTCAGGGTAGACGCGCCTAACCGAGTTATGCAAATGATGTAAAATGCGCAGCTCTCGTGCGCACATGGAGTAAGATAAAAGGGAAGGAACTTGCAGAAAGGACAGTATTCGTGTCGTTATTTCTTCAAGGAAAATCATTGTAGAAATTTTCTTCTTGTGTCAAAAGACACGTGTAATAACAGAGAATGCCAGGTCATCGTAAACGGAGGCAGTTCAAGCAGACAGACGCTTTTACGAGGGGCATGGTGATCGGACTGAAAAGGGCAGGTTGGTCCATACGTCAAATCGCAGCTGATATACACCTTGGTGCGTCCACGGTGCACCGACTGTGGAGAAGATGGTTGGAACAAGGAAATGTGGCAATTTATAGGAATGTCGGTGCAACCAGAGTGACGTCAGCACGTGTGGATCGGCGTATCCTTCGACAAGCAGTGGCGGCCCCACAAGCCACTTGTACCGCCATCCTGCAACATGTGCAAGACACCCTAGATCATTCCATCTCGACCAGAACCATTTCCCGTCGATTGGTTGCTAATGGCTTGCACTCATGCCGTCCGCTAAGAAGACTGCCATTGACCCCACCGAATAGGCGCCAACGTTTGGAATGGTGCCGGGCTAGATCGACGTGGATGACGGAATGGCACAGGGTCGTGTTCTCAGATGAGTCGCGTTTCTGCTTGTCCAGTGATAGTCGCCGTGTACGCGTGTGGCGTCGACGTGGAGAAAGGTCCAATCCGGCAGCAATTGTGGAACGCCCCACCGTGCGACAACGTGGAATCATGGTTTGGGGCGCAATCGCGTATGATTCCAGGTCACCTTTACTTCGTATTCAGGGCACTATGACGGCCCAACGATACGTTGATGATGTGCTGCGACCGGTGACACTCCCCTACCTTCAGGGGGTACCCAATGCCCTTTATCAGCAGGATAACGCCCGACCGCACACTGCTCGCATTAGCCAACAAGCTCTGCAAGATGTACAGATGCTTCCCTGGCCACCGTACTCTCCTGATCTCTCACCAATCGAGCACGTCTGGGACATCATTGGACGCCGTTTGCATGCCTTGCCACAGCCGCGTTCAGAAGACGAACTGTGGCAAATGGTTGAGAGGGAATGGGGAGCCATCCCTCAGGACGCCATCCGTACTCTGATTGACTCTCTACCTAGACGTGTTGCTGCGTGCATCGCCGTCCGCGGTGGTCCTACTTGCTACTAAGCCGACGCCGTTCTCGCTCTGTATTATGACTATCATTTTGAAATAAAGATCACTTATTGTTCGTCCCTGTCTCTCTCTGTCTGCCGAGTTTCATCACTTTCTGGCCACTATTTCTTGGTGTTCCATTTTCAATGTCACGCAGTGTATATAGCTTAGGTTAATTTTTTTAAAAATTATCCTTAGTACACGTGTGTGTGTTGTACAGACCATGATAATCATGGGGGGGGGGGGGGGGGGGGGGGGGGGGGGGAGTAGTTGGCGACAGCTTTTTACTGTAAGTATACCACATGTCTATATATATATAGAAAGTAATTCGACTTTTGTACTTACAAATGTGACAGAATCCTCGTTTGGTTACTTGAATTCATTGGTAGGGTTAGACTTTAGCAAGAATCGAGGGGCCATTGAAGCAATTTTTTTTTTCAGAAAAAAAAAAGTGTCTAATACGGGATTCCATCCCAGTTCATGGCTGTCGACCAAGAATTCCTCTGAAAGAGACGGCTTCATAAGGAAGAACAGTCTAATATAATAGTGAAGGGATCATGTCGATTAAAGAGTTTGTAGGGTTCACCACAGATGAGCCACGCCCTTTCAATACTTTTTGCATTATAGTTAAAAGGATGTTAGGAAAATGTTTTATTATATATAAAAATGCGCGGAATTCTTACTCGACGTATAAGTTTTGTAGCTAATTATACTTGCTAAATGAGGATTGTAAGAATTCTTGCAAAATTAGAAGCTTCTCTTCTCTTTCTAAAATGAAAAGGATCAATGCTGAAACCGAGGTTTTCGGGTAAACATTTCCAATTGTAAATATTTTCTCACGATGATAATGTAACCGGTACATAGATATAATGGCGATAGAACATAACTGTTCTTCACTGTGAACGGAACCTAAGGTGAATCTAACCTCTGTCAGGTATATGTAAATAGGGTTCACCACATTGCGGGTAAAATTTGCATATCCTTTAAAGAAAGAATTTCAAATTGGCCACATTGATTTTGGCGAGCTTCAATTTGCACGGTCATTTGAGGTAATTGACTGGCGGGACTCAATTTACCATCGTCTGCAACGTCAATAGCCAATCAGAGCTCAGAGAAATGATTTATGACGTCAGTGGGATGATTGAAGGGGTGTTGGCCATATGCAACTTGGTATAGGGTTAGTTCGTCTGCTTGTTGATAAGCTGTTTTAAGTTGAGAATTAGCACCTCGCCTGTCATCTGTTGGTGATAATGGGAAGTTTTAGTTGACCCCCCCCTTTTTTTTATGTAAAAAGAATTAGAATATGAACCTGTCGCATATGCAATGGAGGAATTGGGAATATCTAAAATGAAAAAAAAAAAAAAAATATATATACATATGCGGTTAAACCTGTATATAGCGTCCCCTCTAAATAGCGCCTTCCTCTCTATAGCGCCCGATTTTAAACATTAAAATATAAACATTTTACATTAAAAGTGACTTATCTATAGCACCCCCTCTCTATAGCACTATATATTGGTGGGTTCTAAGATGGGATGCTATAGACAGGTTTAACTGTATATATATATATATATATATATATATATATATATATATATATAATAATAAATAGTTATTTAATTTTATAGTCCAGTTTTGTATTAAAATTATCTTCACTATTATGATCATTTAAATACAAATTATAAAATTTGTAAAATGTTATTAATTTGTAGATAGAGAGAGAAAAAAAAAATCTTTTACTTCTATTACATCCTCAAGTTAATTATATATTTATAATTAATAACAATAAAAAAAATTAACAAAGTAACGTCTATTACATCGGCTTTTACACGTCATTCAGACATACTCTAATCCTATATATAGAATAATCGAAGAGATAATATATATAATAGTTAGAAAAAAGAGAGAAAGACAGAACCATGCACTTTTAATCAAACTAATAATAAGGAAAAAAAGGTAGGTTTACAGTTTGAATTTGTTAACACTTGTATCTGTTATATGTTCATTTAAATATTTCACTGAAACAACTTAATATTAACACATAAAATACGGTTTAAAAGAGATCTATGACATAATAAAGGAGGGGTTGAAATGTCGCTGGAATTTTATCTGATGATCCCCGTTCCAGCAGATCTCTTTTTCCAATTTATTTCAATTTAAAGTTTTTTGTGTATGTCTGGTCTACCATTAGGGTTTCAAAACATAATATCCAAACTTATAACAAATGTTAATTCATACTATAGATATATTACTAAATACAACTATTTATAATCATATTATAAAATAAAAAACCTTTAAAAATCTTTTTAAAAAAAAAAAAAAAGGATAAAATATAAAATCATAAAAAAATATATATATATATACTAACAATCTTATCTACCTTCTTTATAAAACTCTTTTTTTTTTTTTCTCTCTCTATCTACAAATTAATAACATTTTACAAATTTTATAATTTGTATTTAAATGATCATAATAGTGAAGATAATTTTAATACAAAACTGGACTATAAAATTAAATAACTATTTATTATTATAATTAATTTAGATTTAGCTTGCTAATCTAATCAAATCTAACTGATATAAGTTATCATTATTATCAGTTTGCTCCTTAAATTTTTTAAAATTAGAATCACTGTTATAATTTTGTTATATAGTTTCTACACTATATATATATATATATATATACAAATAGGTATATGCATTGACAATTTTACATAAATCAACAGTAAACAATAATCCACATGGAGGCTTTGTACTGTATAGGTAATTTATGATTACTCCTTATATACACAGCTCCTGCGCCCTCTTCGACCCATCCCTCTAAGAACAAGCTTTCCCACCAGCGGCTATCCCAAATCTCCCACCAACTGAACGATAAAACTCTCCTGAGCCCCCTGTATGAGGGCAATATAGCCAGGGAGGATATCAAGAATTCCTAACTATGTTCAACCCAACTTCTATAACGTTCAATTTTTTACTGGACATGGTGACTTCAACACATATTTGTTTAGAATTGGCAAAATTGATTCACCTGCATGCACTTGTGGAAACGAAAGACAAACCCCTGAACACCTTCTGATAAACTGTCCATTAACTTCTGATCTAAGGGAAGAAAACCAACTTTACCTGACTAATACAAAACAAGTTGCTTGCAATAAAGACCAATACATTAAGTTTAATAGATTCTGCAGGATGTATATTTCAAGGTGAAAGTATTGACTGTACATATTTCAAGCTACTATTTCTAATTGCTATATGCAAAATTTGACATCGAACGTTTAATTTTCATGATTCCTAAGGTTCAATTGTGTTAATTGTATATAATTTAAGATATACACCCAATTATCCTAATTGTGGATATGGCGTGCTCTCCCAACTGTTAAATAAAATCAATACTTGCAATATATTACGACTTTGATAGGGATGATCTTATAGGGCGACTCTCGCCTGAAAACAAGACTATTCTTGTCCTCAAGTTTGTCCTATTGGGGACTCCACGACTGGCAGGAGCCTGTTAAAACTCATAAAAGCTTTAAACTCCTGATAAGATTCAGACGACCCTTGGGAGAAGGCTCCGTTTGTTGTAAATGTTTTTCTCTTTATTTTAAATCTAATTAACTTTACTATTATAACTCTCCTTGAGTGTAGATATTGACGAGGTGTCAATAAAGTTGTTTTAATTGTCAATTGTCACACACAAAGTTTCATTAAGACAAGCGGTCTTATACAGATTCACCACAGGAAGCAATAATAGATTGAGCTTCTATACTCCAGACAGCAACAACAGCCTCCAGGTCCGACGCATGTCCAATGGCCACACGTTCCTTTGTGCATACGTCATGGTTAGCGTATCACTGAACAGACGAGTGTGGAGACTCTTTATACGTATTTTAAATATTTGGTAGTTTATATCCAGTCTCCCACTAGTGGAAGTTGGCGATCTCACTGATGATTTTGGTTTCCATTTCGACCTGTCTCTGGCCAGTTTTCTTGTTTTCTTCCAGAGTCAGTAGGTAATTTTTCTGATTTGATCAGTCCATCTTCTTCTGGGTCTTCTACTTCAACCATGTTTTTTCCACCAAAGCATTCTACTTCTTTTCTGATAACATGGCTAAAAAGATTAGAAAATCTTAATTTTCATGATGTTTTTTAGTGAATATTGTTGCATCATGATTAATGCGCGTATTTTTAAAATTGTTTATAATATTATTTTTAATATATTTAAAATTTAAATTATATATTTATTTATTTTTATAAAACAGATTATTACTATAAAATATTATGTACTATAAAACATTTGTATTTTGATACACTAAATACCCCACCTGCTTTAAACTTTGATGTGATAAATAAAGAGAGATTCTAGGTTCTACCTAAATATATAGTTGTCTTATTATTGACTGGTTTAACCTTGTAGGATGGTTGAGACACGTTCTGGAAAGATGCAAGACGCGTCTGAGGAGAGAATCAAGACTGAAGAATCTGCCAAACCGCAGCTTGGTGCAACAATATCATTTTCCCCATGTCAATAATATTCATCGAGAAGTCTTGATAAATCAAGATTCAGTAATTTATCAAATATTCAGTGATTTACCAAACTGTTCCTACATATAGAACTTCAGATCAAACCTGGTAGCACTGGAGGCGGAGTTGATGAGATCGGGACCGCTGATGCTTGCCTGAGATTTGCACGTTCCCCTCTTATGCAAATACATATTCCTTTGTGATGCAAATCATTCAGAGATAGTGTCGGTCTTCTCTCAGCTGGGAAAAATGACAGGGATTGCTACATGGGTGTGAAATGTCATAATTTGTCAGAGCTTGTTGGAATCTATCGGTGAGGTTCATGGACGTGGCCGCAACTCTAGTAATATGGATTTACACACAGGTCTAGAATAATCTAGTGTGTCAAAACTCTGATAAACTCTTGACACTAACTGATATCGGGTGCTTGAAGGAATTGAGATATTTTTGTTTATAGAGATAAGGTGATTTAGTGACGTTGATTCCTTAAAGAGGTTGGTTCTTTAGAGAGGTTGGTTCTGTAGAGAGGTTGATGCTTTAGAGAGGTTGGGTGTTTTAGAGAGGTTTGTTCTTTGGAGAGTTTGGCTCTTTAGACGGTTGGTTCTCTATAGAGTTTAGATACTTAGAGAGTTTAGATGCTTAGAGAGGTTGGTTCTGTAGAGAGGTTGATGCTTTAGAGAGGTTGGTTCTGTAGAGAGTTTGACTCTTTAGAGAGTTTGGCTCTTTAGAAGGTTGGATCTCTAGAGAGGTTGGGTGCTTTAGAGAGGTTGTTTCTTTAGAGAGGTTGATGCTTTAGAGAGTTTGGCTCTTTAAAAAGTTGGTTCTCTAGAGGTTGGTTCTTTAGAGAGGTTGACTCTTTAGAGAGGTTGGTTGCTTTAGAGAGGTTGGTTCTTAAGATAAATTGGATATTTAAAGGAGCCTAGATGTTTTAGAGAGGGTCAATAATTAAAAAGTGTTAAAAACAAGCGCAAAATTGGTTTAAAAAAACCTTAGATAAAATGACTATTTCTATATTTTAAAATTTCTCGCTTGACGTCTAAGTAAGAGATGTCACAAAGAAAACAACTTGGGACTAAGAAAACGCTCGTAGATATGCTAATAAGGTATTTCTACGGGAGGAGTTCTCATGTAATTACATTAACTATTATATAAAAGGGCGTACCTGGATCTATAAAGAAAAAAAAACTCTCTAGAGAACCAACCTTTCTAAAGAGCCAACCTCTCTAAAGAACCAACTTCTCTAAAACAACCAACCTCTCTAAAGCACCCAAACTCTCTAGAGAACCAACCTTTCTAAAGAGCCAACCTCTCTAAAGAGCCAATTTCTCTAAAGAACCAACTTCTCTAAAACAATTTTTTTTCACTGTGCAATAAATTGATAAAGAGGGAGCAATCTCTCGAAATATTTTAAGAAAAAAATTGTTTTTTTTTTCTTTATAGATCCAGGTACGCCCTTTTATATAATCTTAATTAATGAATCGCCTTTTGACTCAAACTACATTAACTATGTTTATAAACAGTAGTTTACTTATAGCAGACGCCACACATGCTGGGAACTTTCCATCAACCCGGTTGTTGACACACATGCTGAATCCACAAATAAGAAATGTGAAATTTTCTTCTTCATCTTTCTTCATATAGGTATGACGTTCTATGGACATGTGTCTGAATAACACAAAGGAGGAAGAAATTCATCTAACAAAAAAGGCACCTCTCCCTTCAATTATACATCAATATTATGCACTGTTATCAAAATTCAAAACTATTTTAAAGGCGTAAGATTCTTTTTGATATTAAACAATTTCTACTGCCCTTACTGCAATGGAAAAATTAATGAGAGGGCCTGGCTCATCAGTGGTGAACCCTCTCAGCGGTTTCGCCAGTTTAATCTACCATACCGCTGTTATATTGCATTTTTGGAACTTCCTTTTATGGTGATACTGTTGATAGACTCTTGGAATGGGTATTTTAGAAGAACTATGGACATAAGCTTTGAAATTGTTTAATATCAAAAAGAATCTTGTAGAAATTAAACTCTTAAAATCACGATCATTAAAACAATAATAAACAATAAGAGGAGCTTCTTGTGTAAATTTCTTTATTACCGCAAGCTTTCGAACAGAACGTTCTTCAACGGGCGTTCTTCAACAATCCACGCCGTTGAAGAACGTTCTGTTCGAAAGCTTGCGGTAATAAAGAAATTTACACAAGAAGCTCCTCTTATTGTTTATTATTGTTTTAATAAAAATAATCTTAGACCTTTAAAATAGTTTTGAATTTTGATAACAGATGGCGCGCTAGTGCATCATATTATGCACTGTACATCACCATAGTAAAAAAAAACTTGGTGCTTTGAATTGTGGACATGAAGGAAGTTACTCAGAGTGCCATGGACATCTAAAAGTTCAAATGTTTCAATCTTATATGAAATCAATCTTGGTAGATTATTCCTAGAAGCCCAAATATGGCAACAAAGACTGACCTACTTAGGAAACATAATGAGAGTAAATGGTATAGAAAAGATGTTGATGTTGGGAAAAATTGAAGAAAAAAAGAAGACCTTCAATAAGCTGGCTCGAACAGGTCAAGAAAGTTACTGGAAATGGACACCAACAGATCAAAATGGAGAATATTTGTCACCATATAGTCACCAAAAGTCGAACTCAGCTTTATGGACACTAGCAACAAACAGATTAAAAAACTATATGTGTGAAAAATCAATAAAAATATAAAAAAGGTCAGGTATTGATATTAAAAACAAAAGAGGCATATCCTGACTAGGTTCATATGAGCTTTTCTAGATGGCAGAGCGCCATCTAGTGGAGCAAAAATAAACTAAACGTTTATTTAATTTGCTCCGTGATATTTGGCCAACCCAATTTCTTGATAAATCAAGAAAAGTAAACCACGAACGCATTTCGGGCTGTTGGCCCTCGTCAGCGTGGTTCAGACTGTACCTCTACGACCAAAATTTGGTCCCAGAGGCTTCCTGATAAATATATCTACTTATATATTTGCCTTATTCTGTCTGTTTGTTTGTCTGTTTGTCTGAAGCTCACGGATAGAATGCGCGCTCATTGGCTGCAAGGGAACACGTGTCCTCCCTGCCCCCCTCTAGACAACCCTGTTATTCAAAAACCATACATCCAATCGCCATGAAATTCTGGGATATTATTAGGTATATCCCCGGAAAGGTTTTCGAAAAATAATTTCTTGAATATCTTGAATATCCTTAGAGTTATTTGCAGAATTGTAGATATAACTTGCAAGCAGCGCCGCCAGACGGTGATAGGCTTAAGCTTGCTGCTCCACCCCTGTTGACCTTGGGTCGTCGTGTGAGTCACAGCATGATGCAACAAAAAACACTCTCTCTGGGGATTGCGGCGTCAACAACCTGTAAGTTTGTGCCTCTCTCATAAACCTGTCTATACAGACCACCCTGTCTATAGCGACCACTCTAGACAACCCTGTTATCAGCTGTGTGATACATCCACCTGTCTATACAGACCACCCTGTTAATAGCGACCACCCAAGTCAACGTTTTTAGAATATATTCGCACTCGGGTAAACCCCGGGCGTTGCCCGGGCCATTCGTCTAGTATATATATATGTGATGAGGTATAATGTCAACTTACTCTATGGTGTGCGATCCTGTCGGCTCTCGCTATACTGTGATAACCGAGGGTCTCTCGCTGTGGTGTCGTAACCGAGAGGGGCAAACCTGTAGTAACCGAGAGGGACAGTCAGGGTGTGGAGAGTTTTCCAGTACCTCTCTGCACCTTGGAAGACCTTTAACAGTTCTCACAGAGTACAGGCAGTCATGGTCGAGGCAGAGTGGAAAGCTTGGGAATATCCACACAAAAAAACGAAGACACAGTTGTACTAGGAAAGTTCCGTGAACAGATAGGAGTCGAGCTAAGGAGCGAAAGATGGAGAGATAAGAAGTTTTCTTACTGATCTATGGCATGGTCAAGCATCAGAAGATGAAGTGACGAGGGCTCCCACTGATGGTGAAGTGACTATATTTTCGGCAAGGGCTTATATATCTTTGCCGAGAGAGGAAGTATTGAATTTCAGCGGATGCAACAAGAGCGTGGATCAGAAGCGAAATTGTACACTCTGGCAACGCCCTGTGACCTTGCTATCTTTAGGCCTCGTTGGACTTCTACATCTCAATTTTAGACGTTTTTGGACTTCTATCTCAATCTCTTGCTCCAGCTCAACTCGTAATCTATTACAGAGTTTTATTTATTTATCCTCACAAAGTACATTAAATATGATGATGTAATGACACATGTCAATCATGCGTATAATTATTTACAGATGTTTTTCAATTATACAACATGAAAATCTTGTTAGAAATATTATACAATATGATGTTGTTGGTTTAAATTACCATATTTATATCTGGTAAATATAATACATTGGCGAAATCGGTGGGAGGGTTCATCAATGATGAACCAAGCCCTCCCAATATTTTCTCATCGCAGTAAGGACAGTAGAAGTTTGTTTTATGTTTAAAAGAAACTTTCGTGCTTTAATGTTTTATTTTCTTATATATAGATGGCACTCTATGATTGATATAAATACAATATATACAGTAGAACTACCTCCATGTAAAGGACAACACCTAATTGCAGAGACAA
Source organism: Cordylochernes scorpioides (assembly GCA_030710605.1). Taxonomy (NCBI): domain Eukaryota; kingdom Metazoa; phylum Arthropoda; class Arachnida; order Pseudoscorpiones; family Chernetidae; genus Cordylochernes; species Cordylochernes scorpioides. The sequence continues at coordinate 46,753,899 of CP092884.1, forward strand.
AGTGTCCTTTAGGGAGAGGTGTCCTCTTACCGGAGAGTTGCTAAATAGTAAAAATGGTAATTTTGCAAATGAAAACTGTCCTTTATAGAGAGGTGTCCTCTAAAGGGAGGTTCTACTGTATATATGTTGTATTAAAATATTATTTAAAATTATATTTCATAGATACAAATACTCTGTTAAATCGACCGCCAGAGGTCACGCTTACCCTATAAAACTCATTGTTGTTGTTTCCCGCTGGCCGACTCAAATCTTTTGTACATCATATAAATAATCTTTTGTTTTTCCTTGTTCTACTCGCTTTAAGTCAGGCAGCACTTTAATCAAATTATGTTTTTCATATATATTCCTGAGCTCAAATACTGTACAACAGAAATCTCTTTTATATTAGACTAGACGAATGGCCCGGGCAACGCCCGGGTTTTACCCGAGTGCGAATATATTTTAAAAACGTTTTAATCTTCATCTAGATCTTCATCTTGTCTACACCTTGTATACATCTTGCTTCCTAGGGTTGCCTAGAGTGGCCGCTATAGACAGGGTGGTCCGTATGGACAGGTGGATGTATCACACTGCTGATAACAGGGTTGCCTAAAGTGACCGCTTTAGACAGGGTGGTCTGTATAGACAGGTGGATGTATCACACAGCTGATAACAGGGTTGTCTAGAGTGGCCGCTATAGACAGGTGTATGTATCACACAGCTGATAACAGGGTTATCTAGAATGGCCGCTATATACAGGGTGGTCTGTATAGACAGGTGGATGTATCACACAGCTGATAACAGGGTTGTCTAGAGTGGCCGCTATATACAGGGTGGTCTGTATAGACAGGTGGATGTATCACACAGCTGATAACAGGGTTGTCTAGAGTGGTCGCTATTGACAGGGTGGTCTGTATAGACAGGTGTATGTATCACACAGCTGATAACAGGGTTGTCTAGAGTGGCCGCTATAGACAGGGTGGTCTGTATATACAGGTGTATGTATCACACTGCTGATAACAGGGTTGCCTAAAGTGACCGCTATAGACAGGGTGGCCGCTATAGACAGGTGTATGTGTCACACAGCTGATAACAGGGTTGTCTGGAGGGGGGCAGGGAGGACACGTGTTCGCCGGCAGCCAATGGGCGCGCATTCTATCCGTGAGCTTCAGACAGAATAAGGCAAATATATAAGTAGATATATATGTTTAGATGCATATACTTGTGTGTATGCACATACTGCGTATGTAGCTATCGTTACGTTTCTTGATTTCAACAAACATCAAAATATTGTGATTCATTATATCTCAACTTTTAATTTTTTTGGTCGCGCGTGCACGCATAAAACTAATATACAGTAAATAAAAGTAAATATGCAAATAAAGTTTATAATCCAGTCGTATTATGTAAATATAATAGAAAATATATATTCGGAGATGTCAAAATTCTGACACAAGGATTTAAATATAATTTAATGCAATTTTTTTCCCCAGAACGTAAAGAACCCCACGAGAAGGTTCCTCTCTGTAACATCAATGAATTCTGCTCAAGAAATCCTACGCAGACGTTTAAAGAATTGAGCAATGTTATTTATTAGCAGACGACGCCACACGTGCTGGGTACTTTCCATCAACCCGGTTGTTGACACACATGCTGAATCCACAAATAAGAAATGTGAAATATTCTTCTTCATCTTTCTTCATATAGGTATGACGTTCTGTAGACATGTGTCTGAATAACACAAAGGAGGATGAAATTCATCTAACAAAAAAGGCACCTCTCCCTTCAATTATACATCAGAATTATGCACTGTACATCACCATAGTAAAAAAACCTTTACTTAGTAATGATGAAATTTCATCATCAGTAAGGTTTTTACTATGGTGATCTTCAGTACAAGGTTCTGATACATAATTAAAGGGAGAGGTGCCTTTTTTGGTATATATATTCCAAAATATGTGTTGCATATTACATATTGGTTCAGACTATGCAAATTTGTTCAGGGTGAAACTAATTTATCCAACTGGAAACCTTGCTTAATCTATTTCTGAGGTTTTCTTTTCATTTTTGAAATTGGTTATATTGTATTTCTGATGTTGAGTTTTAATATGTATTTTGTTAGATTATTGGCTAATAGAGTTTCTTTCGTGGTTATTAAGTGTGATGGTTGATGATATAGATGTACGTATATGGACTTTTGAGAAAGATTAATTTAATAATGTCGATATTATTTAGATTGAAAGTTTTTTTATCTTCGTATTACAAATTTTGTTTAGAATTTTAAGATTATAATTATACAACAACAACAACAAAAAGCCTTTATTCAGGGTCACTGACCCTATGCAGGATTCACCAGAGGTATGCATAAGAATAAAGCAGTGAGACAAAGGAAATAACGATATAGACAGAAGAAAAAGAAAAAAAAAACAAGAAAGAGAAAGAGGGAAGCAAGAAAAACAACACTAAAAGAGTAGCAGTAAGAAAGTGAGGAGTGAGTGTCACTTGGCCTTCTTCTGAGATACGGACTTGTGGAAACCATAAAACGCCGTAGCAATATACTTATTCTGGGTCCTATGATTATAATTATAAAAGGTTTATGGATTCTATAAATATGAATATTAAGCACAAGGTAAGTTTTTAACATGTAATTTTACTGTTTTCAAATCTCCATTGTGGAAATTTTGCCGGGAGGATATTGATCTAAAGAGACAAAGGTCGCCTCTCCCGTCAAAATAGATGTCAAAACCTGACGCCATCTATTGATCGTCGCCGCAAACTAGCGGCCTCAGGTTGGTGACAAAGCCACAACACCAGCTTTGGCGAACTGAAAAGCGTCCACCTAGAGACCATGTTTTCGGGCTAATGGCCCTCATCAGCCTAGGGCGGACTTTCAAATCTCCATTGTGTGATTCGGATATATAAGAACAATTATCCAATACAGTGTTAGAGCTCTAAAAAAGCGGTATGGTAGATTAAACTGGCGAAACCGCTGGGAGGGTTCACCACTGATGAGCCAAGCTCTTCCAATATTTTGTATTGCAGTATGGGTAGTAGGAAGTTGATTTTACTTGACAAAAAAAAAAAAAAGGGAGAAAATTCGTGCTTGATAGTTTAATTTCGTTTGAATATCATCTGAATATTTGTTGGAATTTAAAAATCAGTTGGAAATAAAATTCATCCGGGAATAACTTTCATGTAGATATTTTAATGCTGTTGTTCGAGCTTTCGGACTTCCATGTTCTTTTACATGTTTCCTATTCAAACTGAATGTTATCAATGATCCAACATGTAAATGCCGCTTAGATGTTGAATCACCGGAGCATCTTCTTTTAACTTGCCCTCTGACTAATCAAATTGTATGTAGATACTTTGAAACATTACCAAATTCTCTTTGTGTATATACTCTATCTTATGAGAACTTTGTTAAGTTTAGAACTATTTGTACAATAATTTACAAAACACTACTAATCCATCGTGTAAATAATTAATCATATATATGTAAATAATACTGGCACAGCACAATAGTCCTTTGGACTTCGTGCTTTTTGTAACAATAAATAAATAAATATAAATAAATTTTACAGGATGATTAACTCATAATTCTTTACACCGTCATGTAGAAACCCGTAGTGAAATTAAATTAACTAAGGACATACTTCTATATAACTTCTTCAAATCAAGGGTCGCCTCTCCCGTCAAAATAGACGTCTAAAACCAGACGCCATCTATTGACCGTCGCCGCAAACTAGTAGGCCTACTAGTTTGCGGCGACGGTCAATAGATGGCGTCTGGTTTTAGACGTCTATTTTGACGGGAGAGGCGACCCTTGTCTCTTTAGATCAATTTCCTCCCGGAAAAATTTCCATCTATATTCTTCAAATCAGTTAACGGAAAGAAGGAACTGTGCTGAGCACCATACGATTGTAGTGTATACATTAATATAATACAGTAGAAAATACTCCATGAGAGGACACCTCTCTACAAAGGACAGTTTTCATCACCAAAATTATCATTTTTACTATTTAGCAACTCTCCAGTAAGAGGACACCTCTCCCTAAAGGACACTTTGGCTCTGAAATTAGGTGTTGTCCTTTACAGAGAGGTAGTTCTACTGTAACAACTCTCCGGTAAGAGGACACCTCTCCCTAAAGGACACTTTGCTCTGCAATTAGGTGTTGTCTTTTACAGGGAGGTAGTTCTACTGTAACAACTCTCCGGTAAGAGGACACCTCTCCCTAAAGGACACTTTGCTCTGCAATTAGGTGTTGTCCTTTACAGGGAGGTAGTTCTACTGTAGCAACTCTCCGGTAAGAGGACACCTCTCCCTAAAGGACACTTTGCTCTGCAATTAGGTGTTGTCTTTTACAGGGAGGTAGTTCTACTGTAACAACTCTCCGGTAAGAGGACACCTCTCCCTAAAGGACACTTTGGCTTTGCAATTAGGTGTTGTCCTTTACAGGGAGGTGGTTCTACTGTAACAACTCTCCGGTAAGAGGACACCTCTCCCTAAAGAACACTTTGGCTCTGAAATTAGGTGTTGTCCTTTACAGGGAGGTGGTTCTACTGTAACAACTCTCCGGTAAGAGGACACCTCTCCCTAAATAACACTTTGGCTCTGAAATTAGGTGTTGTTCTTTACAGGGAGGTGGTTCTACTGTAACAACTCTCCGGTAAGAGGACACCTCTCCCTAAATAACACTTTGGCTCTGAAATTAGGTGTTGTTCTTTACAGGGAGGTGGTTCTACTGTAACAACTCTCCGGTAAGAAGACACCTCTCCCTAAATAACACTTTGGCTCTGAAATTAGGTGTTGTTCTTTACAGGGAGGTAGTTCTACTGTATATATTTGTAAATATATGTATATCCAATCGGGAGTACAATACTCATATCCAATGTGAGGTGTTGGCCCACAATAAAGGCTTTTTGGTTTTGTTGTTTAATATATTGGGACTGAATCCTTCTGAAGAAAGACAAAGACACGAAAGCTTCAGCATCTATATTGAACTATCTTCAAGAAATTTCTCCCTGGATTTGATTCCTATTTCCTCTTCTGATCCTATGATAAAATAGATTACAAACGACATTTGAAATACTATCTCGCATGAGTTTCTTTTCAACGAAAAATCAAAATTCATTTAAAGGAGAAATAACGATTATTTCTAACCTTAGGGATGAGGTATGAAATGATGATTTATGAAGAGTAATGATAAACGGAAAAATAAAAGTGTCCAGGGATGGGAATCGAACCAACAGTGTTCCGCTTACCGGGCAGATGCCATGTCCATTAGGCTACCCTGGACATATTTTTCCGTTCGTAAATAATACATAAAGTAATTTATTTTGAAAATAGAGCAATCCATAGATAAATATTTAATTAAAAAGGCATATATTGGATCAAAAAATCATTTATTTTACCAATATTTCAGCTGGCTGAACGCCAACCTTTATCAAGGTGTTATAACATTTTGTTACGATTGTTTGGTTTTCATGGTAAACGGATTGCGGATTTCGACAATTTAGAAAGAGGGAATCATATATCGCCGCAACTTCCCTCTTTCTAAATTGTTTGTTTGTTGACACATTTTAAAAATGTTATAATACCTTGATAAAGGTTGGCGTTCAGCCAGCTGAAATATTGGTAAAATAAATGATTTTTGATCCAATATATGTCTTTTTAATTAAATTACAGGGTGTACCAGGTAAATTGGGACTAACTTTGACAGTCCATAAAACAAAAACTACTTGAGATTAAAAACTTGTTTTTTTTTCATTACGTAGCCATATTCATGTAAAATGCAACAGTACATGTGTGCGCAGTGTAGTGATGAACAGTAACCGAGTTTGAAAATCGAGCTGCCATCATCGTTGCTCTGCGCGCCGGAAGGAGCCCCAAAGAGATAGTGGATTTTCTTAAGTTGCCCAAAACCACTATTTATCGTGTCAAGAAGCAGTTTGATGAGGCCGACAGTAACAAAGAGGGGAGAGCTACAAGGAAAAGCACTCGCGTCGATCGGACAGGGTAAGAGGCGAAGAATTTGTCAAAAATGTCAAGGAGAAGATTGATGGAAACCCTGGAAAGAGCATGAGGGCCATAGCCAAGGAAATGGACGTTGGCTCTATGACAATTGTCAGAACTATCCATGAGGACCTTGGTCTCAAGTCTTATGCCCTTCGGAAAGGTCAGTTGCTGACTGAGAATATGAAGAATAACAGAAAAGGAAAGGCTGCTGCCCTCCTCAACAACCTGAAACACGACTCTTTTGGCATGCTAAGGTTCTTCTCTGACGAAAAGAACTTTGACGTGGACCAAAAGGTAAATCCCAGGAATGATCGCTGGATCTGTAAAGACCCCTCAGAGATACCTGTCGTGATGCACACGAAATTTCCTGCCTCCGTAATGGTCCTTGGCGTTATTAGCAGTGAAGGTGATGTCATGCCTCCCCATTTCTTTGAGAAGGGCCTTAGGATGAATGCTGACACCTACATCAATGTTCTGGAGACCGTTGTGAAGCCTTGGATGGACATGGTGGCCGCAGGAAGGAAGTATGTCTTCCAACAGGACTCAGCTCCAGCCCATAAGGCAAAAAAGACACAATCGTGGCTGACACTTAACGTCCCTAGTCACTGGGGTCCTGATATTTGGCCCCCTAATTCTCCAGATTGCAATCCCCTCGACTACTATGTATGGGGCGTTGTTGAGAGAGATGTCAACAAAGCTCCTCATACCACCATCCAGTCTGTCAAGAAAGCAGTTCACACGGTGATGACCCAAATGGACAAGGTCATCGTCGCCAAGGCCTGTGCTTCATTCCGCACTCGCCTCGAGACTGTTGTAGCTAATAATGGAAACTTCATTGAATAAATAAAAACTATATCCTTTTATCTACTACTGTGTCAAATTTCATTCGGATATTTTAATTTTTACTTGCAAAAAATTTCAGTTAAAATACCATTGTTGAAATTCCCAATTTACCTGGTACACCCTGTAATTTATAATACAATATAATGTGGCTTGTGATTGTAAAACGACATTTAAAGATTATCCCGCATGAGTTTCTTTTCAACGAAAAATATTAAACAAGAGATTACAATTTGGGCAACGATAATCAACAACAACAACAAAAGCTTTATTAAGACCTTTTAGTCTTATACAGATTCTCCAAGCAGAAATATAGGATACATGCAGGAAAAACAGTGATAGAACTTAATGGTAATATGATATTTATATACAGGGAAAATTATATAAAGACAATCAAACTAATAGAATAATCCGGGCAAATTGGAGGCAAAGGAAGTTACTATACATGGATTTACCAGGGATTCTCGTGTTAGGTCTTGTGGAGTTATTTGGTAGCAGCTTTGAGACTTTTCTTAGCTATGTAGAACTTTTCCTGGTCATCATCCCCGGATATTGCCGGTTGGACTTCACTTGTAAGCATTTCGACCTGTGAGTCAATTGTCGAGTCTTCCACTAGTAAATTAGTTGAATCCCTCAAGCTGCTTTTGTAAGATGTAGCCTTGTCAGCTGTCCAGGAATACTTACCAACAGAACGAAACTTCGTATCATCTTTGCCTTTGGGCAAGATAATCTTCCTATTGGGTACAGAAGGAGAAACGCAATTTGAGGAGAAGTTCTTCTTTATATAAGAGGACGGTTGTACCCGTAGAAAGGTGTCTTACACGAAATCTTGTACGATCGATTGATCGTTCTCTTCTCCCTGAATTGTGTTTCTTTTTCTATCTATTCTGTCTATTCCACCTTTGCCGGTCCCAAGCCCGGATGAAAAAGGAGGAGGGGGAGCAGTAACAAGCTCACTAAAACACCTGGGCTCAGCTGGCCTGGCTGATAGTATTCTGTAAGGGCTCCTAATCCAGGGATACAGGATGAGCAGCGTTTGTACTCCATGTTAGGAGCGGCTATACATGGCGTCTGTTCCTCATGTCAGAAGCGGCCATTTCTTTTTGAGCTAAGTCTACCTGGCACTGAGTAGAGCTCCCAGTCTTAATGACAAAGGCAGACACATTGTACTTCACCCAGTCATCAAGGGTCACAACTTGATACCCTAATATGATTGAGTTGAGAAAAGAAAGAAGACGACAAATTTTTAATACGAATTCATCACTTTGAATAAAGTTGACCATTTGAACATACGATCTATAACGCACATATTGAAGCAAAATGGAGACATTTTGTCTTGTGAATGGTTTGAATATGATAAATGAAAATCTGAGAATATATACGCGATTTAAGAATTTCAGAAATATGATGTTGATCTTTTGAATATAAATATCGTTTCTAGAAGATAATAAACTGATGTTTTTCAATTGATAAGGCACAATTTGGATTATAGATTATAAGCACAAGGTAATAAGACCAAATCCAAACATGACACACTATTTATTTATTTGGATTTGGTCTTATTACCTTGTGATGTTTTTCGAATTGACGTTAGAAACAATAATAAAACAGCCTGGGTGTAATATATATGAGAATTTTTGTTTATATATATATGAAAAAACAATAAAAATAAAAATATAAAAAAGTTCAGGTGTTAATATTAAAAACAAAAGAGGCATATCTGACCAGGCTCACATGAGCATTTCTAGATGGCAGAGCGCCATATTTTTGTTACACTAGATGGCGCTCTGCCATCTAGATATGCTCATGGTCAGGATATGCCTTTTTTGTTTTTAATATACTAGTTGAATGAACTATATTACCTTTAAGAGATTAATGAAATATATTTTTATTTTAAATTTTCTATGCACATTTTACATCAATGAAAATTCATTAATGTTCTAAGCATTGTTCTGCATATCGATAAAAAACGATACCAAACGATCTTTTGAATAATAGGTTGATCAATACTTTTTCAATGTTTTTTTTTTTAGAAAGTCACGAACTGGTGGTCTTGTGAATTTGATCTATCGAGGATCAACTTTGATGGACCAATCCACAGTCTTCACGAGGCAAGCAGACGAACAAAAGGCTGAACAGGCGCCAAATTAGATAAACAACCAAAAATCGTGGCATCGTGAACTTAATTAACGAAGCGCAACAAGAATTCTGATTGTTCGTCTGGTTCTGGAATCAAGATGTCGACCGGCCATACATCATCGGCTGCAGACTTATTAACTTGGAATCTTTTTTTTTTTTTTTCCGTCAATGTTGCTGGGTGGATTAAAGTTCCGCCCAAGCTGGAATTAAATCCATCGCGAGAGATCTCGCCAGATGAAATATAATTCGTGCCGCCATTTTTTTTCACTTCGGCTGCTATTAATTGATGTGACTAGCATTTATCTTTTGGTTTCGTCGTTTGTGAAATGCCGCGACCAGTAGCGCTGCGAAATCATTCCCATAATTCCTTCACGCTTCAGTATAAAACTTATAGAGCCTGTTTTAAATGCAGCTATTTTCCTGAGGAGTGATAGATTTTTCTTTAAAAGCCGTTACATCCCGTTTATAGTACAATGAACCTGCACTTTAATAATCCTTCTTCCAAATTTTTCCTAGTTTTATTAATGCATTTAAAAGTTATTTTTTTTGGCTATTTCTTACTTCACTTGAAAATAAAAAAGTTTTTAAAATGTAATGTGTCATAAACATGACTGAAATTATTTTAAATTATTTTGTCTAAATATAATGTTGGAGGCTTAATTTCAGAATAAAATTTTGAATTTTTTTTTTTATCGTAAAACGTATTTTTAAATGATTTCCATTTAAAATGAAAGTATTTGTGCATTTCTTGAAATTTCATGTTAAAAACTCGTACTTTTGAATTTTTAATATAATTATATTTAATTATATATAATAACATATAATAATTTAATTATATTTAATATAAAATGAACTAATAAAAATATGTATATAATTATAGAATATACATCAATATTAACAATTTTTTTTGTAGTTTTACAACCTGTGCATTTTATATATATAAATATATATGAAAAAACAATAGAAAAAAAACACATGTGCTCGTGGTCAGGAAATGCCTTCTTTATTTATAAATATATATATTTTTTTGTAAATCTTTAAAAAACATTTTAGCTTAAATAGATATACATATAACATAATTTTCACTTTCGTGCCACAAAATGTCTTTTTATTGTCTAAAGTTTTGAATAAGAGGAAGAAGGGATTGCTCTATATTTCAAACGATTGTTTAAATAAGGATATAAAATATTTTAAACATTAAAACAAATATTTTTTCTTTTTTTTTCTGTAAAAGTAAAAATATATATTTTTTTAAAAATTGTTTTCTACATGTAAATATAATTTTGTAATTTTAAAAATATAACCAGATACACTGTCGTTATACATCGTCTGCAATGCAATTTCTATTTTTTGTTTGTGTGCTGTAAATAAATGTTTAATTAAGCATAATTATTCTGAAGTCACAAGGTAAGAATTTTCTTCTGAACACTAATTTGATTGATAAACAAAATAAGAATATAGATATAAATGTAAAACGAAACGATATTGGTATTTATTATGCAAAACATTGTATTTACATTTAATAACAATTCAATAATATGATAATTACATGTCAAAATAATATGCGAGAGTACAGAATTTATAAACATATACATTTTTTAATTTAAACCTATTGCCCATACATAAAACATTATTATTTAAAGCAAAATGCTACATAATTATGCTAAACATGTCACTATTTAAAATGTATTCTTTGTCTATGTAATCGCCTTATAATATTGTTCATTTTTATATAGAAATGCGTAATATATGACAATTGACTATATTATACACAAATATAAAATATTTAAAATAAATTTTGCCATAGAAGTATACCCTTTTTTTTAATACCCATTGTGAAATGAGTAAAATATCTATTTTAATTAAAATATTAAATAATATATACACAATATATTTAATTTACGTATTCACATATAAAAACACAGTATAAATGTTTATACATATGTCTTCATATTTTGTTTTTGATATAATTTATTAATAATCATTTATTTCCAATAACACAAGTTCATAAATCAACTCTGCTAAAAAGTTAAACATCACGTGATAACTCTCTTATTAAAAAAGATATATGATATCGATAAAAAGAGTTATTTTATAAATGTAAACATCCAATTAGAAAGGTTGCAAATTAAAATAGTTTTTTTTTATAGAGAGAGAGAGGGGTTCAGAAAAATTTACCTTTTTTTAGACGCCAGGTCTTGAAAATGGCTTAGGGATGATTAAGGAAGATGATCGTCTGCGGTCATTTTCACCTCGATTCAAAGATAACGGCCAGCAATTACACTCCAGACGATGGAGGGTGTAATCTTCTGCGCACGTTTCAGTCTTCTGCTTTTTTTTTTTTTTAAATCGCCAATCATTATATTGGGCATGCCACTTTCAATCCAGTCAACTTGTTACCCACACGTAGTCAAATTTTAATAATATATATAAATATATATATTTTTTATTTTTTGCCTGGAAGATTATATCCGTGTGATAAAAATACCTTTTTTTATTTTAAAATGTATTAAATTTGCTTTTTTTTTCGAACATTTTAGATAAGTAGGGCAGATTTTTAGATAGGTAAATATACCACAATACCAGCTCTGACGTATTCATATATATTTTTAAAGTAATAATTGCAAAACTTATTTTGTTTTCTGTTAGAATGCCGTGGTAATATGTTTTGTGGGAGAGAGGAGTTTCTATTAGTATTGATATTTGCTGTATTTATCCTTGCTTTAGTAAGATAATCCTATTTCTTATCCAAAGGAGATATTCGGGTCTGAACGTGGTGGTTGTTATGTAGCTATCATAAATATTTCTACGGTCCTCTTAGCTTATGTCCATGGATTCGTTCAGTACCCTAACCAAGAATTCCTTCCTAGTGCCCGGTAAGCTATAAGGTAAGCGTTATAGGGTAAGCGGTAAGGTATAAGCTAAATAGACCAATACAGTATTAGATGCACTCATGCAATCTCATAACGGTATGTTTGATTAAACTGGCGAAACCGCTGGGAGGTTTCACTAATGAAGAGCCAGGCCCTCCCAATATTTTCCCATATGGCCAGTAGTAAACCTTGTATAAAATAAAATAAATCGTGTTAAAATAAGAAAAAAGCATTTTAAATTTACTAACTTGATCCCTCAGCATAATTTCACTTTTGTTCTATTTTGTAACGTGTTAAAATAGTTTCGTCTTTTGAATATATATATATATATTTTTTAATTTATGATTTAGAGCACAATAGTCATGATTAGATTTTTAATTTGGCTCAAGCTGACCCTGATCTCTACCATGTATGCCCCCACAGTCCTCCACGCAGCGAACAAGCCTCTCCCCACCGCCTATCCGGACCATCCTCGTCTTTTGAATAGTGAATCGTAGTTTTGTAACCTCTTGGAGAGGTGTATACATGTGCTGTAGCTTGTCTAAGCATGAATTCGTGTTATAGAGATTCAATATAATGTTATTTCTGACTTTAACGGGGTGTTTCTCCAACTGTCTTTCTTACAATATTGTGCTCTAATGTTGGGTTGTTGATGTTAGCGATGGTAAGAGATACACACTGAAAGTTCTTTATTTTAATTAAAGACTTTAGTCTTATACAGATTCTCCATCTTGGATACAAAAGCAAGAAAGAAACTAAGACAAGGGTGAAGGTATATTCAGGGACAATGCTGTATTCCATCGTATATTAATAATCAAGCCATATAAAATGAAAGGATTTAAAAGCACCAATGTTTCCTTTATACATAATACAAACTTCTACTGTCCTTATTGCGATGAAAAAATATATTGGGAGGGCTTGGCTCATCAGTGGTGAACCCTCCCAGCGGTGTCACCAATTTAATCCACCAGACCGCTTCTCAGAGCTCTAATACTGTATTGGACGATTCTGCTTATATACGCAGCACTGAAGGATGGAATCTCAAAAATGGTTTTCAAGAAGACTATGAACATAGCCCTACTGTATAATTTGTGCCTATAAAATTTCAGTTAGAAACTTACCGAGAAACGGAGAGACTATTGGAAAATACGAATAAATTCATATATACACACACACAGCTTTATTAAGACCACCGGTCTTATACAGATTAACCACAGGAAGAAAGGAAGCATATATGGAGCTCCTGGACTCCAGGCAGTGCTATAAATGCATATATAAACAATACTTAAAGTTATACCGCATAAGTTTCTTTTCTATGAAAAATCAATATTTATTTTAAAGAGAAATATTTACTATTTCTAACTTTTTTGCATGAAGTATGAGAGGGTGAAAATATGAAAATATATTTTCACCCTCTCATACTTCATGCAAAAAAGTTAGAAATAGTAAATATTTCTCTTTAAAATAAATATTGATTTTTCATAGAAAAGAAACTTATGCGGTATAACTTTAAGTATTGTTTATAATCACACGCCGCAGTCCTTTATAATGTATTAAATGCATATATATTCACTCCTACATATAAATTGAACCTAAAGAGGCACCAATCCCGTTAAAAATGCATCGAAAATTTCATTTTGGATTATCACCCCAATACAGAAAATTAAGGTGGTCATGAGTTTTTTTTTTTTTAACGAAAGAAGTCCCTCCTTTGGTACATATGTTGTGTGGTATACATATATAAATTGAAAGTAAAATGGTTTGTTAAAGTTTCTAATAGATGACATTTGATTAAGCCTATTGGTAGATTTACAGTGTCTCTAGTCAAATTATCTAGTTATGCATATTTTATTCACAGATAAAGTTTTGATATTCATTTTAAAGGTGTGTGTTAATTTTTTTAAAATACTTTATTTTCAGAGAGAGAACGCTTCACGATTTTGCGTGTCATCCTTGCGCAGGGGCCATGCTAATCTTCTCTGTATCGTTCCAATTTTAGTATATGTACCGCCGAACAAGCGTGTACAGTTTCAGAGAGAGAAAATGTTCTAATAATTTAACAATAATGAATAAAAAGTTTGCACACATAGTTTTAAAAAGAAAGGTATCAATTAAAAAGTGGTGTTAAGGAGAATAAAGTAGGAACAACAACAACAAAAAAAAAGCTAAATGAAGCAATTAAGTTTGAGCGCACAATGAGTCAAAGGAAGAAAGACAAATAGTCAGCTGGGAGGAAGAGGAGGTCTAACAGGTTTCCTCACGACGTGGGAGATGGTTAGCACGTGCGTCTGTCATTAATTCTTGAATTTCTTGGGCGGTGGGCAGATTCTTCTTGTTTCCAAGCCTTGTTCCTCTCTCTCTCTCTCTCTTTTTACTAGTAGTAATAAAGAGTCGGGGTCGATGGAAGGATGATCTAAACCATTGGTTTTCGACCGCTACGACCCGGGATCGAATCCCGCATTGCGCACTTTTTTCTAATTAAAATAAATAAATAAATGCTCCAATGGCCCTCGATTCTTGCAAAAGTCCAACCCCACCTGCGAGTGCAAGTAACCAAACGGCGCTCTGGGACATTTGTAAGTGCAAAGTCGAACTGCTTTTCACATGTGTAGACATGTGGTGCACTTACAGTAAAAACAGTCGCTAACTACCACCATGATTATCATGGCCTGTACCACGTGTACTAGGGATAATAATAATAAAAGAGTCGAAGCGCAGAATTGAAGATAAAACTATTAATGAAAGTTTGAAAGCCTTTTTAATACCAGAGAGAGAGAGAGAGAGAGAGAGATTTTCCTTATCCTAAGCGATACACGATCTATGCCGAAATTAAGGAAAAATTAAAAGCATAATGAGGTAATATATTAGGTATTTTAAGACTAATTTATATTGTCCATGTAGATTTCTAAAAAGAATTACGACTTTTAGTATAATAGCTAATATATCAATCAAAAAAACATTCAATAATAAAAACCTTTTTCCTGCAAAAATTTCTCCAACTCTTAATCTTCCCGTTATATAATAGGAAACTGTTCTCTTCATCACATTGATGATAAACAAATTGAAATTAGAGCTGATAGAATATTTAGCAAGTTCCATTGTAATTAAATCATATTGTTTCAATAGATACCAACTCATGTAATCTTGAGTTATGAAGACTTTCTTGTCCAACTAACAGCCACGTCACTCGACCATTCAATGATAATGAAATCGCGCGCATCTCGCATCAAATATAAAATAATTTTTTAAAATTATCCCTAGTACACGTGGTACTGGCCATGATAATCAAGGGGGTTAGGGTTCGTTTTTTTTTTTTAATGGTTGAAAAATACGGTGTTTTTTTTTTAATTTTCAAAGTCTATACATTTTTGTAGCTACTTAAAAAATATATTAATATACCCATATGGAAACAAAATATATCGACCGATATGTAAAAAAGGAGGAAATATATTCTTTTTCTTTTTTTTTTTTTGCTTATCCCTAGTACACGTGGTACTGGCCATGATAATCATGGTGGGTAGTTAGCGACTGCTTTTACAGTAAGTGCACCACATGTCTACACATGTGAAAAACATTTACACTTTGCACTTACAAATGTGCCAGAGCCCCGTTTGGTTACTTGTACTCGCTGGTGGGGTTGGAATTTTGCAAGATTCGGGAACCATTGAAGCATTTTATTTTTTAAATTAGAAAAAAAAAGTGTCCAATGCGGGATTCGATCCCCGGTCGTAGCGGTCGAAAACCAATGGTTTAGACCATCCTTCCACCGACCCCCAAGCTAAAATAATTAAAACCTGGAAGACTTAACTGAGTAATCACTGGTATTTCGCTGATAAAACTCATTTCAAGTTTAATAATATAGACCCTCTAATAATACAATAGTTGTTTGTGAACTTACCGATTTGATTTCCGATAAAAAAATCATATTTGAAGTTCAATTCATTTTGTAAATACATTCTAAACTTTCTACAAAATCTGGATCTCTAATGTTTTCATGCGTTGAATAATGTAAATAACTTATGTAAATAAACTTTTCTCCTTGTTTGGCGCAAGTATCCCTTGCGGGATATAGCGCTTTGGAAATAAAATAATTGAAAATAATACAATAAAAATAACCAAATGTAGAAAAATGATATTCCCATTATATAAAATGCCATCCCCTAACCATATCTATTTTATATTAGAGCCGTAAACTGCTATATAACAAAATAATTGATCTGATAGAGGCCAGTTTCGTGATGTTTGTCGAATGGTATCTGGATGAGACAATACAAGATGACATAACTATATACCACTCTTCAGTTATATTCCTTTTTTTATTAGAGCTCACTTGTACCAAATATCTCATTCTCAGAGCGCTGGACATTCAACGATGAAAAGACATAAAGGCCGATCAAGAAAAATAGAAACTGTTGATGTTTATAGATAAAATAGTATCATATAGGTAACACAGGCTCCTGGAGCGTATCCATAGATCGCAAACTACCCGGGCAGTCCTACGGTTTAGGAGTCTGTCTTGCAAGCCTTAGTGAACCAGTTCACCAAGTGTTTCCAGGCCGGTTTGTTTCTTAGTAGATTCAACAGAGCAGTTCTGTTCAAAGAGGGCTGTGGCTGTCTGGAATCGTTGTAGTTAGAATACGTATAGTGCAATCCGTAGGTTGAGGTAGGAATAAGTAGACATATGTACGAATGTAGCCAATAATAAGGCGCATTTTGGATTTTATTGAAAAGGCTTAAATATGATATTTCGAAAGTTCGAACGTCTCACCTTTTCAAGAAGTTCACGAATCAAATGCGTGCCTCCTTATTGCTGTTGAAGTGGAATTTTGGTGGGTGTTTCTGGGGCCAAAAAGTCCAATTCGACATCAATATGGAGGCGCGTAACTGATTCGTAAACTGGTTGAAAGAGAGAGACGTTTAGTTTATCGAAATATATCGTTTATTTTACTATAAATAAATATTTACAATCAAATTACAAAAATACGCCTAGTATTTGTTTTATATTTGAATGTGTTTTTTAAAAAATGGAACTAAAAATATCGTGATTTCTAACCGTTATTTGAATATTACTCTCTTTATATTCAATGAATACATTTTTGAAAAATCAATAAAAATCCATTTAGAACTCAAATAGTCTTTTTGTGAACATAAACGAATTATTTTTTTTTCCCACGTTTTAAATGGGTCCCCCATTCTACTATATCTATAGGTAGTTTTTTATTTCAACACCTGCTTGGGGGTATATTGTATCATTCTGTTTGATAATTGTAACATAATACTGTGAGAGAGAGAAATATAGAAACATGCAATGTATTCAAAGAGGCATTGTATTGCTCGCCCATCACGAGACGTTTAGACCGTCCCACGATTGACAACAAACGCCTGACAACACCTGGACTTGAAAACACACGATTCTCGCCCCAAAAAATGCAGATCAGTACCCGCCCTTTGCGTGACGTCAAGTTTTCTCATTGGTTGGAAAACTATCACGTGATATTAATCTGACAGACGAACCTACCTTCCCCACCACCCCCAGGGGGAATATTATTCGATTAATTTAAAAGTAAGCCAAACGGTCGGGGTGGGGCAAAAGGAATTGAAGAAACACTAATTGCAAAGACCTCAGACGAGGAAATTAAAAAAGGGCGGGAACTAGGTGGCAATCAATTACCCACCAGAAGACCGCCACATTCATCTGTTGGCGTAATAAAGTTCCATCTTGAAATTCCGGTAGCGACTTCGTTTGCCGTTTCTTCTTCTTCTTCTTTTTTATTTACCGCCGTCATAGGTTGCCCAGGGTCAAAAGAACACAAATGAAGCAGACAATTGTTTAGATTAATCACAAAAAATACAAATCCAAATCTCGTTTATTTTAACAAACAATAAAAGTCAACAATGGAAGTAGCAAACCAAAAATTATTTTTTAATTATAAAAAATTAACATTTCAAAAAGTTTTTAGTATATATATTTTGTAAAACTACCATAGGGTTCTAATTTGTAAAACCTCGTAATATCATCACAAATCTCAAACTTATGTATTTGAAAACTGTGATGGGGAGCTAACAGGAATATGCTGATATGCAAATATGTAAACATCACGGCTATATCCAACCTTCACTCTGAGAGAAAACTGACAAAAACCATAACAAGACTTAGAACAAAACACTATAAAGGAATGGAAATACATCCAGATGACACAAGAACATATAGGACATGCAACAACTGTCCTGGTGTGGAACTAACACCTACCCACATATTCTCATGTCCAGTAATGGCCGCAGCCTTGCAGAAAATTGACATAGACCCCAGAGCAGCAGCTTTAGACACCCAAGATAGTGGACATTGCTGCTGCTGTGATAGAGATGTACGGAGACACCTGTAACTATTTTGGTGCTCTTACGAGGATATACTCACATAAATAGATATTAAGAAATACATATTGAAGTTAGATATACTCAAAAATAGACTGATATACAAAATTAAGGAGAAAAAAAATGATTTTATTAAATGGAAAACGTTTGATCAAAATTTGTCCAAATATGTGTTATACCAATAAAGTTTTTGTGCCTTTTAAGTGCCTCTTATTTACTCATGAGTGTACAAATATGATTAAACATAAAGTGTTGCATTTTTTTGCCATTTGCGTTTATACAATACTATCTCAATATTTAATATATACAGTTAAGCCTGTCTATAGCGCCCCCCTCTTGGGACTCACCAAAATAGGGTGCTATAGAGAGGGAGTGCTATAGACAGGTCACTTTTAATGTAAATCGCATCGTACTATGTATTTAAAATCGGGCGCTATAGAGAGGGGGGCGCTATTTAGAGGGAGCGTTATAGACAGGTTTAACTGTATATGCAAATTTTCTTTGATACTATTTCTGTTATTAATAATCATTATTTTATTGTTTGTTTCACAACTTCTGCACACCAGTGTATATACAGGGTGATCCAAAAGTCCCGCACAACTTTAAAAATTAATAACTCCGCGAATATTTGCGCTAGAGCAATGCGGTAACCACCATTGTGTTCAGGATGCAATGGGATTTTTTTATGGCAAATAATGAAAATTTCGAAATCGATTTTAGTTACAATTTTATTTGCTAGATGGCGCTCTACCAGAATCAGAGATTCAGCGGCTAAATTGTTTGATAAATTGAAAAATATAACTGATCGACACGTATTTTTCCTTTTTGAATACCAGGAAAGAACCCTGATAATATCAAATGATAAATTAATAAAACACCATTTCGCCAAATGTTAGAAGAATTATATATGCATATTTACGTTGATGTCCTTGGCGGTTTAAGCTATTTGAAAATATTTTTCTAGAAATATGTATTCATATGGTTTTAGTTTATTCGCGATTATTTTTATTCTTAAAATTATTTTTAAAGACGTATTTGAGGCTAAATGATGCGCAAATTTCAATCTACGTAAATTATACTGTAATTCTTTGAAATAGTTTTTTTTTTAGAACCTTTCTAGAGCAGTTTTCTTGTAGATTTTACCACAAGGGGTTGTCAAATCTTAATTTGGTGACAGCTAAATTTTGGCGGCAACTTTCATCTGGTCGCACTTCAATCAAATCGTTTTTGTCACCAGACCGAAAAACGGAGATAATTCAATTTTAAAACCCGACGCTTTAACGCCAAAATTTCCTGGAGGGAAACAAAAAATTTGGCGCGAAGGATAAAAACCAAACGATCAACCTCCCCATTTTCTTCTCAAGATGGCGGTGTGAAAAACCTGATCGTCTGCTTGATTAAATAAAATGGGACGTCTTCATCGTCTGATTTGGTAGAATTTTGCCGAAATCTTTTTCTCTTTCATTTTTTTCTTTCTTATTTAAAGATGTCTTGAGGGTTTTTGATATTATACCACTTCTTTCCACTTCGAAGAGGCTACTTAAAGATTGTTTTCCTTGATTGAAAAAAGCGGGGAAAGGATTTTATGATTTCAATCGAATTTCTTCGATAATTTTCTTTTACATTTTCTTTCTCTATCTCTTTCAATTTACATATAAATGCTGTATGCTCCAGTAATCCGGATTATGCACAAATTAGTAGCTACATATAAGTGCTAATTTGGAAGTTTTTAAACGTGACTTTTTCTGGAAATTTGCACGCGAACTTATTTGTGTGTATTAAGGAACTACTTGACAAAAAGAAATTATATTTTTATGTTTTTTATACATGCGAAGATTGTGTATAACTTTACCAATTCCAGAGAAGGTAGACGAGAAAATACCAGCTTTCCTTCTGCTATCCAATCAATAAACTATGCAAATAAAATATTTAGGATGCAAATTGAGCAAAACATATTTTATATTTTTAAACGCAGACTCTCTTCAACCGACTGTTGTCACTCTTTAAAAAAATGTTAAATATGGTTATGATGTGTACAATCTCATTCAAATAATTCCAATCTAAAGATACTATTTAAAAAAAATATTTTTTGCTGTTGTTGCTTGTTGAGTTTGCTTGTTCCAAGATAGTATGTACACTAAGTATCAGACTACAATAACCAAGTTAAGTAGAATTATGATTAATCATATTGTAGGTGTGTGCTATCGTCTCTACATATGCAAATAAGTTTGAAAACAGTGTTCACACACACACACAAAGTTTTATTAAGACCACCGGTCTTATACAGATTTACCACAGGAAGAAATAATAGATGGAGCTCCTATACTCCAGGCAGCGCAGCACCCAATAACAGCCTTCAGGTCCGACGCATGTCCAATGGCCACACGTTCCTTTGTGCATACGTCATGGTTAGCGTATCACTGAACAGGCTAGTGTGGAATCAGCCGCGTTCTGTATTTGAAATTAATATTATATCTTAGATCAAAATAATTTATTATTCAAATATTTCGTTTGGTAATAACGCCAAATATCTTCAGGAAACAAGGTTATCTTGAATGGTGGTCTCCTGAAGAGAATTTTTGTGTTGAAATAAGAAATATTGGATAATGATTTATTTTCATCCAAGATATTAGCTTACATTTAAATATGTAAACTTTAAGAAATTATAAGCATGCCATCTGGAATCAAGGATTAAAATGATTTTGACGTATCTTTTTCAATGAGAATTATACCTTGATTTGTTAGCATTTCTTAAATTTGCATATTGGGTCAAGTGTTCCTGATATGTAAATGAAGCGTGGACAGTCGTGGTCACCGAAATGCTGAAGCAAACAGAGCCAATAAGAGAGAGAACTCAAGACTCCAAATTAAGACATCGCAAAATCGGCGTGTCCACTCACTACACCACTGTACACGCTTGTTCGGTCGGCGGTACATATACTAAAATTGGAACACTCACTACACCACAGAGAACTAAACACCAACTGATCTTTTTCTCAAGATGACGGCTTTTTTTTTTTTTTTAAGGCGAAAGGGGCGTCCTGGGAGATAAGGACCGATAGTGACCCTGGGAAATAGTGACACCCTCAGTTAAGTTTTTTTAAACTACATCTTTTTTTTTTTTCCTCACTTGGTCAGCCATTTCTATCATGTACTAGAGCGCCATCTGTTATCAAATTATAAAACTATTTTAGAGGCGTAATATTCTTTTTAAAATAAAACAATTTCTACTGTCCTTACTGCGATGTAAAAATTAAAGGGAGGGCCTGGCTCATCAGTGGTGAACCCTCCCAGCGGTTTCGCCAGTTTAATCTACCATACCGCTGTTATATTGCATTTTTGGAACTTCCTTTTATAGGTGACTGTTGAAAGACTCTTGGAATGGGTATTTTAGAAGAACTATGGACATAAGCTTTTAGGACAGCAGAATTAAATATAATTATAAATATATAATATGCTTCGAGCAATCGCTCTTCCGCAAATATCAAATTGTGTCTTTTATTAGAACAATAATGTTACGATGTACTAGAGCGCCATCTGTTATCAAATTATAAAACTATTTTAGAGGCGTAATATTCTTTTTAAAATAAAACAATTTCTACTGTCCTTACTGCGATGGAAAAATTAAAGGGAGGGCCTGGCTCATCAGTGGTGAACCCTCCCAGCGGTTTCGCCAGTTTAATCTACCATACCGCTGTTATATTGCATTTTTGGAACTTCCTTTTATAGATGACTGTTGAAAGACTCTTGGAATGGGTATTTTAGAAGAACTATGGACATAAGCTTTTAGGACAGCAGAATTAAATATAATTATAAATATATAATATGCTTCGAGCAATCGCTCTTCCGCAAATATCAAATTGTGTCTTTTATTAGAACAATAATGTTACGATGTACTAGAGCGCCATCTGTTATCAAATTATAAAATTATTTTAGAGGCGTAATATTCTTTTTAAAATAAAACAATTTCTACTGTCCTTACTGCGATGGAAAAATTAAAGGGAGGGCCTGGCTCATCAGTGGTGAACCCTCCCAGCGGTTTCGCCAGTTTAATCTACCATACCGCTGTTATATTGCATTTTTGGAACTTCCTTTTATAGGTGACTGTTGAAAGACTCTTGGAATGGGTATTTTAGAAGAACTATGGACATAAGCTTTTAGGACAGCAGAATTAAATAAAATTATAAATATATAATATGCTTCGAGCAATCGCTCTTTATTTCTATCATCTTTATTGGTATTTCATGTGGTATATCTTTTTATATAGAGTTTTAAACATGTTAATTTTTTATTTTGGAATTTAATATTGATTTATAAATTTTATCAGATATATATTTTTTATTTTACAAAATGTGAGTTTTCTCTATTGTGTATATATATATGAGGGATTAATTATATCTATTTTGAGAAAACTAAACTCATCTTATAAAGATTAAGATCTTTTAGGATTAAACGAGAAGAGAGTTTCAGAAGAAGAGTTTATTTTAATATGATATCTTTAAAGTTCTATTCATGATAAAATTGTGAAAAAAGTTTTGAAATTACAAAATATTTTCTCACAGTGAGTTTCTTTTTTTTACAAAACGCTAGCTTTCAAGCGATAATCTCTCTTCAACGGGCTTAATAAAACATCGACTAATTGTAAATATTTCTTGTAAGATATAGTCGATGTTTTAAGCCCGTTGAAGAACGATTATCGCTTGAAAGCTAGCATTTTGTAATAAAAAGAAAGTCATTGTGAGAAATATTTTGTAATTTAAAAATCTTTAAAGTATAGGTGTTGGAAATTAGAAATATATTATTTTAATGTTTAGCTTTGAACTATAATAAATGGGTAAGCCGACAGGCGGGGAAATCGAAAAAAAAAAAAGAAAAAACGAAAAACAATCCAAGTCAAACAGTTTCTAACTTTGATTGTAAGCATGTGACATATATACTGTATATTATGAAAAAATAGTACAAATGTGACATTGTACCTAGATAAGGTTCATAAATCAATAGGAGATTCCTTTTTCTTAATATACATATTAGCTATAGCATATTTACAATATTTTAATCCTTTTGTGTTTGATAAAGTAATTATAATTTTTTTAAAGATAAATTTCTGATCTCCCAACTTCTAGAAGAGACAGTTAGAAGCTTGTGCTTCTTAGTTTGACATATTAAAAAATAAGCTCTTCTCTCTCTGTGTTGAAACTTCCAACTATTCTATATACAGTTACGAGCGTCATGCGTTCTTAATTCTTCATCTCTGTCACCGTTTGCTTTTTTTTTTGGAATGGCGCTCTCCTATTGGTTGGCTACGATCACGCCACCTTTGCCCCCCCCCCCCCACTCGCTTTTTGGTTTTTGTAACTATTGTGTTGGAGCGGGTCGCTCCTTAAATAAATTCATATATTAGTTAATAACTAAATGGAATCCTCTCTTTCTTTTTCCCAGTAAGAGACGCCTACGGAAGCCAACAGTACATAGACAGATAAATCACATAGGCTATAGTTATTAACTAATATATGCATTTATTTAAGGCGCCAATTTATAATTGTAACAAATAGTATTTGAATAAAAACATTCAATCGGGTAAAACACGGGCGTTGCCCGGGTCATTCGTCTAGTATTACATATTTACCTCTTTTGTTCAAGCTCTCAGGCTCCTAAAGTTTTGAATTTGTATTCAGTGTTATTTTTATAGCTCCATTAGTAGTTTAATTCTTCTTCCAGAACTGGATGTTCGTGACCTCACTGGTGAATTTTCCTGTTCTGTATACGGCCAACTTTCTTGTTTCTTTCAAGGTCACTCCGGTAATTTGTCTAATTTGATTAATTTATCTTCTTCTGGATCCTTTCTCCCCCTTCTCTTCTGTGATATCTTAGATTTGAAACTTCTTCGATGTTCTGAGTCAGTCTTTTCTGAATCTTTAGATCATTAAAGATGCTCGCATTGATAATCCTTGAAGTCCTTAAGACTCTTAACATTCTACGCTATCAAGACATCCCAAAGGCAGCAATTCTGTTGACTTTGCTTAGAATTTTTAATGAAACTGATTCCAAGAATTATTAATCAAACATTATATTTATTGATTTACAAAAGAGAGAACAAAATAAAAAAGGGAAACTAATATTAAACAAAGGAACTTTTTTTTTCGGTTAGCGTCTATTTACCTGTGAGCTTACACACACTCTGTGGAAATAATTAATTAATATATATACAACAAATTCTTTCTTTTACGACTTTGGTAAAGGTCCGTAATTCACTTCCATAGGTGACTATGGATTTATACAAATATATTCACAAGTCTTGGATAGGTGTTTTCCCTCTTTTTCTGATCTTCCTAATACCGAGCCGGAATCTAAAAAAAAATGTAAATTTTACTTTGTATTTAGGGGGGAAAGTTAATATGTTCAAATCATTCGTTTTCATCAGTTATGTGATCTAATTTTTAAAAACCTGCATTTAAACACAGTTTTTAATACCTTATTACTCCAGATAGCGTATATATCATCGCATTGACGACGGAAATTTCCAAGAATAAGTAAGCCCATAAAATATATCGATGTAGTAAAACCGATCTTACGCTATAAATTGTATCACAGAATAAGCAGTTCTCAGACCCATATATATAATACGAATATTATATTAAAAATATGATGTCAATATGATTTATAAATAGAACCCTCAAATATAAAATCTCTCTTGTTTTATAAAGTACGAATGACAATAAATAAAATAATGTGAGTGTACAACAAGAACAACAAAAATTTTGTCGGAAAAATGATGTGTTTTAATAGAGAAATTAATTGTCGTTAAATTTCATATGAAAATTGGAAAAACGTACTAAAAAGTTAATCTTTTATGATAAGAAGTATAAGACAGTTTGCTACGTTGTCCAGGTTTTTGAATGGTTTAAACTTCTCCAAGATATACCCGAGAAGTTGTTGAAGACGATGCGCGCCCTGATTACCTTTTAACATATAAAAAAAAGTTTAAAAAATTTTAAAAATTGATAATTTTTATCCAATTTGAACTTCAATTAACTATTTGTGATATTGACGAAAATATAAGAATTGACAAATAATAAGAACAGTGCAAATTTTTTCAAAACAAATTTAACATTCAAAAAGTGTGCAAAAAAATAGTGTTAAAATTCTCACAATCGATCAAAAAGAATTTCGTGAAAATGTATGTACCAACATTGTAAAATCCATTGGAAATGACTTAAACTTCTTAGAAAAAGAGTATTAACATATGAGAGCACAAAATATCTTTCACTTATTATTCAGAAATTATGCATCAATCCATGTATTAGAAGGGTCCAACTTGGCCGAGTGCTAAAAAAGCTCGAATGGACAAATAAAAAAAAAAATCAAAATATTGATGACGTTTTTTTACGACATTCATTGGATTGTGTAACTACACTGAGTTCCTGAAGGTTAGAATATTAATCAATGAAACTGAAACCTTGAAGAGTTTTAGCTAAACACTTCATTAAAGATTAAGATTTAAAAAAAACTTGGAAGAAAAAAGGTCATGGATTCTTGATCAGGACAACCCACTAATTCAAGAGGTTTCTGGTCAAGTATATCATTCCAGTAGAGACTAAAGGTAAAAGCTACGAGGTATGAGCTTGGCGAGCTTTCGGACAATAACGTCCTTCAACAGCTGTACATTCGCATTTCAGCCTGTTGAAGGACGTTATTTTCCGAAAGCTCTCTCTAAGCTCATGCTTCTTCAATAAAGAAACTCATAGCTTTTACCTTTGGTCTCTTCTTATCCATAGTATCCGGCTATTTCAATGTCATCCCAGCGTTAGACCATCCGCCTTATTCCCCTGAGCTGGTACCATCTATCCGTTCCCTAAGATCCAATATGCATTAAGGAAACAAGATATCAGATCGTTATATATATCGGTGGATGAGAGGGTAACACGCTCGATTCCCGACAGTCATGAACCGGGATTGAATCCCGCGTTAAAATTTGTTTAATATGTGCATAACCATCACATATTATTCACTGTTTCAATTATCATGAACTAGGTTGCTCTTGCTGAGCGGTACCTATTAATGTGATTTGAACCAGATCAAATCGTTGAAGCTGTAAAATTAAAAGCGGCACGCGTCATGAAGGATCTCACGGCTCCCAGCGCTGTTGCGAAAAAAAGAAAGAAAATTAGCATGGAGCATTGTAGGGATAGAGGAGGGGTTCAAATTAAAGCGGATATAATAACTAAATATAGATACATATTTAAAATAAAACGTTTTACAGCATTAATCTCGTTATTTAATAGCCACGCCATGTATACCTATTTGCATATAAATGAACCGATTAAGCCGTATATTAAGATAGTCTCTAATCCAAAGAAAGGTTAATGATGATCTGCCTAAGCCCTATCTTATTTTCTATTTCCTGGGTACGAGTTTCGTTTTCATTCATCAATGAGCCAAAAGTAACAGTTTGATTTCAAATTATTCAAATTATTATTAATTAGAATAATAATAATCTATTTTTTTTTAAATGAATTTTCAAATATGACAAATGCGAGCAGAGCCACAACATATTCACTAGACGATTTTACAAAGTTATGCATATAGAATGAAAGGATTTAAAAGCACGAATTATTCTTTTATACATAATACAAACTTCTACTGCCCTTACTGCGATGAAAAAATATATTGGGAGGGCTTAGCTCATCAGTGGTGAACCCTCCCAGCAGTTTCGCCAATTCAATCCACCAGACCGCTTCTCAGAGCTCTAATACTATGTATATTGGATGATTCTGCTTATATACGCAGCACTGAAGGATGGAATCTCAGAAATGGTTTTCAAGAAAACTATGGACATAAGCTTATAGGACAGTAGAATTACATTACTGTTATTATCCAGACTAATCTATTTATTAACTTGATTGTCTTTATATAATCTTTCCTGTATATAAATATCATATTACCATTAAGGTACTATTACCTTTTTTCCTGCATGTATCCTACATTTCTGCTCGGAGAATCTGTATAAGACTAAAAAGTCTTAATAAAGATTGTTGTTGTTGTTGTTATACTGGTATTATATGCAATATTAAACTCCTTAAATATGATAATATGCAAATATATATGCCTGAGAGAGTATTATCCTCATCGAGTCAAGGCGATGTTGGCGAGAGTGAATAAATCCGAAACCCTTACTCAAAATTGACTTTTTATAAATTAAAAAAAAAAAAGATATTCTAAGTCAATATTCATCACTAAAAATATAAAAATGAACATTCTTTGGTTATTTATATGGAGATAGTTATTCAACATCCTGATCATATTTTACTCTTTTAAAGTATTTGACAAAAAAAAGAGTATAAAACTGGATTGGTACATTATATATTTGAATTCCGGCCTAACCTGCCTCTTCCCTGACGGAGATCCTGTCCCTAGCCTCTCCAGCCTGGTCATAGTGGTTCTATATATTCCGCTTTACGCGGCCATTGGGGCTCAAAAATCATTTATTTTGGTTAGCAGCCCCATAAATAAAGATATTTTCTCTATATATTTGAATGCACAAGCTTCTCTAGGATTGTCCGTTTCTCGTTGTATTCCTTTCTATTGAGTTCAGTGATCAATACTGGGGGTTATCGTTTTAAATATCTATAACTTTCATCAAAATGTTTAGGTAGGGAGAGGGATTTATTTCTTTTTTTTCTACTTACTACTATTATAATTACTCCTGAGATCCCTGTACAGAGAACCAAGAAGAGTTCTTGAACTTCTTTATGAGCACGACCTCCAAGATCTTGTCTAATTTAGACTAAAAGGATAAGTAAAAAAAAATAATAATAATAATTACTCCTTCGATAAAATATAATCTCTTGTATCAATATTGTAGCGTAGAAATCAAGCCTTGAAATATCCTAAAGTGTAAAAGTATTTATTGATGACGTCACAGCGACGAGTCGACAATTATTAACAAGTCAGCAAAACTATCTACAGCTAGGGAATCTTAAGCAAGCGAGCAAAGAAATATTTTAAAGATGATTTCACAAATACAGAGTAATATATATTTTTATAATCTGTTGAATATTTTCATTGAATAATATTAAATTAAATAATAAAATATTTCTTCGCCACAATATTAAAGTCAAAATATCGCGCCTCCAGTAAAAAAAAATTCCTTTTAAAATTTGAATTGACAAATCTCTCTCTCTAGCTTTCGTTGCACGAAAGTCTTATACAGAAGAAAATATTTGACATTAAATCGCCAAAAAGAAAATATTTTCTCCTGTAGAAGGGTTTTCGTACCCGAAAGCTAGAGATTTTTTCAATTAAAAATTTTAAAAGAAACTTTTCCCTGAAGGCCTGATATTTTCACTTTAATATCTACTCCTTGTTTAGAAGAATCCTGTATAGGGCTAACGGCTATATAATAAAAAGACTATTGTGTATGTATTTCACAAAGTTTACTATAAAATCAATACTTACAGTAAAAACAGTCGCCTACTTCTACCCACCATGATTATCATGGCCTGTACCACGTGTACTAGGGATAAGCAGCTCATCAGTGGTGAACCCTCCCAGCGGTTTCACCAATTTAATCCACCAGACCGCTTCTCAGAGCTCTAATATTGTATTGGACGATTCTGCTTATATAGGCAGCACTGAAGGGTGGAATCTCAGAAATGGTTTTCGAGAAAACTATGGACATAAGTTTATAGGACAGTAGAATTACATTCAAATATTTGCATCGAGCAATGCTCTTCCGCAAACAATACAGACAAGGTCAGTTAGGCATAAATTAACACAAAGCAATAACGCGCCATCTATACATATAAAATGAATGGATTTAAAAGCAATGGTTGTTTCAATATTTTATAGTTAAATTAATCAATTTTGATGATACGCTAACTACACATCTTGATTCTTGCATCTAAACGTTGAAAGTAAGATACTGCCAGATATTTCAGCTACATGATGAGTACATAAGGCTTCAACCCTCAACAATCTAGTTCATACTTTAACTCCTTCAAATTTACGAAAATCATTCAGTCGGTTAAGCATATCTGCATACTGGCGATGATATAATTGGTTAAAAAATATATAATGTATCGATTTTTTTTTAAATATCATTTTCAATTAAAATTGATATTTTGCATTATAATAGTCAATACTTTATAAGTTTTTTTTTTTTTAAATAGAAAAAGACCAACTTTCGAACTATATCTTTCTCTTTTCTTAAAGGGCCTTTTAAAAATATTTTTAAAATTAAAAAGTGGCCCGTTGATGGACGATATCTCGAATGATTGACTTATTCCTAAATGAAATTATTGCAGAGAATTAAGATTTTATTCATAAAATTATTTATATCCAAATTTAAAAACTATGGCCCTCATAATGAAATTTCTTAGAGCTTTTCTGAATTATTCTTAACCACAAATATAACAATGTATTTTGTGTATCTAACGAAGAATTATGTATTTTTTTCACATAAAGATTTTTGAAAGAAAAAATTTAGAACGCTATACATTTTCCCGCCCAAACTGATATGTCGTCTGCAATCTATAATTTCGACTGCAGCGCAGGACTAAAACAATCGTTTGGTCGCTAGCCAATTGCAGCTCGCCAATTGGACACGCCCATATGACACGTTTTCAAATCTTCAGTGCGGTTAAATAGATTTTTAGAAATAATTATATGCACATTTACTATAATATATATGAAACATTAGCGTGCCATCTTTATATAAGAATAAATTTTCCTTTTTTATTTAATATTATATGAATAGTTTAATATATTGAAGTTACATGCTTTCTTTTATTTTACATATTCTATGATGCGTGAATGTTGTTTGCAAATATAGCAATATGCAGAGATTTAAATAAGATACAGAAGATATATAACATGTTTATGAACGAATTCGAAACCAAAACTATATAATTCTGCTATGTAAATGTATAAATTTTGCATGCATTTGATAGCTTTACATAAATTGGATGTCATTAATTCACCATTAAAGATATTTAAACAATAGATATGTATCAATAGTTCAACAATCGGAGTTTCATTTCACAGTTCGGATATCCTTAACAATAAATTAGCAACATAAATATCGCAACAAATGGTTCAAAATTCTTTACATCAACAATGATTCAAAATAGAATGTAACGACAATGTTAAATATTGGAATTCACAACAATTGGAATTCGACATATAAACAATATACCACAACATTGTAATTTGTCAATAATAATTTAGCATTGGGTTGTTTCCGTTTTATTAATGCCTAAGTTTCTAAAGAATGGTTCAATATCGGGTTTATTAAAAATAGATAAATATTAGAGAATTCAACATTGGATGTCAAAATTAGATATTCAACATTAGATAGCTAACAATTATTCAACTTTGAATATTACGACAATTGTTCTTTGGATTTCTTAACATAGATACCAAGATTCATTCCCTCTCGAAATAGTAGTTCTTTCTGTAACAACGCTATGTTCATTCTCGAAAGTATAGGTCAAAATTGGATAGCTTGTGTGGAAATACTGTAGTTCAACAACATTGGATATCTCAACAATCATTTAACAATGGATATCTGACAATGACCAAGTTTCATTCTCTATAGTTCAACAACATTGGATATCTCAACAATCATCCAACAATAGATATCTGATAATGACCAAGCTTCATTCTCTATAGTTAACAACATTGGATATCTCAACAATAATTCAACAATGGATATCTGACAATGACCAAGCTTCATTCTCTATAGTTCAACAACATTTGATATCTCAACAATCATTCAACAATGGATATCTGACAATGACTAAGCTTCATTCTCTATATTTCAACAACATTGAATATATCAATTTTTGATATCTTGATAAATATTCAACATTATATAGCTTTGAAATGACCCAGAATATCTCAACAATCATTCAACATTGAATATCTGACAATGACCAAGTTTCATTTCCCATACCTCACCAACATTGGATATCTCAAAAATGGATTGCCTTAAACTTTTTAAAAGGATTGTTAGACATTGACTATCTGAACTAAAATTCAACATCGGATAGCTGAAATATTGTTTAACATTGGATATCTCAACAATCATTCAACATTGGATATCTGAAAATGACTGAGCTTCATTCTCTATAGTTCAACAACATGAATATCTCAATATTGAATATCCGAACAAAAATTCAACATTAGAAAGCTTTAAAATTGTTCAATGTTGGTTATATATCAACTATAATTCAACATTTTATTTATTACCAGTTGCAAATAAGACAAGCTATAGCTGGATAATTGCGCGTGAAAATATTTACAATAATTCATATTGTAGTAGAGTAGGTAACAGAATTGTTAAAAAGAAAATAAACAACTAAGAAAAAAGAGCAATTCAACATTGTGTGGGGATCTGAAAATGACAAAGTTTTATTATCTATAATAATTCAATACACTTGGATATTAAAACAAAGGATTATATTAATTTATTAGAATATTGTTCAAAACTGAATATATCTCAACAATAATTCAACATTATATGGAAGATCGTTCAAAAACGGATATTTCTCAACAATAGTTAGCATTTGAAATTAACGATATTACAAAGTTTTAAAATATTTTATTTACGATCATATTTCAAATTAATCCCCAGAAGAATTCTCACAAAATACATCTCTGGATTTATCTCTCCCATGGCATAGATTTTAAAACATTTCTTAGGCCACAACTTCCAAGGCGCGCCAAGAATCACTTAGGCAATGGCGAGAATTAAGAGCTACAGGAAAATCTACTGGAAATCCCGGAGAACAACAATTATTCTCTAAGTTGAATGCTTTTAAAATTCAAGGTTGCTCTTGCAATCGGCGAGCCCAAGGTAAAAACTGAATATGGGAGCAACTTTTTACATTCTTTTTTTTTTATAACGATAGGGAGGAAAAACTAAGTTTTGATACAAAGAGTCAGTTCATACTCAAAATAATTCTTTATGTATTTTTGCCAAGTTTTGGAACATAACACCTTCAGTTCCTTTTTTTCCCCTACAGATGGGTAAATCCATCAGTATTGTTTTGTTGCAGCATCTGGAGATGCTCTTTTATGATATTACCATCTTCTCTACTTTTTAAGCATTTTTATTATGTGCAATCTGAATTTTTCATTTATACCTTTAGTATTAAAACACACACAAAGCCTTTATTAGGGACATGCCCCATACAGATTCTCTCAATTGGGTAAGGTAAAAATCATCTTGTGTTATTTACATAGGTAGTAAGATAGAAATTTTAAACTGGCTTTACTCTTCGTCTCAAAGTCATTCACTTGTTGTCCTTACATAATGATGATCTAAAAAAATATAGTAAGCTATTGCTTTAGATTTGTTTGCTGATATTTTGGAAAGCAATATGTAGGGTGAAAATGTTGGTACATTTAATTTACTGATATAGGTCCTTCCTCTCTGCATCAAGGGCTGTACAATTAAGCAGGTAATGGGGGAGTTCTTCAGTAAATTTATACCTTTAATATTAAAAACAATGGTTGCCTGTAAAGTCGGTTTTACGGGCGAAGATTTTACGTGACAACGGTAGAATATTTATTGATATGAATATAATTAAATTGCACAATAGGAACAAGGAATTGAATGAAAATAAGAATTGCACAAATTTTAACTATAGAAATATATTTTGTTTACTAAAACATTGTACATGTAAACTTAAACTTAACTAATTCCTATTTGAGTGATTTTGTTGAGGATAGGACGATGATAGGAGAAATATGAAATGAAAGGAAGTGTTTCTGCTGTAATGTGTCTTGCGAAAGTCAAGTCGATAGTTGTTCCTTTTAACGTAGTTGACTTAGAAACGTTTGATACGCAATCAAGATAATACGTATTTTTCATGAAATTAAGAAACGAGTTGTCAGGCTTTACGTTTTTGTTAAAATCACCACACAGAAGAATCGGTATACTAGAATCAATTTGCACGAACGGTGGCACGTACTGGCTGTTGTGAATGTACGGACCGAGTCCTTGCCATAGTAACATTCCAATATCCTGCATACTAGCTCCTGGATGAATATATACAGCACCGAGTATAAACTTGAAGCTAGTATTAGCGGCGAAGCAAGTAACTTCAGTCATGCACATGTCACCCTTGGTTTTAATGACACGAGTTACGTCTGTAATCGCAACTTGGAACACTTCCGCCGTAGATGTCGATGATAATTTACGATAGATCGCCACTCCACCAGCCGCGTTGGTATCTGAGTTAGGTCGATTATTTTCCCTGGATACGCACTCATAACCCTTGATTGGAGTTGGTTCACAAGTGTCGCGCATCCACGTTTCAGTCAATACTAAATAGTCTGATCGTGGTATCACTGTATCTGTTTCAATGTCCGCGGCATGGGCACTTAAACTTTGACAGTTGATGTTCGTTACAATAAGTTGTCCAGCGTCGGTTGCGTCGTCACAGAATTTTACGGCTTGTTTGGTAATTGTGTCTAGAGTGTGTCCACGAAGTCGTAAGTATTCATTGCGAATATCTCGAGTGGTCTGTGAGTCGTTTCCATCTCGGCCATGTTTGAAAACCAATGGAGAGTCCTTTTCTGTTATGATGTACAATCCGTCGATACTTGTGACGCGGCTCATGGCTACATATACCAATGGCTTACTAATGGCTTAATTTTAAACTAATAATTTACTTAACACTATCAACATTTATCAATAGTATGACATAACCTATAAACTCAGTTTCTCAACTTTTGTGTCAATCTAACAATTAATCAATCAATCAATCATAGTTTACGATAATGAAATATCAGTGTACAATTATTTACCTTTATTTTTGTAGTTGTTGTAAATGACGAATCTAAGCACTCCACATTTTCACTACAGACACAGCTGACGATACTTTAACCACACGTGTGAACTTGTATTATGACGCTTTCTTGTTTTTCCAACGCCAAGAACGTTCGAGAAAGACAAAGACAGAGACAAGCATGCGCCGATTCAATGCGCCTAATTCTCTAGCGCTGCGCGCGCAGCTGCGCGCGCAGCACTCTCGTTCGGTGACTCATCGTAACGTTACCGGGCGTTACACTTTTTCATAAGTGACTCCCAGCCGCAACCTAATTTAAGACGTTGTCACGTCAAAATGCTACTCTATATTGGATTTAATAATATTATCTTTAAGACAGAGGTTGCCAGCATTCATATTTCTTTAAAAACAGACACTTCGGCCAGTTAAAGTTTTATTTTCTTAACGTTTCAACAAAAATCGTTTGATATAAAAATAAAACATTTGCTAAGGCGTTAAAGGCGTTAGGTTAATGCTATTATTTGTGGTACTTTTTGCTGGTATTAATATCACTTGAAAATAGTAGAAAAGTGAAATTGTACAGGGATCAGGTGGATAAATTGAGAAAAAAAGCATCTCCTGATTATGCAACTAAAAGTTGCTGATGGATTGCGTCATCTGTCGGAAAAAAATATCAACTAATGTTGTATATATATTAACTAGCCGAATGACCCGGGCAACGCCCGGGTTTTACCCGATTAAATGCTTTTATTCAAATACTATTCGTTACAATTATAAATTGGCGCCGTGGATGTCATTCTTGTATAATATATAAATGAGTTTTAAAAATTGCAAAAAAAAAAAAAAAAAAAAAGCATCGGCCGGGAATCGAACCCGGGCCGCCCGCGTGGCAGGCGAGCATTTTATCACTGAACCACCGATGATTATGAGAAATGACCATATTTGGGTATTTATTCCATTCACAAAGCAAACGGTGACAGAATTGATTAAGAATTGTTGCTTGATTATGACGCTGATAACTGTATATATTAATTAATTGTTCCACAGAGTGTGTGTAAGCTCACAGGTAAATAGGCCCTAACCAAAACAAAGCAAAAAAGTTCCTTTGTTTAATATTAGTTTCCCTTTTATATTTTGTTCTCTCTCTTGTAAATCAATAAATATAATGTTTAATTATTAATTCTTGGAATCAGTTTCATTAAAAATTCTAAGCTAAGTCAACAACTAATCGTGATTTTTAATTATTACAGTCTTTTTCTCAATATTACTTGTATTTTTCGTACTAAGTTAGATCCCTAAAAAATATTTTTCTTCAAATAAGACCAAAGCACACAGGGCTATAGTAAATTGTATCTGAAAAGTCTGAATGCTTCTAAATTGAATCGAGTTAGAGGATGTATTTACAGTACTATTCTGTTTCTATATGATTTTTTGTGTTGCATTAGAAATATTTCAAAAGTATATTAAAATAACAATATTTGGGAATTAAAAAAAGCGATAAAATATGTTTAAAAGTGATTATAACATGGGAGGACTTTGTTGTTGGGTCGCCACAAACTTTTGTTTTCTCCAAGTTACGAACCAATAGGGTTCGATCAATTAAACGATCAGAAGGAAGGCCATGATTGGCTGAGGGAGATCACATGATCAATCCATTGCTACAAAGGAGAGAAGCAATCCCTGACGTCATTTCCTCCACGTGGTGAGCTGTTTGAGATATCGGAGAATTACGTTTTGATGGCAGAATGGAGAAATAGCGACTTGGTTTTGAAACTACATACACAAAACACGCAAAAAATATGTATCTACATATATCTGAAGGTTACCTCTCCCGTCAAAATAGACGTCAAAACTAAACGCCATCTATTAACCGTTGTCGCAAACTAGCAGACTAGAGTTATCCTCCCGGAAAAATTTCCATCTATATATAATCAATATATTCCATCAAGAATGGGTATTTGGCCAATTCTGGAATAATTAAAAATCAACGAATAGTTGATATTTATTCCGATAGATGGCGCCAGCCATCAGCAACTTTCAGTTGCACGATAAGGAGATGCCTTTTTCTTAATATATAACTCTATGACTTGTGTGGTATAAGTCTAACTCCAGAACAAACATTAGATGACCAATTCGTATAACATTTCTCTGTCACGTGCATATTTGTCCTTAATTCGATCATTTCATTTATGCTAGATCTAACGCCCTACCAGGGTCTTAGAGGATTTAACTTTAGGATAAAGAGAGGAAGCCTAAGAACAAACTGGATTGAAAACATCAAGAACTGGACGAACTCATATCTCATCATTTTATATCCATTACTTATCAATATATTTTTATGTATTTTGTCACGTTCAAAATTAGACAATAGACCAGTGATTCTCAACCTTTTTTTTTGTTGCGGCATTATTTTAAAGATTTGAAAATTTGGCGGCACAATTTTAGAATTTCGCGGCACACTTTTGCTAACTTGAATGCAAGAAAATTCAAATTATGTATCAATATTTCTATGCAAAATATAAGTAATATACATCTCTAACATTCAATTTGCTAATTTCGTTATTTTAAAAAGTAAAAAAATGAAAAAGAAAAAAAGAAAAACCAATACAAACGTGAACATAATCATATGACTAAAATTCGGCGGCACATTTTTAGAATTTCGCGGCACACAAAATTACCGCGGCACATTGGTTGAGAATCACTGCAATAGACAAACTTCAAGATAACCGGGTAGTTGGCGATTTACGCTCCAGGGAGCCCGGGTTATCTCTATTTTCTCTTCAAGATAAAAGGAAACATTTTTTTTTAATGCAAAGAACAAATCAACATTTATAAAATGACAGAGAGACATTGAGGAAAGTTTAAAGAGTATCAAAATATATAAATATCAAAATTAATAATATGTTCATAGAATAATAAATATTTTGCTACAATATATTTTTGCCATATTGATTTTTTGATTCCTATATTAACGATTGCTTCATATCAAGAAAAAACTGTTTAAATCTCAATTCTCTTATATCTGTCAAGTAACTAAAGACAAACATCACAACAACACACAGTATCTAGTGAGAAACATTTTATTTGTACTGTATCAATGATCTTAATGGACTTTAAGATAAATACGATAGTTATTGCAAAGGCTGTATTTATCTGTCTTTTTGATCTTGAACCAACACTTGCCTGACAAAGCGACAATACGTCGTGTTACCGTATCTATTAAAAAGAAATCCTACCATTGCCCAGCAATGGCCGCAGCCTTGCAGAAAATTGACTTAGACCCAGAGCAGCAGCTTTACACACCCAAGATAGTGGATATTGCTGCTGCTGCTGTGATGGAGATGCAGGGAGACATCTGAGACTCTTCTTTGGACACAACAACAACAACAACCGTATCTATTAAAGAAATCCTACCTCAACAACAAATGTAGACAACTATAAGACATTACAATACTTCTAAATAACACAAAGTAATAACGCGCCATCTATATACATAAAATGAAAGGATTTAGAAGCACGAATGTTTCTTTTATACATAATACAAACTTCTACTGCCCTTACTGCGATGAAAAAATATATTGGGAGGACTTGGCTCATCAGTGGTGAACCCTCCCAGCAGTTTCGCCAATTTAATCCACCAGACCGCTCCTCAGAGCTCTAATACTGTATTGGATCATTCTGCTTATATACGCAGCACTGAAGGGAGGAATCTCAGAAATGGTTTTTCAAAGCTTTTGTTTCTAGATAAGGGACATGAGGTGGACTTAAGGAAGTTTCGTATTTTAATGTTGTCGCCTGATAGAACAAATCGACTCATGACCGAAAACGACAAGAAACTACGAGACGAACAAAAGGTCAATTCAAAGTTATGTTTTCTGTTGGGGAAGTACAAAATGGAAGCTTAAGAAATGCTATGCCAAACCTATCCACATAATCATATGCCTAAAGCAGCTTTACACACCCAAGATAGTGGACATTGCGACTGCTATGATAGAGATGCATGGAGACATCTGAGGCTCTTCGTTGGAGACGACAACAACAACAGAAAATTGACATGGACCCAGAGCAAAAGCTTTACACACTCAAGATAGTGGACGTTGCGACTGCTGTGATAGAGATGCATGGAGAAATCTGAGGCTCTTCATTAGACAAGACAACAACGACAGAAAATTGACATTGACCCAGGACAGTAGCTTTACAGATGGTATGCAGCTTTTAAAAATGGAAGAAGAGACACTCAAGACATGCAACGTTCAGGAAGACCAAAGGATGTTCGCACTCCAGATCTAGTAGTGTGTGAAAAAGTTAAAGAAATCTCTTGACAGAAAACTGAGAGATATCGCTAATGATATGAGAGTAGACATGGTTACATTTCATTCTATTCTGACTGAAAATCTAACGAAAAGAGATGTTGTAAGATAGTCCCTAGAATTTTGAGTTAATAAGAAATTCTGAACAGAAATTTAAAATGTTAGGATGCTTTGTACTTGTTCATAGAGAGAAGCGACTTTAATGAACGTATAATCACTGGGGATGACACCTGGGTGTATACATACAAGCCAGAATAAAAAAGACAGAGTTTGGATTGGCGTAGTCTGAAGTCATATGTGAAAAAATTGCACGAATTTCGAATTCAAAATTTAAGGCCATGCACATGACCTTTTTTTTTTATTTCAAAGGACTGATTCTGGTTCGTTTCCAAGGTGACTAACGTGGCAACGGCACCCATTTTCCAATGAAGAGCAAAACCGATATCTCCCCGCAGCCTTGCAGAAAATTGACTTAGACCCAGAGCAGCAGCTTTACACACCCAAGATAGTGGATATTGCTGCTGCTGTGATGGAGATGCATGTAGACATCTGAGACTCTTCTTTGGACACGACAACAACAACAAAGGACTGATCCATTATGAATTTGTGCCAGAAGAACAAACAGTCAACTAACAATTCTATAGAGAAGTTCTGGATCTTCTTTTTACCAGAATTAAAAGAAAATAAGACAACTCTGGTTCACAAAATACTTCTTTTTTTTTCTACATGATAATGCAAGGCCTAAAATACAGCAATTTCTATCAATCAGTTTCTGGCCGAAAAAGGTGTTATTGTGATGCCTCACCCACCTTATTCTCAGGAATTTTCGCCTCGCGACCTTTTTTTGCTTGGCAGGCTGAAAAAATAACTTAAAGAATCAATTTACTCGACAACTGATGAAATAAAGCAGGTCACAGTTGAAATTGAACGCTTGTGATTTAGCATCTTGTTTTTTGTCTCTAGCGAAAAGATGGGAAAAGTTATGCTAGAGCAAATAGTGGTTATTTTTAAAGCGATTAATTGGGCTATAATGTATATATATTAAATTTTATCAAATATTCATTCTTGACCAATTATCTTTGTTTTCTCACTACTTTTCAGACATACCCTGTATTATCAAATAATATGCAACTTTATTAACAATCAATTATCATATTCATAATTAATTTTACTAATATGCTTTCCATATGTGACTTCTATATGGGAAGCTATATGCAAAATTAGTGTATATTTGCATCAAATAATATCTTTAAAAGACTATTTTTCAATCAACTACTTCGATAAAAATGCTCATAAAGTTAAAATTTTAAATGGTACAATATGAATTCGAAATGAAATAGAAAAAGTAACAAGATCAAATCTAGAGCTTGATAGGACAAAGACCATCAGTACGAACCCCCCAAATAACTTGTTTAAAACAGTTTTTTCCGCATTTATTCAAAACAACAGCAAAATAAATAAATAAATGCAAACACAGATTTTATTTAAGAAATGATCTCGAGGAAAGGTTAATTTGACATTATATATATAAATCGGAAATAAATTAATTTTAATTAATTAAAAAGGGCTCAATTAATTCGCTTTAATTTTTTTTTCTAATTAAAAAACATTTTTGGCTTACTTTTACATGCCGACAAAGAGAAATCTGAATATAGTTCTTCCTAGATGGAGAGTTATTCCTTTTTTTTTGTGAACAAGGGAAGGTTGTAATAGAGACTCTATTCAATTCATTTCGGCGGGCCGCTTCTACGATAATAAATAATTAACTTTGACTAATGACCAGGGGGGGTTAGAATGACCACCCGGGCACTTAATAAGCTTATACCGGAACATTTCGATGGGGACGAGGGTATAGGGGGGAAAAAGGGAAGGGGGGTCGACCTTAATTGGGACTCTGCTGTTCCGAATTACTCCCCCCCCCCCTTCACTGAAGATATATACGGGGAGTATCGGGCGCTTGTCAAAAGATTGTAGGGAGGGGGGTTGTAAAAAATGAGTTTGCTCCCCCCCTCCCTATTTGTTAAGAGGTAAAACAATTGCAGGAAGTTTGTGGGTGCCCAAACCGGAAGCTGGTCAATTTTTAGTTCCCATATTCACAATGGTGGACATCAATGGTCTGGTAACTTATGCTTCTTTTTTTTTTTTCTCTCCGCGATGACAATTGTCAATGGAGATAGCCTTTTCTTTGGACATACAAATGGATGTCGCGTGGTTCTATATTTAGCAATGGTTTGACCGTTTGGTCAGCTTTTTTTTTTCGTCTGTTGTTTGTTTGTATGTATTTTTTTGGCCTATTTTTGTTTATTTATTTTTAAAAATAATTTTTACCTGGAAATATCTTTATTTACAGGGCTGCTAACCAGAATGGATGGATTTTGAGCCCCGATGGACACATAAAGCGGAATATATACAGAGCACTGTGTACAAAGCACTTTTGGAGGGGATGGGTGGCCAGGGGATCATCGCCGGGTGAGAAAATAATTTTTACGATTTATATATATTTGAAATTCTGTGATTTATAAAGTGAATATTTTTACTAAGGATCATATTTAAATTGGTGCTTTAAAACCAACCCAATATTTATTTCTATATCTTTGGGTAGTTGTGGTGATCTATGGAAACGCTATAGGAGACTGGATTACCGATATGTTACTATGGTGTTTATTTATGGACAAATTTAAAAATTAACCTATATCATAGTTTTGTATATCTTTATATTTCTTATATAACTTTGTATTTTTAACGATTTATATATAAAAATCTGAGGGTATATATATATGGAGTAATATTTTGAACTGTTATCCATATTTGCATACTCTTCTTACCTACTCTCAGCTACACTCCACATTGTTCGCTTATTTATAAAGTAAAATATTTAATATAGGTAAAAATAAAGTAAGTCGAGAATAGAAATAGCTATTGTCCAAACCCAGCCTATAGATATATACATGCTGTTACGAGAGCCTTTTTTTTATCTAGGTAAAAGTTAATCTTTCCATCCTACCTCCCTGGCGCCAATGTATTGTTCCTTTGTGTATCTAGAGATATAATCTGTTAGTTCTTACCTTTGTAGTGGTACAATTCCAAGGACAAGATAATATCTACAATGATTGGAAATTTTGCATAGAGGTTAATTATCTATAAAAATAAAAGACGTCTCTCCCTACGAGGGCCATTAGTCCAAAACCATGATCTCCAGGTGTGGTTCTCAGTTTGCCAAAGCTGGTGTTGTGGCTTTGCGGCGACTGTCAATAGATAACGTTAAGTTTGTGCTGTCTATTTTGACGGGAGAAGCGGCTATTATTTTATAGATCTACAATGATTGTCGCAGATATGCCTGTAAATTTTTTAAACATTTATTTTATTTTTCAAAGCGATGTCTTTCAGATTTATTTTTATCTAGCCGAATGACCCG
This sequence comes from Cordylochernes scorpioides, assembly GCA_030710605.1. NCBI lineage: Eukaryota > Metazoa > Arthropoda > Arachnida > Pseudoscorpiones > Chernetidae > Cordylochernes > Cordylochernes scorpioides. The sequence continues at coordinate 46,795,640 of CP092884.1, forward strand.
GGCACAGTTTTACCCTAATACATTTTACCCCGACTGTGTATGTATAAATGCTGTTTTTAAATTAAAAGATAAGTGTTTACTTGAAATCAACTTCAATTTGGCCTATTGTGCCTATATATGTTTGTTTAATAAAAATTTTCGTATTATAGTTGCATATTTACAAATATCAGAGTATGATAATACTATCAGAAAGTTATATTTATTTCCCATTAAAAATTATGCATTTTTATTCGTTTTCATGCATGCATTTCAGTTACCAAATCTCTCAAATTCTATTGGATATACTTAAAAAGTTACATAATTTAAGGGTTTTGAGGAAATAAAAGTTATTTGAAACAAGATATAGGACCAAATTATCCTATGCATTAAATATAGAAAACATTATATTTGCATGGTACATTTTTGAATAACGCAATATCATTTTATCGCTAAAATGTTCCATGTCACGAAAAGCCTTGAGATAGATCTACAGCTATTAAATAAACTACAAGGATTCAAACTGGAAATCTGAGCCATAGTCAAACACATGTTCCATTATCCCACCCCAACGACGTTGGCGATATATGATTTATTTGCAAATAAATTTAGCATATAATCGTTCAAATAAAAATAGTATCAAATAAAAATACATAGAGTAGAAAGAAGTATATAAATAAACATCAAACATACAACATTTACATGAACTAGACAAAGATACAAGAAGAGGACATTAAATAGACAAAAATGGATAAAAGTAGACAAGAAAACAAGAAGAGGATATTAAGTAGCCAAGAAATAAATAAGAATACAAGGAGAGGAAAATAAGTAACTAAGAAATAGACAAGAAGTAGACAAAACAAGAAGAGGGCATTAAGTTGTCAAAAAAGAAACATAGATGAGAGTATACAAGAGCTATGCAAGAGACGTATAAGAAATTCAAATGATACAGAGCGCATGTACGATGATTTATACTGTAACGTGGACGACAAGGCCAAGATACCAGAGTAAAGTTGGGGAAAGAGGGGTGAACTCTAGCGGCCCCCGCTGCCATGTGGCAAGCGCTAAAAACAGCATTCCTGTGTAGGGAAGGACAGAGTCTGGTTACATCTACGGCAAGGAGAAGACGTGGCGACTTGCCTCCGGACGTGTGGATGATCCTACAAGGCGGTGTGGGCCCAGGCTGCATGTGTATAGTGTGGAGCGGAACGCTTCACAAGAGGACGTCCATGGCGCCAAGAATTCTTCTGACGGGGAGGTTGAAAGCAAGTCCCACTGTTGTATTCCTTCTGTTGAGTGAGATACAATAAAGCGCTAACCTTAGCTGCAATCCCTTCGAACTTACATGTGCATTTTTGTGGCATCCTGAGTAGACAAAGTACACGAATAGCGTCTGGGTACGACGTAACAATACTTTCAAACGTAAATCTATATATATAAAATTGAATGTCTGTGTGTGTGTGTGTCCTCTATGGATTCAAAAACCATACATCCAATCGCCGTGAAAATTTGGGATATTATTAGGCATATCCCCGGAAAGGTTTACGAAAAATAATATCTTGAATATCTTTAATATCCTTAGAGTTATTTGCAGATTTGTAGCTTTAACTCGCAATCAGCGCCACCATTGAGACGGAGATAGGCTTAAGTTTGCTGCTCCTGATGACCTTGGGTCTGCCCCACCCCGTGAGAGAATGGATTCGCCCGGCCGCCAGTACCCACCGACCAATCAGGGCAGAGTTGGTGACACAGCTATGCCAAGTAGACAAGAAAAAAAGCCTCGCGGGAGCTTGCCCAAGATGACCTCCGGGAACTTCGTCCATCTTCCATAAACGACCATGAATTTATTCAACCTTATCGAGTATTTTTCAAGGGACCGGGAAAAAATGTTCACTAGATAAAACGATGATTTTGTAATGTAGGAAATTAAGAAAGACAAAATTCAGAATGACACGGCACACAGGGACCGGGAAAAAATGATCACTTTATCAGTTTCAAATTATCAAAATATATCTATTTCTTTTTATAAGTCTATAGAGAATTGTTTTAACAAATGTTCGTTAGACAGACCTTTACTCGGGTACCGATTAATATTGATTTTATTCAACTTATCGAGTATTTTTCAAGGGACCGGGAAAAAATGTTCACTTTATCGAGAGATTCGTTAGACAAACCTTTACTCGGGTAAAACATCGACCTGCCCACTCTGTGGGAAAGAACTCTCGCAGTCCATCGGTTTTATCAAAATATGTCTATTTCTTTTTATAAGTCTATAGAGAATTGTTTTAACAAATGTTCGTTAGACAGACCTTTACTCGGGTACCGAATAATATTGATTTTATTCAACTTATCGAGTATTTTTCAAGGGACCGGGAAAAATGTTCACTTTATCGAGAGATTCGTTAGACAAACCTTTACTCGGGTAAAACACGGGCGAAGCCGGGTACATCCGCTAGTACAGTATAAGTAGCCAAGGAGAAGATGGGAAGAAATGGGGGAGTTCCAAGGGAGATCTTACCTCTTTTTACACAAAGAACCCTTCAAATATATTTACAACACTTTGGCTATCTAACGTGAGACTGTTACCACTCTTCCCTGGTTTAACAAAGAAAACGCCACAACACTTTTTTTCCAAATGTTTCCAAAACAAAGAATAGCGCAACAATTCATCAAAGCTTTCAGACTGTTTTTCGAACCATTGCCAAACAAAATGGTACATTGAACGTAGATAAAGGTTAGTCTGGGGTAATAATAGTATCACAAAACATGATTTTGATCTTGCAAAATATATTCTAAACACTAAAATGCTCTCTGCAGTAAGATTCCAATACAAAGCTGACAAGGCGGCACTCAAAATCAAACATTGTTCTTAGAGCTGCCAAGTTTTCAAAGTTCCACATGTTCTGCTTGTAGTATTTCCCGAATACGTTGGCTGGAGATTTGGTGCTGGAGCAGTACTGAGGATGCCCAGACCAAGTCTGCTGCTTCCATGGTGGTGCTCGCAGAGACACAAAGAAGCAGCCGACATGCAGAAACCGTGTCCAAACGATTCTCCCCGAGGTCACGTGACACATCAAAGGTGCTACCCGTGTTTACCGCCGAGAGATAATGAAGTCGGCAATCCCTTGATCTCCAGCGCCAAGGAAAACACCCATTACGCATGCCCAGTTCTCCACCAGACCACATTCTTGTAATGCCTAGATTCCTCTCTTTCTCTCTCCCCTCAGCCCATGCCAAGTCACAGGGAAGGAATTCTCTCAAGAAAGAGCTCAGCTAAACTAACCAGCAAAATACGCGTTTTAAAGTCATAAGTTCCAAGGCCGTCAAGTCGCTAAAAGCCATATTCTTTCTCACTAAAACGATAATCCTTTTAGTTTCAAAATTTTCATCCTTGATGTTTTATCAAAAGAATTCAAGACGGTCCTTAATACACAAAATGATATTAAAGAGAAAATAATAATATACAATGTTTTGTGTGTAACATATACCAAAAAAACCATGAATTCAGTCGAATTATTTCGGTTGTAAATTAAAGGTATTCGTGTGATTCCAATATCTAGAACTCCTTTTAGGGAGAGCAATACACAGCGCATTTAGTTCCAATAATAAGAGAATTGTGAAGTTCATATAGAAAATGAATAGGTACAGATCGCTATGGTCGCCAGAATTTCAACATTCAAAAATGTATAAATTCTTGGAAGGGTCGCGCAAATATGGTTAATAGGGAATATAGAGGAAAGAAGATTAGAAGCATTTGAAATAAAGCGGGATTTGAAAATAATAAAAATAGGTTATTAGAATCAGGAAGTCTTTAAAGGATTGAAGAAGATTAAGAGCTTTCGTTAATGAAGAAATTGAAGATGAACTATAAATCTGGAATGAGAAGGGTTAGAGGAATTGGAATGATGGACAGGATAGGAACCTATGAAGAAAAAAAGAGCTCAAGATGAGAAGTATGACGCCAATGGAGCCCAGGATGTGCTCAAGCGCAGAGAAACTGAAGAAAATAAATTATTTATAAACCCAATTCCCTTCATTTCTTAAAAATAAGGTATTTTTAACAATAGGAATACAATAATTTGAAATAGTATGTCACATATGCTACAAATTTTGCTTAATTTTGAATGAACTTGATTTTGAGAGAAAGGAGCATAATGGAATAGTATTCCAAAATTTAGCCATAAAATTATCGTTTATTTAGCAATTTCTAGAAAGTAAAAAGGGTTAAGAAATGTATATTTCTCAATTTAGTGAAAATAAATTAGTGTTATGTGTGTGTGAGAAGAAAAAAAAACAATTGCAACTTTCAAAACAGACTCTAAATCTAACGTCAATGTTTTGAAAACATTTCGCGCCAGATTATTCTGAAAAACGCTATATGTACTTCAGAAGTATTGAAACTACGCAAATATAAAGTCTCCAACATGAAATGTTTCAAGAGGAAACCGACTGGAGAAATATTGTAAAGTGTACGAATTTTTGAACATATTTTTTGGTGGACTTGAGGGACAATTTGGGTAATGTTTACAAAGAGAAACAACCATTATACAGCGCAAACATCGTCCTGTAAAATGACAAGAAACAACCCAGGCAGTGGACAACTCATATACCAAGCTGAATACAATGTAACAACCGCCCTGTCGGATGACAAGAAACAACCCAGGCAGTGGACAACTCATATACCAAGCTGAATACAATGTAACAACCGCCCTGTCGGATGACAAGAAACAACCCAGGCAGTGGACAACTCATATACCAAGCTGAATACAATGCAACAACCGTCCTGTAAGATGACAAGAAACAATCCAGGCAGTGGACAACTCATATACCAAGCTGAATACAATGCAACAACCGTCCTGTAAGATGACAAGAAACAATCCAGGCAGTGGACAACTCATATACCAAGCTGAATACAATGCAACAACCGTCCTGTAAGATGACAAGAAACAATCCAGGCAGTGGACAACTCATATACCAAGCTGAATACAATGCAACAACCGTCCTGTAAGATGACAAGAAACAATCCAGGCAGTGGACAACTCATATACCAAGCTGAATACAATGCAACAACCGTCCTGTTAGATGACAAGAAACAATCCAGGCAGTGGACAACTCATATACCAAGCTGAATACAATGCAACAACCGTCCTGTTAGATGACAAGAAACAATCCAGGCAGTGGACAACTCATATACCAAGCTGAATACAATGCAACAACCGTCCTGTTAGATGACAAGAAACAATCCAGGCAGTGGACAACTCATATACCAAGCTGAATACAATGCAACAACCGTCCTGTTAGATGACAAGAAACAATCCAGGCAGTGGACAACTCATATACCAAGCTGAATACAATGCAACAACCGTCCTGTAAGATGACAAGAAACAATCCAGGCAGTGGACAACTCATATACCAAGCTGAATACAATGCAACAACCGTCCTGTAAGATGACAAGAAACAATCCAGGCAGTGGACAACTCATATACCAAGCTGAATACAATGCAACAACCGTCCTGTAAGATGACAAGAAACAATCTAGGCAGTGGACAACTCATATACCAAGCTGAATACAATGCAACAACCGTCCTGTAAGATGACAAGAAACAATCCAGGCAGTGGACAACTCATATACCAAGCTGAATACAATGCAACAACCGCCCTGTCGGATGACAAGAAACAACCCAGGCAGTGGACAACTCATATACCAAGCTGAATACAATGCAACAACCGTCCTGTAAGATGACAAGAAACAATCCAGGCAGTGGACAACTCATATACCAAGCTGAATACAATGCAACAACCGCCCTGTCGGATGACAAGAAACAACCCAGGCAGTGGACAACTCATATACCAAGCTGAATACAATGCAACAACCGTCCTGTAAGATGACAAGAAACAATCCAGGCAGTGGACAACTCATATACCAAGCTGAATACAATGCAACAACCGTCCTGTAAGATGACAAGAAACAATCCAGGCAGTGGACAACTCATATACCAAGCTGAATACAATGCAACAACCGTCCTGTAAGATGACAAGAAACAATCCAGGCAGTGGACAACTCATATACCAAGCTGAATACAATGCAACAACCGTCCTATAAGATGACAAGAAACAATCCAGGCAGTGGACAACTCATATACCAAGCCGAATACAATGCAACAACCGTCCTGTAAGATGACAAGAAACAATCCAGGCAGTGGACAACTCATATACCAAGCTGAATACAATGCAACAACCGTCCTGTAAGATGACAAGAAACAATCCAGGCAGTGGACAACTCATATACCAAGCTGAATACAATGCAACAACCGTCCTGTAAGATGACAAGAAACAATCCAGGCAGTGGACAACTCATATACCAAGCTGAATACAATGCAACAACCGTCCTGTAAAATGACAAGAAACAATCCAGGCAGTGGACAACTCATATACCAAGCTGAATACAATGCAACAACCGTCCTGTAAGATGACAAGAAACAATCCAGGCAGTGGACAACTCATATACCAAGCTGAATACAATGCAACAACCGTCCTGTAAGATGACAAGAAACAATCCAGGCAGTGGACAACTCATATACCAAGCTGAATACAATGCAACAACCGTCCTGTAAGATGACAAGAAACAATCCAGGCAGTGGACAACTCATATACCAAGCTGAATACAATGCAACAACCGTCCTGTAAGATGACAAGAAACAATCCAGGCAGTGGACAACTCATATACCAAGCTGAATACAATGTAACAACCGTCCTGTAAGATGACAAGAAACAATCCAGGCAGTGGACAACTCATATACCAAGCTGAATACAATGCAACAACCGTCCTGTAAGATGACAAGAAACAATCCAGGCAGTGGACAACTCATATACCAAGCTGAATACAATGCAACAACCGTCCTGTAAGATGACAAGAAACAATCCAGGCAGTGGACAACTCATATACCAAGCTGAATACAATGCAACAACCGTCCTGTTAGATGACAAGAAACAATCCAGGCAGTGGACAACTCATATACCAAGCTGAATACAATGTAACAACCGTCCTGTAAGATGACAAGAAACAATCCAGGCAGTGGACAACTCATATACCAAGCTGAATACAATGCAACAACCGTCCTGTAAGATGACAAGAAACAATCCAGGCAGTGGACAACTCATATACCAAGCTGAATACAATGCAACAACCGTCCTGTAAAATGACAAGAAACAATCCAGGCAGTGGACAACTCATATACCAAGCTGAATACAATGCAACAACCGTCCTGTAAGATGACAAGAAACAATCCAGGCAGTGGACAACTCATATACCAAGCTGAATACAATGCAACAACCGTCCTGTAAGATGACAAGAAACAATCCAGGCAGTGGACAACTCATATACCAAGCTGAATACAATGCAACAACCGTCCTGTAAGATGACAAGAAACAATCCAGGCAGTGGACAACTCATATACCAAGCTGAATACAATGCAACAGCCGTCCTGTAAGATGACAAGAAACAATCCAGGCAGTGGACAACTCATATACCAAGCTGAATACAATGCAACAACCGTCCTGTAAAATGACAAGAAACAATCCAGGCAGTGGACAACTCATATACCAAGCTGAATACAATGCAACAACCGTCCTGTAAGATGACAAGAAACAATCCAGGCAGTGGACAACTCATATACCAAGCTGAATACAATGCAACAACCGTCCTGTAAGATGACAAGAAACAATCCAGGCAGTGGACAACTCATATACCAAGCTGAATACAATGCAACAACCGTCCTGTAAGATGACAAGAAACAATCCAGGCAGTGGACAACTCATATACCAAGCTGAATACAATGCAACAACCGTCCTGTAAAATGACAAGAAACACTCCAGGCAGTGGACAACTCATATACCAAGCTGAATACAATGCAACAACCGTCCTGTAAGATGACAAGAAACAATCCAGGCAGTGGACAACTCATATACCAAGCTGAATACAATGCAACAACCGTCCTGTAAGATGACAAGAAACAATCCAGGCAGTGGACAACTCATATACCAAGCTGAATACAATGCAACAACCGTCCTGTAAGATGACAAGAAACAATCCAGGCAGTGGACAACTCATATACCAAGCTGAATACAATGCAACAACCGTCCTGTAAGATGACAAGAAACAATCCAGGCAGTGGACAACTCATATACCAAGCTGAATACAATGCAACAACCGTCCTGTAAGATGACAAGAAACAATCCAGGCAGTGGACAACTCATATACCAAGCTGAATACAATGCAACAACCGTCCTGTTAGATGACAAGAAACAATCCAGGCAGTGGACAACTCATATACCAAGCTGAATACAATGTAACAACCGTCCTGTAAGATGACAAGAAACAATCCAGGCAGTGGACAACTCATATACCAAGCTGAATACAATGCAACAACCGTCCTTTAAGATGACAAGAAACAATCCAGGCAGTGGACAACTCATATACCAAGCTGAATACAATGCAACAACCGTCCTGTAAAATGACAAGAAACAATCCAGGCAGTGGACAACTCATATACCAAGCTGAATACAATGCAACAACCGTCCTGTAAGATGACAAGAAACAATCCAGGCAGTGGACAACTCATATACCAAGCTGAATACAATGCAACAACCGTCCTGTAAGATGACAAGAAACAATCCAGGCAGTGGACAACTCATATACCAAGCTGAATACAATGCAACAACCGTCCTGTAAGATGACAAGAAACAATCCAGGCAGTGGACAACTCATATACCAAGCTGAATACAATGCAACAACCGTCCTGTAAGATGACAAGAAACAATCCAGGCAGTGGACAACTCATATACCAAGCTGAATACAATGCAACAACCGTCCTGTAAAATGACAAGAAACAATCCAGGCAGTGGACAACTCATATACCAAGCTGAATACAATGCAACAACCGTCCTGTAAGATGAGAAGAAACAATCCAGGCAGTGGACAACTCATATACCAAGCTGAATACAATGCAACAACCGCCCTGTCGGATGACAAGAAACACTCCAGGCAGTGGACAACTCATATACCAAGCTGAATACAATGCAACAACCGTCCTGTAAGATGACAAGAAACAATCCAGGCAGTGGACAACTCATATACCAAGCTGAATACAATGCAACAACCGTCCTGTAAGATGACAAGAAACAATCCAGGCAGTGGACAACTCATATACCAAGCTGAATACAATGCAACAACCGTCCTGTAAGATGACAAGAAACACTCCAGGCAGTGGACAACTCATATACCAAGCTGAATACAATGCAACAACCGTCCTGTAAAATGACAAGAAACACTCCAGGCAGTGGACAACTCATATACCAAGCTGAATACAATGCAACAACCGTCCTGTAAAATGACAAGAAACACTCCAGGCAGTGGACAACTCATATACCAAGCTGAATACAATGCAACAACCGTCCTGTAAGATGACAAGAAACAATCCAGGCAGTGGACAACTCATATACCAAGCTGAATACAATGCAACAACCGCCCTGTCGGATGACAAGAAACAACCCAGGCAGTGGACAACTCATATACCAAGCTGAATACAATGCAACAACCGTCCTGTAAAATGACAAGAAACACTCCAGGCAGTGGACAACTCATATACCAAGCTGAATACAATGCAACAACCGTCCTGTAAGATGACAAGAAACAATCCAGGCAGTGGACAACTCATATACCAAGCTGAATACAATGCAACAACCGCCCTGTCGGATGACAAGAAACACTCCAGGCAGTGGACAACTCATATACCAAGCTGAATACAATGCAACAACCGTCCTGTAAGATGACAAGAAACAATCCAGGCAGTGGACAACTCATATACCAAGCTGAATAAAATGCAACAACCGTCCTGTAAGATGACAAGAAACACTCCAGGCAGTGGACAACTCATATACCAAGCTGAATACAATGCAACAACCGTCCTGTAAGATGACAAGAAACAATCCAGGCAGTGGACAACTCATATACCAAGCTGAATACAATGCAACAACCGCCCTGTCGGATGACAAGAAACACTCCAGGCAGTGGACAACTCATATACCAAGCTGAATACAATGCAACAACCGTCCTGTAAGATGACAAGAAACAATCCAGGCAGTGGACAACTCATATACCAAGCTGAATACAATGCAACAACCGTCCTGTAAGATGACAAGAAACACTCCAGGCAGTGGACAACTCATATACCAAGCTGAATACAATGCAACAACCGTCCTGTAAAATGACAAGAAACACTCCAGGCAGTGGACAACTCATATACCAAGCTGAATACAATGCAACAACCGTCCTGTAAAATGACAAGAAACACTCCAGGCAGTGGACAACTCATATACCAAGCTGAATACAATGCAACAACCGTCCTGTAAGATGACAAGAAACAATCCAGGCAGTGGACAACTCATATACCAAGCTGAATACAATGCAACAACCGCCCTGTCGGATGACAAGAAACAACCCAGGCAGTGGACAACTCATATACCAAGCTGAATACAATGCAACAACCGTCCTGTAAAATGACAAGAAACACTCCAGGCAGTGGACAACTCATATACCAAGCTGAATACAATGCAACAACCGTCCTGTAAGATGACAAGAAACAATCCAGGCAGTGGACAACTCATATACCAAGCTGAATACAATGCAACAACCGCCCTGTCGGATGACAAGAAACAACCCAGGCAGTGGACAACTCATATACCAAGCTGAATACAATGCAACAACCGCCCTGTCGGATGACAAGAAACAATCCAGGCAGTGGACAACTCATATACCAAGCTGAATACAATGCAACAACCGTCCTGTCGTATGACAAGAAACAATCCAGGCAGTGGACAACTCATATACCAAGCTGAATACAATGCAACAACCGCCCTGTCGGATGACAAGAAACAACCCAGGCAGTGGACAACTCATATACCAAGCTGAATACAATGCAACAACCGCCCTGTCGGATGACAAGAAACAATCCAGGCAGTGGACAACTCATATACCAAGCTGAATACAATGCAACAACCGTCCTGTCGGATGACAAGAAACAATCCAGGCAGTGGACAACTCATATACCAAGCTGAATACAATGCAACAATCGTCCTGTAAGATGACGAGAAACAATCCAGGCAGTGTTCAGCACAGATCCCAAGCTGACTACAGTACAGTGACCGTCCTGTCGGATTACAAGAAACAATCCAGGCAGTGTTCAGAACGGATCCCAAGCTGACTACAATGCAACAACCGTCTTCTAGGATGACAAGAAACAATCCAGGCAGTGTTCAGCACAGATCCCAAGTTGACTACAGTACAGTCACCGTCCTGTCGGATTACAAGAAACAATCCAGGCAGTGTTCAGAACGGATCCCAAGCTGACTACAATGCAACAACCGTCTTCTAGGATGACAAGAAACAATCCAGGCAGTGTTCAGCACAGATCCCAAGCTGACTACAGTGCAACTGTAGGATGACAAGAAACAATCCAGGCAGTGTACAGTACAGATCCCAAGTTGACTACAGTACAGTCACCGTCCTGTCGGATTACAAGAAACAATCCAGGCAGTGTTCAGAACGGATCCCAAGCTGACTACAATGCAACAACCGTCTTCTAGGATGACAAGAAACAATCCAGGCAGTGTTCAGCACAGATCCCAAGTTGACTACAGTACAGTCACCGTCCTGTCGGATTACAAGAAACAATCCAGGCGGGATTCAGCACAGATCCCGAGCTGACTACATTGCAACCACCGTCCTGTAGGATGACAAGAAACAATCCAGGCAGTGTTCAGCACAGATCCCAAGTTGACTACAGTGCAACCACCGTCCTGTAGGATGACAACAAACAATCCAGGCAGTGTTCAGCACAGATTCCAAGTTGACTACAGTGCAACCACCGTCCTGTAGGATGACAACAAACAATCCAGGCGGGATTCAGCACAGATCCCAAGCTGACTACAGTGCAACTGTAGGATGACAAGAAACAATCCAGGCAGTGTTCAGCACAGATCCCAAGCTGACTACAGTGCAACCACCGTCCTGTAGGATGACCAGAAACAATTCAGGCAGTGTTCAGCACAGATCCCAAGCTGACTACAGTGCAACTGTAGGGTGACAAGAAACAATCCAGGCAGTGTTCCGCACAGATCCCAAGCTGACTACAGTGCAACTGTAGGGTGACAAGAAACAATCCAGGCAGTGTTCAGCACAGATCCCAAGTTGACTACAGTGCAACCACCGTCCTGTAGGATGACCAGAAACAATCCAGGCATTGTTCAGCACAGATCCCAAGCTGACTACAGTGCAACTGTAGGGTGACAAGAAACAATCCAGGCAGTGTTCAGCACAGATCCCAAGCTGACTACAGTGCAACTGTAGGGTGACAAGAAACAATCCAGGCAGTGTTCAGCACAGATCCAAAGCTGACTACAGTGCAACTGTAGGATGACAAGAAATAATCCAGGCAGTGTACAGTACAGATTCCAAGCTGACTACAGTGCAACCACCGTCCTGTAGGATGACAAGAAACAATCCAGGCGGGATTCAGCACAGATCCAAAGCTGACTACAGTGCAACTATAGGATGACAAGAAACAATCCAGGCAGTGTTCAGCACAGATCCCAAGTTGACTACAGTGCAACCACCGTCCTGTAGGATGACCAGAAACAATCCAGGCAGTGTTCAGCACAGATCCCAAGCTGACTACAGTGCAACTGTAGGATGACAAGAAACAATCCAGGCAGTGTTCCGCACAGATCCCAAGCTGACTACAGTGCAACTGTAGGGTGACAAGAAACAATCCTGGCAGTGTTCCGCACAGATCCCAAGCTGACTACAGTGCAACTGTAGGGTGACAAGAAACAATCCAGGCAGTGTTCAGCACAGATCCCAAGCTGACTACAGTGCAACTGTAGGGTGACAATAAACAATCCAGGCAGTGTTCAGCACAGATCCCAAGCTGACTACAGTGCAACCACCGTCCTGTAGGATGACAAGAAACAATCCAGGCGGGATTCAGCACAGATCCCAAGCTGACTACAGTGCAACTGTAGGATGACAAGAAACAATCCAGGCAGTGTTCAGCACAGATCCCAAGCTGACTACAGTGCAACCACCGTCCTGTAGGATGACAAGAAACAATCCAGGCAGTGTTCAGCACAGATCCCAAGCTGACTACAGTGCAACCACCGTCCTGTAGGATGACAAGAAACAATCCAGGCGGGATTCAGCACAGATCCCAAGCTGACTACAGTGCAACCACCGTCCTGTAGGATGACAAGAAACAATCCAGGCGGGATTCAGCACAGATCCCGAGTTGACTACAGTGCAACTGTAGGATGACAAGAAACAATCCAGGCAGTGTTCAGCACAGATCCCAAGCTGACTACAGTGCAACCACCGTCCTGTAGGATGACAAGAAACAATCCAGGCGGGATTCAGCACAGATCCCGAGTTGACTACAGTGCAACTGTAGGATGACAAGAAACAATCCAGGCAGTGTTCAGCACAGATCCCAAGCTGACTACAGTGCAACCACCGTCCTGTAGGATGACAAGAAACAATCCAGGCGGGATTCAGCACAGATCCCGAGTTGACTACAGTGCAACTGTAGGATGACAAGAAACAATCCAGGCAGTGTTCAGCACAGATCCCAAGCTGACTAGAGTGCAACCACCGTCCTGTAGGATGACAAGAAACAATCCAGGCGGGATTCAGCACAGATCCCAAGCTGACTACAGTGCAACTGTAGGATGACAAGAAACAATCCAGGCAGTGTTCAGCACAGATCCCAAGCTGACTACAGTGCAACAACCGTCCTGTAGGATGACAAGAAACAATCCAGGTGGGATTCAGCACAGATCCCAAGCTGACTACAGTGCAACTGTAGGATGACAAGAAACAATCCAGGCAGTGTTCAGCACAGATCCCAAGCTAACTACAGTGCAACCACCGTCCTGTAGGATGACAAGAAACAATCCAGGTGGGATTCAGCACAGATCCCAAGCTGACTACAGTGCAACTGTAGGATGACAAGAAACAATCCAGGCAGTGTTCAGCACAGATCCCAAGCTGACTACAGTGCAACCACCGTCCTGTAGGATGACAAGAAACAATCCAGGCGGGATTCAGCACAGATCCCAAGCTGACTACAGTGCAACTGTAGGATGACAAGAAACAATCCAGGCAGTGTTCAGCACAGATCCCAAGCTGACTACAGTGCAACCACCGTCCTGTAGGATGACAAGAAACAATCCAGGTGGGATTCAGCACAGATCCCAAGTTGACTACAGTGCAACTGTAGGATGACAAGAAACAATCCAGGCAGTGTTCAGAACAGATCCCAAGCTGACTACAGTGCAACCACCGTCCTGTAGGATGACAAGAAACAATCCAGGCGGGATTCAGCACAGATCCCAAGCTGACTACAGTGCAACTGTAGGATGACAAGAAACAATCCAGGCAGTGTTCAGCATAGATCCCAAATTGACTACAGTGCAACCACCGTCCTGTAGGATGACAAGAAACAAACCAGGCGGGATTCAGCACAGATCCCGAGCTGACTACAGTGCAACTGTAGGATGACAAGAAACAATCCAGGCAGTGTTCAGCATAGATCCCAAATTGACTACAGTGCAACCACCGTCCTGTAGGATGACAAGAAACAAACCAGGCGGGATTCAGCACAGATCCCGAGCTGACTACAGTGCAACTGTAGGGTGACAAGAAACAATCCAGGCAGTGTTCAGCACAGATCCCAAGTTGACTACAGTGCAACCACCGTCCTGTAGGATGACAAGAAACAATCCAGGCAGTGTTCAGCATAGATCCCAAATTGACTACAGTGCAACCACCGTCCTGTAGGATGACAAGAAACAATCCAAGCAGTGTTCAAATCCCAAGCTGACTACAGTGCAACTGTAGGATGACAAGAAACAATCCAGGCAGTGTTCAGCACAGATCCCAAGCTGACTACAGTGCAACCACCGTCCTGTAGGATGACAAGAAACAATCCAAGCAGTGTTCAAATCCCAAGCTGACTACAGTGCAACTGTAGGATGACAAGAAACAATCCAGGCAGTGTTCAGCACAGATCCCAAGCTGACTACAGTGCAACCACCGTCCTGTAGGATGACAAGAAACAATCCAAGCAGTGTTCAATTCCCAAGCTGACTACAGTGCAACTGTAGGATGACAAGAAACAATCCAGGCAGTGTTCAGCACAGATCCCAAGCTGACTACAGTGCAACTTTAGGATGACAAGAGATTCCATCCAATATGCCCCGCCCGGACCACTACCGTCCTGCACGTGCGCGCGATGATATCTCGGAGGCACCGATCAATCTTGGCCGGTAACGAGTGCCCGTACCGCCGCAATGGAGATGAATCGGTCCCCAGCCCCCTCATTACTTCGTCGATAATTCTTAATCGCTTGTTTACTCAACAAGCTGCCGTGGTCTTCTTAAGTGCGTTCTAATTCGCCGCCGCATTCCTAAGGCAACAAAGGACGCCTTCTTCCTTGAACCCTCTCCTCCTCTTTACCTAAATCTCCATTTTTTTTAAAAATACACTTTGTGTTACATTTCAAATTACACCAACTTGGATTTCATTTTTATTTGACACAAATATCATTACAGATTATGTCTTTTACAAAGATCATATTTATAAATTTTCAATTTTAAGATTCGATGCCCTATACCTAAAACTTATCATTTTTTGCACTCGTTACATTACTTTCGTGAACAAAACTTAAGAAAGTTTCATATTTTAAGAATAAACCTCTCCTAATTTGCTTATATAACCGGCTGATTTCCCATATATGTAAATTTGAAAACCTTCTACTTAAAAAAATAAAAATATAAAAATATATTTTGAAGATTTGGCAATCCATAATTAAAATTATATTTTAAAAAAGATGCATATATTGGATTTCTAATTATTTTATTGTTCCAATATTTCGAGGGGCAACTCGCCTCTCTTTATCGAGGATGTTTGTGTTTTTCACTAGAACATGCGAGCACGCGTACACAACGAACGAGAGTGGTGTACGCGTGCTCGTATGTTTTAGTGAAAAACCCAAACATCCTCGATAAAGAGAGGCGAGTTGCCCCTCGAAATATTGGAACAATATAATAATTAGAAATCCAATATATGCATCTTTTTTTAAATAAAAAATATATAATAACATATAATAATAAAATTTAAAAAAAAATCATGCTGAAAGAAACAAATTCCTAAAGTGTTGACCAGGAGTGTATATTCTCGGGGTATTTTAGAGAAAGATGAAATATTCTCTATTTAGAATAATATCTATTACTTTAGAAGGTATTTGCCCGCCATCTATATATTTTAATTGTAATTATTTAAGGCGTTATTTAACTTTAAAAAAATAAAGCAACTCCTGCTGTCCGCACTGCGATGTAAAAATATTAAGGAGGCCTGGCTCATCACTAGCGAACCCTTCCAGCAGTTTCGTCAATATAATCGTTAATTTTCAATAATTGCTCGGTAAAAGTATTTAGGAACACTAATGGATATAAGCTTTGAGCATAGTAAAAATATATATTTATATTGAGTTTTTCTCTTCTCTCTTAATAATATATAAATAATCTTGTTAGATATAAAATGAAATGATTTAAAAGCACGAATGTTTCTTTTATACATAATACAAACTTCTACTGCCCTTACTGCGATGAAAAAATATATTGGGAGGGCTTGGCTCATCAGTGGTGAACCCTCCCAACGGTTTCGCCAATTTAATCCAACAGACCGCTTCTCAAAGCTCTAAAAGCCGTCCCAATATATTTTTTCATCGCAGTAAGGACAGTAGAAGTTTGTATTATGTATAAAAGAAACATTCGTGCTTTTAATCCTTTCATTTTATATGTATAGATGGCGCGTTATTTCTTTGTGATAATCTTGTTGCAATTAACTACAAGGTATTAGCTTATCATTTGTATATATAGAAATAGAAACCATTTTTTATTCAAATAAAATAAATTCCAAATGGTATTATCCCCCATATTACTATAATTTAATTATGAACTTAATAATTTTCTTGTCACCTCTTTGTTAAAATTGAATTGTACTATAAATAGATCAATGGTTTTACACCTTTTTTTATTGCAAGATACACACATAATTCAAAGTTGAATATATTTTGGTGAGACATAATATTTATAAGAGTAGATACGAAATTTTGTGGTAAATTTTAACCAGAGGTTTATATTTCATGTGCGCATTTTTCGTAAAGATTGCATGTTTCTGTAAATTTTACAGATTCTATTGAATTATTCGGTTTGGATTACTACTCTCATCTTGGGAACAAATTTGTTCCGATTTGCATGTATATCGGGATTCAGACAATAACTTTGAAAGATATTACAGTGACCTTTATTGAAGACACACTAGATAACTAAGTTGTACCTTTTACCATGTATATCGGGATTCATTCAAGCGTTGTTTCAACATACAAATTTGTTATATATTTACATATATTTCTCCAAACGAATCTCAACTGTCAAACTTCATTACTTTATCCAAACATGTCGAAGATAGGTTGGCTAACGGCTATGAAATAGTTCTAGCGGGTGACATAAACATCCGTACCGGCACCTATGGATACCTACACAACCCACTAGAACGTCCCTTACTTCTTTCACCTGAACGCAAATCTAGAGACCCAGTGCTTTCCAAACATTGGGAACAACTCATAAACTTCCTAGATAATAATCTACTGACAATAATTAATGGCAGAACTATAAGTGACAAAACTGGAAACTGCACATTTATCTCAAGTCGTGGCTCATCTGTTGTCGATTATTTTATTGTCTCATATTCCCTGCTGGAGCACGTTGTTGACCTCAAAGTAGATAATAACCCATACTCGGACCACCTTCCACTAACAATAAACATGTCTAACTTATCTAATCTCAAACGAACGAAAGAAACCGTCTATCCCTGCTTTGAAAGATACAGATGGGCACCTGATAACACATCCCTCTTTTCGCAGAATCTTGACAACAATCAAGTCTCTACAGACCAGAATCTTGACAGCCTAGTTAATACATTTTCTAAACAAATACTAAACGCAATGCTTGCTGCAGATATGCGCATTAAGGTCAGACCTGGCCGCCCAAAATCGAAACCCTGGTATAGCAGGGAATGCTATTTAGCCAAAAAATCTGCTAAGGCAAGCCTCACAACCTTTAAGGAAACGAACACTGACGTAGACCGCAATATTTATGTCTCAAATAGGAAAAGGTACACGACCTTAATAAACTTCAACAAGAAAAAATATCTTCAGGAAAAACAAGAACTTCTTAAAAATGCCCGTGACTCCGCAAACTTTTGGAAAACTATAGCTACCTTGAAAGACAAAAGCTATATACAAGGAAATATAACAATTTTAGAGTGGCAATGCTTTTACAACAAACTGCTCTCTGCTGAAACGACGATAGGAAGCGACCTATCTACTCTCTCACGAATTGATCCTGAACTCTACTGTGAAATCTCCATAACAGAAATAACTAGAGAAATCTCCAGTCTGGCAAATGAAAAAGCTTGTGGCGCTGACGAAATTCCGAATGAAGCATTAAAGACCCTACCTTTCGAACACCTTGTTACTCTAAAAAATATATTCAACAGAATCATTAATTCTGGTTCATATCCCTTAATATGGTCTAAATCTATCATCCATCCTATTTTTAAAAGCGGTGACCGGGATAATCCATCAAACTACCGCGGAATTGCCCTTATTAGTAATCTGTCAAAACTTTTCACATCAATACTAAAATCGCGATTACGCAACTGGATTGAAGGTAGATCAATTATTCCAGAAAACCAGGCCGGATTCAGAAAAGGCTACTCCTGTCAAGATCACATATTCACACTGTTGTCCTTGATACAGCTGACTCTCAGACGTAAAAGAAGAAAACTCTATGCTTTTTTTGTGGACCTAAAAAGGCTTTTGACACTGTTCCCCACTCACTTCTGTGGTCAAAATTGGGTGAATTAGGTCTGGATTTCCGCTTTGTTAACCTTATCAGGAACTACTTCGAACAAATGACAACGACGGTGAGATGGAATGGACTATTTACTGAACCCATCAAAATCCGATCGGGAGTGTTACAAGGAGAACCCTTATCACCCTATCTATTTATACTCTTTGTACCTGATTTAATCAACATTTTTAATGACTCTACTCTACCAGGCATATACCTCCCTAATTTTGGAACGGTCCACCTTTTGATGTATGCCGACGACATAATTCTCATAGGAGAATCAAAAATCAATCTACAAATAAAAATCAACATGTTGAAAAAATACTTCGAAACAAATCATCTAACCCTGAACGAATCAAAATCCAAGATAATGGTTTTCCGAAATGGTGGCCGCCCTGCAAAATCGGACAAATGGTTCTGGGGAGACCAACTGTTGACAGTGACATCGAAATATCTCTATCTTGGCTATCCCCTCACAACAACAATCTCGTTTAGTCAAGTGGCTTCATACTTTAAAGGCAAAGCGCTTGCAGCTACCGGCGAAGTATGGAAAATTATGGAGAAATCCAGGTTGAATTCATTTGGTTCATCAATGAAACTATTAGACTCGATTATCCTGTCAACTCTGCTGTATTCTGCTCCAATTTGGGCAAACGAAAAGTACAAAATCTTGGACCAAATTCAGAATAACTATCTCCGACGACTATTGAACTTGCCGAGTAACACACCAGGCTACATACTACGCATGGAAACCGGACGCTTCTCACTAGGAGTCACAGCAACCAAACTAATTCTAAAGTTCTGGTTAAGAATATTAAAAATGGAAAAATCCAGATTGCCCGCAATCTGTCTAGCCCAATTATGGGAAACGTCCACTCTGACGAATACCTTTATAGGTTTTACAGAAAATTTAATGAATATCCTAAACTCAACTGGATTCATGTGGTTAAAGAATTGTTCAGACCCCAATATTCTACAGAAAGCAATACCTCAAATTATCAGAATCACTATAGAACAGTCTATCCAAACCGACCAATCAAGAATAACCAATTCGAAGCTACACACACACTACAAATATTTACATAAAACATTCGCAGCAGAGAACTATCTACTAAGTGAACTCCCACTGCCGACTAAACGCCTCATTGCGCAATTGAGAATTCTATTTGTTTTATATCGAGAAGACCATATAAAATTTCTAAGGACAGAAGACTTGTATTGCCAACTATGCAAAAATAGAACCGAAAATGAATTAGAACATTATATATTTGAATGCATGCCTCTTGACACGGAAAGAAAAATACTCTTCTCTAAGATAGGCCATACACACTTCACATTATATTCTTTATTATCCAACTTTATAGACAATAGTTCAGTAGCTCTAAATCTATATAACTTCCATAAAAATGCTGTAAAAAAGAAAGACTTAACCGAACATTCAAACATACCAAATATTTCTGTTTGATGAGAAAGACAGAACCAACATCCAATTATTTGTTTAGGCAGATACGATAAGTTAACCCCCACACTGATAAAACGGTGTTTACCTTACAACCCTGAACACGCGGATTTTCCTGGGAAATCTCTTAAAGATTTCTTAAAAAAATACATGGCCCACCTGTGCTGTGTGAGAGCTTAAATTGTCTTGTTCCATATGTAAATACCTGTTTTCTTTCCTCTTTTCGCTCTCCACTTCTCCCATCCATATTTCCAAAATTTTTTTATTTATTTTTTTTTATTTTTTTTATTCTTCTTATTTTTTTATTCTTTCTTATAATCTGTATATATTTACCAAATGTATATAATCTTTCTCCATTTTTTTTCCCACTTTCATAGGTTTCTCCGTTTTGTAACCCCAAGGAGAATCCTCTGTAAGACCTGTGTGTCTTAATAAAGGCTTTTGTGTGTGTGTGTATATCGGGATTCAGACAATAACTCTGAAAATATTACAGTGACCTTTATGTCTCCTCCAAAAAAAAAAGGACCACAGGCGACTTCAAAGACTTTCCACTTCTTTAAACTTTGTCTATGAGTGTATTTCGCGCACAGAAAATATTCCAATAAACTTTCTCTGATGCCATTATAAGAATAAACTATTCCCATGCATAAAATATCTAAAAATATTTATATTTTTTATTTTTATTTCAATTTGAAGCGTTATGTCCCCCTAGGGACACTTGCGCTTTCATATATGTATGCCTTTACATTTGTCTATACATATTTAGGCCGTGAATAGAATAGTCATATGATATTAACAATGAGAAAGAGAGGGGGAAAAAACGAGAAAAAAGAACTGTGTACAAAAGAAAGAAGTGTCTGGCAATATGTACAATATAAATGATCAGTTTCTTAAAATATATTTGTTGCTATATAATTTAAAATATATCTACAACACAGGTATTGAATTTAATATACATTTCTTCACTGGAAATAAATCTTTATCTAGTTTCTTGCTATATTTTCCCAATAAAATAAACTTGACACGCGAATTATTTGGATTTCAAAGTACACCAATATTGAAATCAAAGAAAACAACTAAATCTTCAAAATACAATTTGCAATCAATATAAACATCTAACAACAAATCAATAATCCATTTACACAAAGAAACCTCAAATCAAATATCAAAGAATCAACCACATTAAGAAATAAATAAAGAAAAAAAAAAGTCAATGAACCCAACAACCATGGAAGATATAATCTCCAAACTTACCTCCCCACCAGCAACCATCCGCGAACATTCCAGTATGGGTCCTCCCATAACTTCAGCACCAAAGCTGTCGGCGGTAGAAAGGTGCGAAGTCCCCACAAAGAAAAAAAAGTAAGAAAGGATGCAGGGCTTTGTCTCATTTCGAGAATTTATTCCAGCGGCGGGTACGGCTCGGACATCTTTACGAGGAGTGAGCGGTAATGAGGGTCTATAAAGAAGTCCTGGTTAAATCGCGACAAATTTATCCTTCCTTCATTAATAGAGGAGGTCACCAATTTACGAGCGTGATAACACCTTCAAATTACTAAATATCATCTTAAATCACACCCGCGGGGCGGACGCCTCCCTTAAAAAACTGGTCCGGTAGGTCTGTCTCCCTTACCTCTAGACGACTCAATACCACCCCCTCTTCTGGGAGATTTCTTTCGTGAGGTTTGGTGGAATCTTCACCTTGATGTGATTCTACACAGAAGGATCTTCTATTAAAATTATATCTTAAATAATCTTGTGTTCAGGTTAGTTTGGGGAAATCTTTGCGTATAAGCAATCTTCACACACACACTTTGCTCTATAATTTTATACAATCTTCTTTAAATTCTATCTTAAATAGCTTCTCTCTCTTGTTTTGAAATCTTATCCGAGAGGCAATCTTTACCTTGCTGATTCTGAAAAAGGATATTTTATTAAAATTATATCTTAAATAATCTTGTGTTCAGGTTATTTTGGGGAAATCTTTACATATAAGCAATCTTCACTTTGCTCTATAATTTTGTACAGTCTTCTTTAAATTATATCTTAAATATATTCTTTATCTTGTTTTGAAATCTTCACCGAGAGGCAATCTTTACCTTGATAATTCTATGGGATCTTCTATTAAAATTCTATTTTAAATAACCTTGTTTAGGTTAGTTTGGGGAAATCTTTACGTATGAGCAATCTTCACTTTGATAATTATTTACAATCTTCTTTAAAAAAAATCTATCTCAAATAGCTTCTCACTTGTTTTGAAATTTTCACCTTGCTGATTCTTTAGGATCTTCTATTAAAAATGCTATCTTAAATAACCTTGTTTTAGGTTAGTTTAGGAAAATCATCACGTATAAGCAATCTTCACTTTGCTCTAATTCTATTCAATCTTCTTCAAATTCTATCTCAAATAACTTCTTTCTCTTGTTTTGAAATCTTCCCCGAGAGACAATTTTCACCTTGCTGATTCTACAGGGGAATCTTTTATTAAAATCCTATCTTAAATAACATTGATAGTTTGGGGAAATCTCATTTTGCTGATTCTATAAAATCTTCTTTAAATTATATCTTAAATAGATTCTCTCTCTCTTATTTTTAAAACTTCATCGAGGAACAATAATAACCTTGCTGATTCGATAGAGGATCTTCTATTAAAATTATATCTTAAATAACATTGTTTTAAGTTAGTTTGGGGAAATCTCATTTTGCTGATTCTATAAAATCTTCTTTAAATTATATCTTAAATAGATTCTCTCTCTCTTATTTTTAAAACTTCACCGAGGAACAATCTTCACCTTGCTGATTCGATAGAGGATCTTCTATTAAAATTATATCTTAAATAACATTGTTTTAGGTTTGGATTAGTTTTTGTGAGGAAATCTTCATGGATGAGCGCAATCTTCACTTTTCTCTAATTCTATACAATCTTCTTTAAATTGTATTTTAAATATAATAGCCTTATTTTGATTTGCCGAAAACCTCACTGAAAAGCAATCCTAACCTTGCTCTGGTCATATATAGAAGATCTTATATTAAAATTCTATCTCAAATAACCTTGTGTTTTGGGTCAGTTTGGAGAAATCTTTACGTATGAGCAATCTTTATATTGCTAATTTTATACAAGCTGCTTTAATTTATATCTTAAATAGCTTCTCTCTCTTGTTTTGAAATCTTACCCGAAAAAAAATCTTCACCTTGCTGATTCGATAGAGGATCTTCTATTCACATTCTATCTTAAATAACCTTGTTTTAGATTTGGATTATTTTGTGTGGGAAAATCTTTACGGTTGAGAGAAATCTTCACTTTGCTCTTTAATTACACAGGTCTACAAAACTTAAGGAAGTTGTACCTTATAGCATATATATATCGGGATTCAGAAAATAACTTTGAGAGATATTTTCTGAATATATATATGCTATAAGGTACAACTTCCTTAAGTTTTGTCTATCAGTGTTATATACAATCTTCTTTAAATTATATCTTAATTGTTTTGATTTACCGAAAACTTCACGTAAGAGCAATATTCACCTTGATGATTCTACAGAGAGGGATCTTATATTAAAATTCTATCTTAAATATTCTTGTGTTTTGGGCCAGTTTGGAGAAATCTTTACGTATGAGCAATCTTCACATTGATAATTTTATACAAGCTGCTTTAATTTATATCTTAAATAGCTTCTATCTCTTGTGTTTTAAAATCTTCACCGAGGAGCAATCTTCACCTGTGCTTGTTTCTATAAGATCTTCTATTAACATTCTATCTTAAATAGTCTTATACTTATGTGTTAGGATCCACTTTGTATTATTTTGTTAATGTGTGGTTATAAATAGAGTGATTTTCTGTGAGGATTTTTGTAGTGTAAGTTTGTGTTTTTTTAGTAGTGTGGGTAAAATATTTCTTTCTTGAGGTTTAGTGAAATCTTCACCTTACTAATTCTATAGAATCTTATGTAAATTATAGCCTTCTTTTTTTTGTTTGAGTTGATTTGAATTTGAATTCAGAATTGAACAATCTTCATCATGCTCCAACTCAATATAATCCCATTTAAATTCTGTCTTAAATAGCTTTTCGCCGATGCTGGGGTTCTATTTTATTCTTCTTCTTTCTTATCTCCACTCAATCATATCGGAAATATCTTTATTTACGCGGCTGCTAACCAAAATGAATGATTTTTGAGCCCCGATGGACGCATAAAGCGGAATATATATAAAGCACAGTTGGAGGGACCTGGGGATGGGTGGCCAGGGGATCATCGCCAGGTGAGGCCAGAAGACCTGGGATGTAGAGGAGGAGATACACAATCATATCAGGGTATCAAGCGACAACCATTGGATGAAGTAGAATGCGTCTACCTTTGTCATTAAGACAGGTAGCACTACTTTTATTTTCATTAATTTTGTTAATGATAGTGTGTGTATCATTTTATGTGAATACTTTTAAAGTGTAAGTGGTAATAATTGTAAGAGGGTAAAAAATGTGAGATTTGATTAGGTTTGAAATCTTCACGGATAAGAAAGTTCATCTCTTGAAAATTCTAGGGAATTTTAAAATTCGATCTTGAAATAACCTTGTCCCATTGTTAGAATGCACATAAGTTTATTTTCTTGATGGTTAAATAATATGTGTGTACATGATTTTCTGAGAGATCTTTTAAAAAAGTTTAGGATTTTTAAAATCGTGTTTGCGAAATAATATAGAATTTAATGCAAAAAATGCAGTGAATAAAAATTAGGTTTTGACCATATTACTCGTAAATAGTAAAAAACATTTTTGGATGTTTATTGTAGTAGCTGTATAGAAACCTAAATAACAAATAAAAAATATTTAAATACTTAAAAAATTTAAAAAGATATAGAGCTAACAATTATTGTGAGATTTTGTTAAAATTTTGCTCGACTTTTATTTGTTTAAACAATACACTAAGAACTCTCAATATTTTGATGGCTTTATAGAATCGTTTATACCTTTAAGATATCCTCTTCAAAACCACTTCTATTGCTGGAATTTGTCAAAATTTTAACGATACATTTTGGAAAATAATTATCATCTTAGAAGCGTTTGTGTTCAGAGAGCTCTTACTACACTCATGGACAAAACTTAAGGAAGTTGTACCCTTTACCATGTATATCGGGATTCAGACAATAACTCTGAAAGTTATTACAGTGACCTTTATTGAAGACACATGAAATAACCAAGTGTGAACAGCCTCCGTCTCCTAAACGAAAAAAAATAAAATAAAATGAAAAAATAGACGACCGTCGATGTCAAAGACTTTCTACTTCCTTAAGTTTTGTCCATATATGTGTGTATTTTACCATTAAATCTTTATAATAGCAAACTTTATAAATCTGCCTCACACCTATATAGAACGGTTTAAATATTAACTTGAGAAACCGCTGGGAGGGGGTTCATCAATGATGAGTCAAGTTCTCCTATTAGAAATTTCCTTTTTTTTTTTTAATTAAGTGTTAGTGATAGTTTTTTTTTAACTATTAAAGATTCTCCTGGAAAAAAAAAATAATAATAATACTTTTCACTCTATCACTTTGTGAAAAATAGCACAAATGTAATATTGTACTGGGATAAGGTGCATAAATTAAGAAAAAGGCATCTCCTTATCGTGCAACTGAAAGTTGCTGATGGCTTGCGCCATCTATCGGAATAAATATAAACTTATCCCAGTACAATATTACATTTGTGCTATTTTTTCACATTGTGTAGCGTTCTCACGCAATTCTGCCCTTAACTACCCGTTTCATGATTTTTCAGGATGCCTTAATGACCAATTTTTTGGTCGTTGAGGTACAGCTTGCACCACGCTGATGAGGGCCAACAGCCCGAAACGCGTCCGTGGTTAGCTTTCTTGATTAATCAAGAATGGGTATTTGGCCAATTCTGGAATAATTAAAAATCAACGAGAATAGTTGATATTTATTCCGATAGATGGCCCAAGCCATCAGCAACTTTCAGTTGCACGATAAGGAGATGCCTTAATCTATCACTTTGTTAAATATTTTTGTGATTCTACTAAATTTCCGTTTATCTTCTCTCATTCTTTTTTTTTAATATTCTTTTTTTTTTTAATTGATGAAGATTGAAATACTTGCCTTTATTGTGGTGCCTTTTCATTCTTTTATTATACTTTATATAACTTTGTGCTGAAGGTTTGAAGATTTGAAGCAAAACACTTGGAATTTGGTTAAAATTAACTTATTTTGGAGTTAATGCATGTTTTCAAATTTTGTATATAAAACGTTTAAAAAGTGCGGCATGTAGTCGAATTTTTTTTTTTAATCATTCGGTGTATGTAATAACCCGGTACATACAATATGCAAAGTTTCATGATGTTCCACCGGTCTTTTTTCGTCTGGGTTTAATTAACACTTTATATTTCCGCTAGCGTATTTCACAGGGTAAATAAATACTTTTTTTATTTACATATAAAAATTTGAATAGCAATCATCAAAGTGATAAAGAGATATATACTATAAAATAATACGTTTGTATAGAGAAAAAAAAGCAAGATGGATGTGAGAAAAAGTTTTGCAGACGAATTGATAAATATTAACGCATGCGCTGTAAGTTGTCCTTTTGCAGATAAAGATGGCCTAAGGCGCGGAGAAGTTTTTCCATAACAATATCATGGAGTTACGAGGCTGCTTGATTTACCACTTCCATGGTCCGCGGGTGGGTCCCGGATTCAAATTCCCGCCATTGTGGAAGTATCGTCTGCTTATGTTAATGATCGTCTGGTTAGATATTCATGGAATGAATGAAGAATCTTTGTTTGCTACCTACAAAATATACTTATTTTTAAAGGTTTCCATTTTGACATAAATATTGTTACATCATGATTAATGGCGTATTTCTTATATTATTTTTAATGAATATATAAACATCATTTACATACACACCCTATGATATATATATATATGTAATAATCCAATTCTTTATTTTAGGAGAGATGACTCAATAACAAACGATATTTTTAATCCCTGCGCATTTAGAGTATATCAAATAAAGAAATGACTAAAGTTAAAGATAGAGAAGAATTGCCCCGTTTTGTTAGAAAATCCCTAAAAAGTTAAATTTAATCATTAAAAAAAGTGTTTAATTATCACATAAATAAATTGATTCGACAAATATATAGACACCTTATTCCATTAATTTATCACGTTTCATTAAGCTCAAATGTACTGTGAATTGATTAAAAGGTATCTACAGCAAAAAAATCTCAAATTCAAATGGTAGACAATTGACAATTTAAACAATTTTATTGATTCTTTTAATCAAATTTTACAAAGGTGGAAAAATAAAAGAGTAAAAGAGCATATAAAGTGTAGGGGAATATATATATAGTTGTGTAGAAATGTCTTCAGCAAGGAAGGCTTCCCCACCTTGAGAGAGTCCTCCTCCAGACAAGGTCTTCACTCCTCAGTTCCACACCGAGGAAGTGCTTATAGATGCGCGTCTTGGCAAACGTCAGGATGGCCAAGGCGTCAATACAAATGGTAGATGGATCAAACGTTGAAAAAGCATCAACTCGATAGTAAACCAGGATATTATAGAAATGTTTCCAGATGATAAAAGGCAAAATATTGATTTTTTACTGCATTAAAGTATTCACCAAGAGTTGATATCAAAGTAAGAGCACTACTATTGATAATTATAAACAGATTTGCTCTAGATTCATAGACAAAGAACTAAAGGAAGTTTCATATTTTAAGCATAAACCCCTTATCAATATCATTAATAGTTAAATATGTAAACATTCTATTACGTAAACTAATATGTAAATATTCTCTTATTTTTGTTAGATTAAAACTTTATAAAATTAAATATGCAAAAAAATTATTTTGTATAAAAATAGTATATATACCATCAATTTGTTATCGTGATACTCCTGTGGAAGGACTGACAGGTCCGAAAGCTAGAGAATAAAATTTGAACAAGAAACTTAACCCTGGAGACTTTATTTTCTTTATAATAAACGCCTTTTATTTGCCTATATAACGGTGGATTTCCCAGTCGTAAATTGGAACGTTCTCCTCTAAAAAAACACAAAAATGAAAAGTGAATATAATCAAGTGATTAGAGTTGAATACGGTGTCGCACTCGAAAAGAAGGTTTAATGTGCTGGCATTAGAGCTCACTTATAGTGGATTATTGTATTCCTACTTGATACCTTACCAAGGGTAAAGCAATCAATGGCTACAAGGCACTATCTGGATGGCATATCACGAGGAAGAGCGATCGGAGGTAACCACAAAGGAAAGTCGCGAAGTTGTTCAACGTGTCTGACAGTGTGATATCCCATCTCTGGAGCCAAACTACTGGGACTTGTCGCCGGAGGAAAGCTGGGGGCCGTCCCAAGGTGACAACCCCGAGTGACGACCGATACCTGGCTCTAACAGCCAAGTGTTCACGGAAGATGTCAGCCCGCCAACTCTTTCTGGAGTTTGCCACGGCCACTGGCAAAATTACATCCCGGAAAACGGTCTCACGATAGCTCAAAATGCAAGGCCTTTACGCTAGGAAGCCTGTGATATGCGTCCCTTTGACTCCACTCCAGAAGAGGCGTCATGCCATGCATGGTGCAAAGAACACGTCAACTGGGACCATGCCCAATGGAGTCGGGTTCTGTTCTCAGACGAATCCGAGTTCAGCCCGAATAAGGACTCCCAATCTCCTATATCTGGAGAGAAAGAGGCAAACGCTACCTCCCCCCTCAAACATCGTAGAAAAGGATGGCAGTTTGATGGTCTGGGTAGAAATCATGACAAATGGCCGCACGCCCCTCCGTATGTTCGACGGAGGGACTCTGAATGCCCAGCGATACCGGGACGAGATCCTAGAACCCCATGTCCGGCTTTTCCGGGAGGCTGTTGACCCACGTGTTTATAGATGACAACACGCCCCCACACAGAGCCGGTCTGAAAAAGGAATATCTGGAATCCGAAGACATGTACAGAATGCAATGGCCGGCGAGGTCCCCCGACCTCAATCCCACAGAACATGTTTGGGACTATCTGGAGAGAAGGGTATCAGCCACCCGCCAAGAACCACCCAGGAGCTGACAACTGCTCTTGTGAACAGAAATGGGCTTTAATCTCAAATGAACTCCTGGACATCCTTATTTCCAGCATGAGACGACGGTGCAAGAATTGCTTGGCTGTGAGGGACGGTCACATCCCCTATCAGTCCCGCTGGGATTTCTAAAAGTGGAAACTCTTTGATGTCGCCGGTCATCTTTTTCTTCGCTTTTTGAAGTAGACAGAGGCAAATCTATTCACAATTGGTTATATCGTGTCTTCAAAAAAGGATCAACTTCCTCAAGTTTTGTCCATGAGTGAATTTGCATATACACATGTATAACTAAGCCCCGAAATATAAGAAGTAATTTATTGAAGAGTTTATTTTCTAAGCTGAAATTAATTACGATTTCAAGATATTATTCATATTTACACATCGCAGCTCTCTGGTAAATAAGAAATAAAATTACTGAACTGGACCACTTCCCTACATCAACTTAAAATAGTTCTAAATGAATCCATGTGTAACCTTGAACATAGAATATATTAGAAGAGATAATGCTGGAAACCTGTCACAAATTATTGATAATAAAATTATATATTTTAAATATGATTGTGCTTCAAATAATTATCGAAACTGTGCAAAAGGAAAATCTTAGTCAAGCAATCAAACGGAATACTTTCAAAGAATAACATTGATATTAACTAAAAACAACGTTTTCAGAATTAAAATCTACAATATAGGGAATACGTCTATGATCTAGATACATTTTTCTTAAAGAGATAAATATTTTCGGTTTTAATCTTATAGGAGTTCCAAAATGTTTTACAAAGATACTGGAAATATCCTTTTAGACTTTTGTTGAATTTTTATTATGAATGCTAAGCAAAGTTATATATGTAACTATGTAAACCAAAAGTAAAAATAAAAATCTTTAGTATATTTTTCATATTGAACAAAATGGAATTGTACATTAATAATATATATGAATGTTATCAAACTTTATTCAGATTTATTGGAACATTGATAGTGCAACATACACATTTAAAAATCAACTCGTTATGCAAAAATACAAAATATGTTTCATAGCCTAATTAAGAATCCATTATATTTTCCAAAAAAGGCTGAAGATTCAAATATATATCGTAATACTAGCTTAAATTACTTTTCTTACTACTCTCTCTCTCTTTTAATCCATCATACGCACGGCGTGTTAGGTCTGATCACACAATCGCTAATATGCAAATATGTTAACTACTCGCTATGGCTCAGATGCGACCAAAGGAAGAGGTCGGGTGATTAACCAATAAAGAGACTTCGAATGAAATTGTCTAACCGATGACAAGTAATTTGTTAGCACAATATTCTGCCCCAGAATATAATAGCCAGCGTATGGACGCCCCCATGATCAATGTGAGAATGGCAGAGGACAAAGAGGTGACAAAAAAGTGCGACCAGCCAGGCGAAACCAAGGCCAGCCTACCCATGGATCAGACCAAGACAAAGGCCGTCTACCAAACAAACGCCTCTCCATCAACTGAAGACTTCTAGAAGACGAAGAAAAAAAGCCATCTTCAATTAGAGTGAAGCATTTGCCGCATGGACACAAACTGCCCATGGGACATGGCTTAAATATACCTGAGGGATCTTGACTCATTCGTTATGCTTCCGACTCTTTATAGACCTTTGGTATGTGGTGCCTCCTTGTTGATGGTTTTTTTCCCTTCTTTCTTTATTCACCGAATTTGCTTATGTGACTGGTTTCATTTTGTTGTTGATTTCGTTCTTTTATGTTTTATCGAAACTAATTCACTCTTTTTTACTGTTGATGGAGTTTCGTACTTTTTAAAATCGGATTTGGAAGGCTTCATTTAGTTATTGGTGTCTTTTTCGTTTTTGAAAATATATATTTAACCGAATTTGGTTGACTTTATTCCGTCTTTGATGACCTTTTGTATCTCAAAGCTGATTTAAATGTTGTCTTATAAATATGATGTGCATTAAAGTTTCTATTTATGTCATGTTTGTTTTCATTATTTTTGTTTGCCGATTTTTTTTACTATATATATGTGACAATTTAGTGGTAAATGTGTTGAGGAGAGAAATAATCACACGACGAGTTGTTTGAGCAATCATCCAGGCAGCCAGCCGAGAGAGAGCGAGCGAAACGTTATCAGCTGAACGACTGTTTTCCCTGTGTACACAACCGGGGGGGTTAACCAGGATAGTCGCCAGGTGGTGACGCCCCCCTCAGGAATGTGGCCAAAAAATGGTCGTTAGTTAGTTGTCTAAAGTGTCTCGCTTTAGCGGCCCATTTCTCTCTCGTTGGCTGTTGGTTTGTTTTATTAACCCTGGAAGAGCATATATTATGACATATATATATCTTTGTTGAGGATTTTTTACATTCAAACAACCATTCTTTTTTTTTATATAGAATTTTGAAAATATATTCTCTTTATTTTGTTTTATATTGCTTTCAGTTATTTAATATTTTAATAACTAGAGTTCAACACTGTGGACTAAGGACAAACTACGGAAATGTGCAGATAGCCTTGGACTTGCTGGATAGGGCTTACACACAGGGGAGCGTGTGTTGTATATATATTAATTAATTGTTCCACAGAGTGTGTGTAAGCTCACAGGTAAATAAGCGCTAACCAAAACAAAAAAAAAAGTTCCTTTGTTTTAATATTAGTTTCCCTTTTATATTTTGTTCTCTCTCTTGTAAATCAATAAATATAATGTTTAATTAATAATTATTGGAATCAGTTTCATTAAAAATTCTAAGCAAAGTCAACAATAGGTAGCAGAGCGTGGTTATTTGATATAAAGCTCAAAAGCGAAAATATTTAATCTGAAGATTAAGCAAGAAGTTTATTCTGATCGGTAAACTGAAACACTTCTGAGAAGATTAAAGGTATTTATATAGATTAAGTTAAATTATATCTATATATTGCATGTTTAAAAGCTACCCAATATTTAAATAAATTTAAAAAATATATTTGTATTTAAAATATATTGTTTTTTTTTATAAATGTCTAATTCAAAATTTTTATCCCAAACGAAAATTGAGCCATTAACAGGAACAAATTATCAAATATAGGCGTTGAAAATCGGCGCAGTTCTGAGAGGAAGAAAATTATTTAAATGTGTAATTTCTGATCCAGAACCTGATATGGAAGACAAAAGTTCTTGGGAGATTTGGAGTGATAAAAATGATGAAGAATTTGGGATAATCATCACTACGTTGACAAATGAACAAGCTGGAATGTTCATAGGTGAAACAAATGCTAAGAAAGTATGGGACTCACTGAGAAAAACATACACAGGCAATTTGGAAGATAAAATTATTGATATAGGCTTAGAATTAAAGAACATTAAAATGAAAGATAATGAAACTGCAGATGAATATATAACGAGGGCAAAAACTATTGCTGCTAGAAATTCATCATTAGGGCATCAATTTACCTGAAGAGAACTTTCATTTCATATTGTCAGAGGCATACATCCAAGGTATGAAAATATTGCTATTGTCTTACGATCTAAGAGAGAGGCAACAATTGAAGAGATTCAACAAACTCTAAGAGAAGAGGAGTCAAGAAGAAATATGAGATTAAATCAATCAGTTGAGAATGGGCATGAACAAGCATACAGAATTAAAGATAGAAAAGTTGAACAATTTCAGCCAAAAAGATGTTTTGTTTGTAATAAAAAGAGACATCTAGCTAATGATTGCTGGTTTCGAGATAAACAGAAACAAGGATACCAAAAGAAATGGACTCCTGATTATAGAAATCACAAATACAGTAGAGAACATTCTAATAACCTAGTGGATACTATGAAAAGTGGAATTAATGAGCAAGCATTTGAAACATATGTAAAAGAATTTGAAGATTCACCAGATGAGAGAAATGATAGGCAAATATGGTGTATAGATTCAGGATGCACCGCACATTTAACCCCAAACCTAACTTTGATGGAAAATGTGACAGAGTACAACGAAACATTTGAACAAGAAATTTATTGAGTAATTGGCATTGTAGAATCTAATATATAAAGGCCAATATGCTTCTATGTACAACATCGTTTAATCATTTTTAACGAACATATCCACACACACACACACAACACCATTATGCATTTAAAAACAACGAAAATTTTGAACAAGAAATTTATTAAGTAATTGGCATTGTATAGATTCTAGCATAAAATGCCAATATGCTTCTATGTACAACATACTTTAATCATTTTCAACGAACATATCTCCAACCATTATGCATTTAAAAACAACGAAAAATTCGAACAAGAAATCTATATTGAGTAAACGGCATTGTAGCATCTAATATAGAAGACCAATATGCTTCTATGTACAACATACTTTAATCCTTTTCAAAGAACACATCCAACCAATATGCATTTAAAAACAACGAAAATTTTGAACAAGAAATTTATTGAGTAATTGGCAGTGTAGAATATAGCATAAAATGCCAATATGCTTCATGTACAACATACTTTAATCCTTTAAACGAACATATCCAACCATTATCCATTTAAAAACAACGAAAAATTTGAACAAGAAATTTATTGAGTAATTGGCATTGTAGCATCTAATATATAAAAGGCCAATATACTTCTATGTATATCGTATATTGACGGATATCCTCAACCATGTCTTTAGGCCTAGCAAAACAACGATTAGAGAACCACAATAATCATTAACTGCTACAAATCACGCCCTCATAAAAAGTCTAAATGAAGCTGTTGAAAATATAGTTAATTATTTTAAATCATTCACTGGTTAAATGGAAGTTTAAAGAGCTAGTTAAGGATCTATTAAGGAATTTTTTTTGCACGATCCATTATGAGCAGGACGTGGTTTGATTGATGGTATATCTATTAGAAGACAAAGGGCTCATTTATTAAAGGATCAGCCAGTAATAAAGGCATCAGCAGGGAGGTGTTCGTTTCCTGACCTAACAACTTATCTTCTTTTTAATGTTTATCGTCTTTTTACAACAAGTCTAAATGCTCTCATTGCTTGCTATTGTAACTGGGGTTTTGGCGGGACTTTTAAAAAGGCTTAGATTTAATCAAATTCTTGATAACTTCTCTTAAATAACATTTTAAAATGCTCAAGAAGCATTATGTGTATGGATATAATTTTTTTGGGAGGAAATATATCTTCAATTCATTTTGATTTTTTTCATCAATGTTATATGTAATAGGCCTTTTTCCACTATTCATATGATTGTTATATTAAAATGATAGATGTTTTTACTGATATAAATCAAAACTGTGTTATATAAAACTTGTGTAAAACTGTTAAAATGTATCTATTTGAAAATTTATAAAACCCCCAGTTAATTATTATTATTATTATTATTTTGATGAATGCTTGTTCAATACTTGGGCCAATCGTGCCATCATTATCGGTTTTTGAGCGGGTCCTGGTCTCCAGTAGCGCCATGTTTTATCTACTTTGATCTCTTCTTTTTTTCTTCATATCTGTCTATCCAGTTCATTATTACAATTCTTATTCTTTAATTTTCTGCTCTTGTGCAAGGCCTTAGTCTTCAGTGGCGTCATGTTTCTATATAGATATTGAGTTCTTCTCTTTAATTTCTTGATAATTTCTTTTCCCATCCAGTCCAACTATTCTGATTCCCACTGTTCTCTTTCCATTCATTTTTACCTTTACACGACTTTCTTCTTTAGACAATTTCTTCTTAATATATGTCTCATTCAATTTTTTACGACGACCTTCAGCCTGCCACTTTTTTCTTCCAATATTCTTAAGACTTCTTTATATTTGATCCTTTAAACCCTTCTCTTATTTAATTATTTTCATCTATATACCTTTCAAAATCTTTGCAATATTCTTTCATATTGATCAAGTTTCTAATACTTATAGCTCGACACTCCAAATCATGGTATTCATAAACCATTTATTTAACTCTTAACGAACCCTCACCCTTTTAGGCAGCTCATTTCTTTTATTAAATGCTTCTTTTTCTGATCGATATTCAATTCTTTATTTCTTATGCACATTTGCATCCTTCGATATTATGGATCCCTGATACGTAAGCTTAATTTTTTTCAATATTCAACCCTGTATTTTTATTAGTGTGTACACTATGTAACTCTCACACTCAATTTTATTTTAATTTGGAATTTAGAAAGTTCATTTTATAAGGAAACGCGATCGCGCGCCTTGTAAGCAAACAACGACATATTCAGATAAATATGTAAATACCGATAATATGTAAATAGGACGACTACTGTACTATATGCAAATAGAGATTCGCTAGATGAATCATCAATATATGAACATTAAATGAGACAAAATATAAAGGGAGAGTAAAGAGATGTTTATTGATTGAAACGCTTATTGTATTTGTTCAGGTGCAGTTGGATAAGTGAGTCAGGGGCAACTTGTCAAAATGGCGACCTACAAGGACACGTCCTTGATGACTTGACATCTATATGTACCGACTGTTCGTACCTTATGTCGTGCTGCAAATTTTCTTGAGCTTAACAATGGTCCTGAGACGATCGTGGGTTGGCTGCCAACTTCCACAGAAGTCAAGGCATACACGAGTAAACTCACTAAAACTCGTTAGTGCACGAGCAGGTACCATAAGCTCGGGGATCATAGGGTAGATAGAATAGTGTACAGGCCATGATAATCATGGTGGGTAGAAAAGCGACTGCTTTTACTGTAAGTGCACCACTTGTCTACACAAGTGAAAAGCAGTTTGACTTTGCACTTACAAATGTGCCAGCGTTTGGTTACTAGCACTTGCTGATGGGGTTGGACTTTTGCAAGAATCGGGGGACATTGTAGATTTTTTTTTTTTTATCAGAAAAAAGTGCCCAATGCGGGAATCGAACCCGGGTCGTAGTGGTCGAAAACCAACGGTTTAAACCATCCTTCCACCGACCACCAGAGTAGTTTTAATATCTTAAAGTGCTATTAAACAAAACACATAGCGTCTTTAACGACACTATGAAAAGAAGATTCTTTAATTGTAAATCATCCTCAATATCAAACCTTCAAATTCAGACTATATTACACTGAATGAACAACCTAATAGTTGTAGCAATTTGGGAGATTAAACTAGCGAAATTGTTTAAAAGGTTCACCACTAATGAACCAATTCTTCCAAAATATTTTTTTTATTCATTAATGGTTGAAATATTTTTTTGTCCTAAATATTTAAAAGAAAAATAGAGAGAGAGAGTTTGAGATAGAAACAACTTTTATTATATATAGGGGAAGGAAGGGGGGGGGGGGGGTTAAATACAAAAATAAATAAAAAATATAAAAAGAAGAGAGTGTGTGTACTGTGAATAATTCTTTTCTCAAAGGAGTAAAACAAATGGCTTGGTGCAAGATAGAAAAAATAATTATTTCGGATTTATTTTCTTTTATCTTTGAAAAATATAGCACAATCTTTTCTCTCAAATTACAAAGATTTTCTTGTATGTTTAAGACAAATATTTGTTTGTAGTATAGCATATAATTCAAGGAAAGTATGTTTTGGCATATGAATTGATGCGTCTATACGTACGTTTTAAAACTCTTTATTCAGGCATTACTATTATTTACATGGTAGTATTTTTTTTTACATAAGAAAATAACAACGGCTATATACACATAGTAAAGTCAGTTTTACATGAGTCAAAGTTTCGGTTTAGCAAGTAAAGATGAATATAGAGATATTGAGAGAGTATATATTTACACCATTTTTATACATTAGACATGAGCCTCTAAAAGTGAGTCAAACTCGGTTTCGATGTTGTAGTCTATACGTACGCTCACAAAAATATCTACATATCTTGTGAAATAAGAGACATCAATTAAGAAACTAGAACAGCATTGGTCAAAATGATCAAAACGTTTTAATAGATATAAGGTAGATAAATATAAGCATAGAGAGTAGATAACACAGAGTTAATATATATATATATATACTTGATAAATCATACTACACTCATATATAGAATCAATTTAACTAGGGTTTTAAAAAAATGGTTGGACCATGTCACATGCACCTTTCAGATTTCAGAATTATGTAAGAGACATGGAATAATGATCATTTGTGTGGTTGGAATTTTCTCCATAGCAGAGTTACTTGATAAGCTACGTCATTGGAAGATTTTTCTTTCTTATCAAAAGGTTTTTTTCTTTCTAAAATTAATTGTATTTGCAATATGAAAAGGAAAGAAGGGGGAGGGTGGAAGAGTAAAGAAGACGGATAGATTATGCTAAAAGAAGATAGATAAAGTATAAATAAAAGGGGAATATGACGAGAAAACGATGGGCAATATATAAAAGAAGGGTTTCCACAGGAGATATAAGCGGAAGACAAGCCACATTAACGGTTTACGGAACAAAGGCATAGAGAACAGAATTAAAACATGAGGAACAGGCATGGGAGATATGGTAGAATTATGGAGAACAGGCCATAGACATGGAGGGCAGAACAAAACATCGGTTAAATAGGGCAATGTCACAAGTAAAGGGCAAAGGAACGAGAAATTTAATAAAGAACAGGGCTAAGAACTGGGGAATAGAGTAAAGAAAGGAGCTAAAGTTATGAGGAGCAGGACAAAGCACCTTGGAAAGGAAAAAAAAAAAAAAAACGAGGTACAGGGAAAAAACTTTTATTTTTATTTTATTTAAATTAATACTTTGATTGATGAAACACAAAGTGTTTATTAAAAAAAAAAGCAGTTTGAGTTTATAGATATTTGGATTTTGATAAAGAAACTATTTAAAACAAGGTATAGAGCAGCCAAAGAACTGTGAGACAGGGCAAAGAAACGAGGAACAGGGCAAAGAAACGAGGAACAGAGCAAAGAACCTTGGAACAGCACAAAAAACTGAGGAACAGGGAAAAGGACCGAAGAACAAGGCTGGGGAGTGAGGAACAGCACAAAGAACCGAGGAACAGGGCAAGTGACCGAGGAACAGCGCTAAGGAGTTAGGAACAACACAAAGAACCCCCTCTCCCTCCCCAAGAACAGAGCAAAGGACCAAGGAAAAGGGCTATGGAGTAGGAAACAGCACAAAGAACTGAGAAACAGGGCAAAGAACCGAGGAAAAGAGCCTAAGGAGTGAGGAATAGCACAAAGAACTGGAGAACAGTGTTTGGAGTGAGAGAATGCACAAATAACTGAGGAACAAGGCAAAGGATCGAGGAACAAAGCTAAGGAGTGAGATACAATACAAAGAACTGAGGAAGAAAGCTCAGGAGTGAGGAACAGCACAAAGAACCGAGGAACATGGCTAAGGAGGTAAGAACAGTAAAAAAGACCTAGGAACAGGGCTAAGAAGAGAAGAACAGTACAAAGGGCCGAGGCACAGGGCTAAAGAGTGAGGAACAAGGCAAAGAACCGAGGAACAAGGCTAAGGAGTGAGGAACAGCACAAATAACTACAGAACAGCCAAAGTACCGAGGAACAAGGCCAAGGAGAGAAGAACAGCACAAAGAACTGAGGAACATGGCAAAGGACCGAGGAACAAGGCTAAGACACTGGGCAGGAGTCCGGGAAGATGTCAATGACTCCCACCCACCCACGATTGTGATGGTGATGTGAGATTTAATTAGGCTCCGAGGCGTCCGGGTAATTATACCTCCCTCCCGATATCTGTGTCCCTCCTCTGTAATTTGCATAGCTCCCTACCTACATCTCCATCCTTTCTGGAGGGGAGCTCTGTAACTCTGAGACATCTTCTCAAATATAAGCCTGGCTGGTGGGAATATTTTACATCACACAAACAAGTATTTTCATTATTAATATATACAGTTATCAGCGTCATAATCAATCAATTCTTAATTCTGTCACCGTTTGCTTTTGTTAATGGAATAAATACCCAAATATGGCCATTTTTTATAACCATCAGTGGTTCAGTGGTAGAATGCTCGCCTGCCACGCGGGCGGCCCGGGTTCCTGGCCGATGCATTTTTTTTTACAATTTTTTAAGCTCATTTATATTATTATCCCTATAAAAGTCAGCAAATCTATGTATGTATGTTTGTCAACTATACACGTCCACAATACGTAACTAATCTGACTGAAATTTTAACAGTATATAAAGTAGAATCTGGAAAAACTCTTAGTGAAAATTTCAGGTCTCTATCCCGAATATCCGTCGTGTTATTTGCAAATTTGCTCTTTCGCTCGCGCCTCTAAAATGGGGGGTAATACCAGCTGACCTAATGTACATGTAAAGTTTGGAGCGGGACGTTTCACAAGAGTGACATCCACGGCTCCAATTTATAATTGTAACGAATAGTATTTGAATAAAAAAAATTAATCGGGTAAAACCCGGGCGTTGCCCGGGTCATTCGGCTAGTGTATATATACAAGGTGCGTTCATTAATTTCCAGGACTGCTCTGTATCTTTGAAAAAATAAAACAAATAAAAAAACTAATTTAATATTTTTCAAAATATGCCCCTCCTGCCTCAATACACCTGTTCCATCTTTTTTTCCAATTGTCGAAGCAGGAGATAAAATCACTTTTTGAGAGGTTCCTCAAGGTTGCCTTCGATTCAGCTTGTATCATATCAACGGTGTCAAATTTCCTTCCTTTTAACTTCATTTTCAATTTAGGATAGAGGAAAAAGTCATTGGGGGCTAAGTCGGGGGAATAGGGTGGATGAGGGATCTGTATGGTTGAATGCTTGGCCAAGAACTGCAAAACAACATGGGCTGTGTGCGGCCGCGCATTATCGACGTGAAGTATCCAGTCATTGTTTTGCCATCTTTCAGGTCTTTTAAGGCGCACTGCCTCCCTTAAGCGCCTCATTATCCCCAAATAAACCTCTTGATTAATTGTACGTCCGAAAGGAATAAATTCATGGTGAACCAAACCATTAATATCAAAAAATGTAACAAGCAATGTCTTGACTTTGGATTTTGTAAATCTTGCCTTTTTGGGTTTCGGTTCCCCTCTTTCAATCCATTGGCTGGATTGACGTTTGGTTTCCCAGTCATACTGATACACCCATGTCTCATCCCCGCTAATGATTTTTTGCATCCATTCTGGATCGGTCCGAGTCATTTCAACCATGTTTTTGCAGACATCCATTCTAACCTCCTTTTGCTCCACTAGAATCCGGGGAACAAATTTCGAAGACGTCAGGATCATGTCCAAATATTTTGTTACTATTTGATGACACAGTCCTACAGATAGTCCAGTCTTTGAAGATAAGTCTTTAATATAAATTCTTCTGTTAGATTTAATTAATTCCTTTATTTTGAGCTTGTTTTCCTCGCAACGTAATGATCTTGGACGCCCAGTATGCTGATCATCGTTTACCTTTTCCTGACCGTTTTGGAAGCGTGAAAACCATTCAAAAGTTCTTGAACGGGATAAAGTTGCATCGCCAAAAGCTTCTTTAATCAATTCATACGTGTCAGTAGCACTTTTTTTCAATTTAAAACAAAACTTAATGCAGATTCTCTGCTCTTCGAAAATGGCTATTTTAAAATTAGAAATGCGAACCTTACAAATAAGTTGTTTTGTTCTATTTTTAGATCGGCGCGTGCGCCACGAGACTCGTGCTTTCAGTCAGGTGTGGTCGAATGTCCAATATTTAACTCTGTATAAAAAGTTTTTATTTAGCTTTTTATTTATTTTATTTTTTAACCAGTCCTGGAAATTAATGAACGCACCTTGTATTTAGAAAAGAATTGATAAAATATTTAACGGATAGAAGGTAAATAATAGCAAAGATATTATGTAAATAGGCAGTAAAACCTGGCTGAGATGGACCCGACCTTAAGAAGGAATCTCTGCTAGTCAGCCATTTTGTTTTGGTTTCCTGAATGGCAGCTCAAGATAGGTCTTAATCACAAAATATCACGCCATCTATGTACGGAAATTGGAACTATTTAGCGCAAATTTTTATTTTTACAATTAAAACAACCGTATACTCGTACTCTTCTCAGTACAGTGGCCATTTTTTGTGCTGTCCTCGAGGACATAGTTTCTTCAAATACTTGAACAGAGGAATTCTACAAATTGCCAGATACATAAGCAAAACAGTCCAATCAAAACTAGAGAGGTATGATAGATTAAACTAGCGAAACTGCTAAGAGGGGTCACCACTGATGAGCAAGGCCCACTCAATCAATTTTTCATTAAGACAGCAGAAGGTTGTTTTAATTGTAAAAAGAAAAAATCTCACAAAATAGCTCTATTTCTCATATATGTTTACTATCTCCTTCAAGATACGGATAATCATATACATCTCTCTCTTTTTAATAAATACATAGAAACAACTTATCTTCTATATCAACTTTGCATATTTTCCGATCAATGCATATTGTTGCATCATGGCTAATGAGCCTATTTTATTTTAACTTGTAATATTATTTTTCATATATATTAAATTCAAATTTATATTTTATATTTAATTATTTTTTATTAAACAGAATATATGTATTATAGAATCATCATTTGTATTTAGGTACACTGTGTGACTTCACTGCTCTCAGAGTAAGTAATAATATGCCACCGATTGTAATTAAATCGACGATCGGACCAACCGGCGAGAAACTATGCATAATCGAAGCCTCCTTAATAACGAAGATCCTAGACAAATGTGGAATCGAGTATAAACTTGAGGAAACGGTTCAATCAAAGAAGAGAACTCGCGGCTCCCAATCGGATGACTCAAGATCGCCAACTAGGAGCGAGCGTAATCTGAAGACGCCTAGAATGGACATCGACGAACAAAGTCCCGCCACTGAAATTTCTCAACAAATGAACGTAGCTCACCCACCGCAAGACGATGAAGAAAATAACGACAACGATGGCCCATGGACCACAGTCACTAACGTGAAAAAACCGAGAATTCCTCCTGTTATTGCAGAAAATGTAGCAGATTGGAAGCTTCTTTGCCAAGAACTAAAAGGCTTGTGCACGGAACCATTCCAAGTCACGATTTCTGGCAAAAAGCACATAATTAAATCGAAAAACATAGGCGACTTCAAAAAAATCAGGGAGTATGTACAGAAAAATAATGGAGGATATTCCTACAGACTACAGGAGGAAAAACCACTGAAAGTGGTATTGAAGGGGGTAACAACAGCCTTCAAAGAAGAAGACGTCGTAACTGAACTGGTCTCAATGGGCTTCACTGAGGTCATTGTCAAAAGACTCCATAGACAATCGACCAAAATACCGATGAATATAGTCCTAGTAGAGCTACCGAAAAATGAACACAATAAACGAATCTATGGAATAACTGAAATACTTTACCAAAAAATAGTCGTGGAATCATTCAGGACTACAAAACGAGTGACCCAATGCTTTAACTGCCAGGGTTTTGGGCATGGCCAGCTAAACTGCTTTTTGAAGCCCAAATGCGTCAAGTGTGCTGAAGAACATCATTCGAAGGATTGTCCAAGAAAGTCGAAACAGCTCCCACCAAAGTGCGCTAACTGTGGAGAGGCGCACACAGCCAATTACCGCGGATGCCCAAATTTTCCGAAGCCACAACAACAGCAGCTAAAGCCTCCCAGACAAAACTCCCCTAACACCATACCTCAAGCAAGCTCCACTAAAACAGAAGAAGCAACTGTTGAAAAACAAAAGGCAAGTTACGCGGAAACTACAAAAAAGAAAACTACTCGTTCTGACACCAGGGAACTGTGCGAAAAGTTATTAGAAATTATCAAAACTTTCTTACAATGAAAGGCAAATTACCTTTAAAAATCGTTTTCTGGAATTGCAACGGAATCAAACTCAAAAAAGAAGAATTTCTACAATTTTTAGAAGAAAACTCAATAGACATGGCACTGCTCAGTGAAACACACTTAAAACCATCTGTCGACCTCAAACTCAGAAACTATCAGACAATAAGAGACGATAGAAT
Organism: Cordylochernes scorpioides; assembly: GCA_030710605.1. Classification (NCBI taxonomy): domain Eukaryota; kingdom Metazoa; phylum Arthropoda; class Arachnida; order Pseudoscorpiones; family Chernetidae; genus Cordylochernes; species Cordylochernes scorpioides. The sequence goes on from CP092884.1 coordinate 46,839,030, forward strand.
CGTTGGAAGGGGCGGTGGAACGGCAATAATTCTAAAAAACTATCTTAAATATAAAAAAGTGCTGATTCAAACATCTAACATAGAAAACACCACAATTCTAATGAAACCAGATGGAAGGGCAGTAGTGCAGATATCGTCAATCTATAAGAAACCCGATCTACCACTCCAGGAGGAAGATCTGAATCTCTTGTTAGAGAATAATCAATCAGTAATCGCTGCAGGAGACTGGAACTCCAAGCACCCTCTTTGGGGCTCAAGAACCTCCAATACTAGTGGAACCGTGCTTCATAATTTTTCCGAAAAAGAAAACCTGGACATTGTCGCACCTTCTTCACCCACGCACTACAGTCCTTTGGGAAATCCAGACTTTTTAGACATCGCAATTCTTAGAAACATTCCCTGGGCTTCGAGGATTAAGACCCTGGATGCCTTATCTTCAGATCACCTCCCAGTAATCCTAGAGCTGACCTGCCCGAAGGATGAATTCACGACTAGGGCTTGCCGACTCACTAACTGGGTACACTTCCAACAAGACTTAATTTCCAGTACGCCTCCTAGAGTACTCTTGAAAACGGAAGCCAATATTGACTCAGCAGTGACCATACTAAATGATAAAATCTACAACAGAACCCCTCGACCAAGGCCTTGATAAAAGAAAAGAATAAAGCTCGTAAGAGATGGCAAGCAACCTGGGATCCAGCCCATAGAGCCATTTATTTAAACCTACAGGGAAAAGTTAACAAAGCCCTCAAATCCGACTCCACCGAGAACTGGAATCAATTCATACACAAGATTGAATCAAGCCCAAAGGACTTCTGGAGAAAAACAAAACCCATCAGGAAAAAAACGGAAAGGATCTCAAGTTTAGTAACGAACGGCAAAACCTTATTGACCGACAAAGAAATCGGAAATGAACTTGCAGAACACTTCTCCAACCAGTTCTCCAAGGAAAAAGAAGAAGACCAACCAAATATAACTTATAATCACCAACAAGAAAAAATGCTCACAATGACGACACCAAATGAAGTCAAAGAAGTGATTAAATACTTAGCTAACCACAAAGCTCCTGGCCATGACAATATCACTCCGCAAATGGCCAAGAATCTTCCCATCAAATGGATTGTATTTCTAGCTGGAGTATTCAACGCCGCACTGCACTTGTGTTACTACCCCAAAGTCTGGAAGCATGCTATCATAATTCCAATTCCAAAAAAATCCGCTAAATCCCCTGAAGATCTAAGACCTATCAGCCTCCTCTCCACCATCGGCAAAATTTACGAAAGAATTATTCTACGTAGACTTCAGATGTACTTGGACAACTCTAACTTCATCATCCCGCAGCAATTCGGATTTAGAAGGGGGCACTCAACAACTCACCAACTCATTGCAGTTCTGGACTATATCCAGATAAGAAGATCCCACAAGGAAGTGGTAGGTGCTGTCTTTCTAGATTTTGCGAAAGCATTTGATAAAGTTTGGCATAATGGCCTTATAAAGAAACTCACAAAACACCAGTTTCCAATTGACATTATCAATTTTATGCAGAATTATCTACAGGGCAGGACATTTTCAGTCAAGCAAGGAAATTTTATAACTGAACCAAAGCCAATCCAGACTGGAGTACCTCAAGGCTCTATCCTCGGACCCTACCTTTTCAATATTTACATTAATGACATCCCACTGCACTCTAAATGTAAACTTAAGCTCTTCGCAGATGACACAGCAATTTTATTCAACTCCAAATCAGTCAACCTATTGGTTACTCAGCTTCAGAATTACCTAAATGACATAATCAAATGGTGCGATGAGTGGAAACTAGACATTAACCCAACTAAGACTCAAGCAATAGTTTTTCCCCCAAGAGATAACAAAAAATTCAAGCCACAAACCAACTTGACAGTAAACTCAAGCACTATTAGTTGGGCCGACCATGCCAAGTATCTTGGTGTCACTTTGGATTCGAAATTAAAATTTAACCTACATGTCCAAAACACCATAAGAAAGGCAAAGATAGCCAAAATATCTCTATCAAGCCTGCTTAATTTTAAAAGTAATTTAACAACAAAGCATAAATTCACGTTGTACAAAACCTGCATTCTACCCATCATCACGTACGCACTACCAGTCTGGGGCAAATATATCACACCTACGGATAAAAAAAGAATAGATGCCTTCATGAGGATTTGCTTACGAACCACTATAGGAGCCCCATTCAATCTTTCAAACAAAATTCTCAAAGAAGATCTCAACCAGCCTAATATAGAAGAGATTTATCAAGACTCTGCGACAAGACTATTCTCGCAATTTCAAAAATCCTCAAATCCAACTATACAAGAAATTGTTCAAAACCAAGGTGACCTCAGCCACCGAATCCGACGACCTGGACCCAATGGCTAGCTGACAGCCAAACACCCAACAACTGCCCTCCTGTAAGGTTCGGGGGGCCACTCCAGCATCACAACTCGCCATGTGTAAATAATATGGACAAGGTGACTCGCGAGCTGTGCTCGAATGTAACACCTGCAAATTGAGATGAAATAAATAAATAAATAAATCACTGCTCTCTTTGATGTGAGAAATGAATAAATTATTCTGGAGGCTACTTAGAGTTATCTCATTATTCCTTTATATAAATTTGTAGGATGGTTGAAACACGCTCTGGTAAGATGCAAGACCCGGCATAGGAGAGAATCAAGGTTGAAGAGTTTGCCAAGCCGCAACCTGGTGCAACAATATACCACGACACCAGCTTTGGAAAATTCAGAAAAACCTATCTATGTACTATCATAATTTCGGGTTATGGCCCTCGTCTTCTCAGTCATGACTCATATCTTATAATATCACTAAATCTTAGCCGTGCCTATGCAAATAAAGACCATGGCTTTTTTCCTGGTCACTGTGTGTGTTAACGTATGAAATAAATATTAATTAAATATTTATTTAACATTAATTTTATAATCCTATATACCTTATATTGAAGACATAAATAAAATTTAGGGAAAAAAAATTTGCTCTCAAATCGATTTTTCTTCTAAATTGCACAATTCCTATAATACCATAAACTCTTAAAACTAAATATTTATACAGGTAATAACAAGCCGCCGAAAGAAACAACTAAGTTTTCAATTAAATAAAAAAGCACCAAACGAACAAAAAAAAAAGCCAAACGAGGCTATCTAAACAAAAATTGTGTGTTAATGAGGTAAGGGGGCGAGTAATCGTTTGAAAATTATTTTTAATTATATTTAGTGTTATTCCATTTTTAGGGTTAGCACGGCACGCCAGGAATGCTGGGCGATGTAATTGCAAAAGCGGACACAATGTCCCCAATTGATTAAAAAGACGGAGTAATTATGAAATCGACCCTCTTCTGCGACGTTTTTCTTGTCCCTCGGTCATTACCGTGCCAGAAAAAAAAAAGTTGCATATTTTTTACCGCCAGCAATAAATCTGACCATGACGTGTTCTACAGGAATTAAAAGTTTTGACTACAATTAGTGGCATTTTTCGTCTGCTTCGCTTTTTGTTTTTTTTTCCACCCTCTACCATCTTTTCTCCTTACACCTCCCCCCATTCCACTTTATTTTCTCCCTTTTTTCTTTTTTAAAATCTTTTAAGAGTTCTTAATAATCGTGAGCATTTTCCAGTCAAATTTTATTTGAAACTGTTCAATGTATTGTTTTCTTAAATGTATATTTACAATGTGGCAATATGAAGTTTTGTTATCAAACAAAATTTAATGAAATATCTTCAGTTCTATATCTTTCTTTTTTAAATATATTTATTTATTACATTTTTAAATTAATGTCTCTGTGTTATTCCGAATTCTATATTTTGGATTGCTCATGAATTTTGAATATTTTTTGCTAACTATGCACGTAAATATTCTGTTAAGATATATGTAAATATAAATTTATTTGAATATATTTATTTGTGAAACCATGGTCAAATATATTCTGTTTTAGGATCCACAATGATTTTCTTTGAAAGCTCAGTAGGAAAATTTACCTTTTGCAAGAAAAGAGGTTTAAATCGATATCATCCAATTTTCAATAGAAAGACAAATATTCAAGCAGAAACTAAAAAATTTTCCCTTCAAGGAAAACAAGAATTTGACCCGAAACCAACGAAGGCCAAGTCTGACTATGCAAGAGAGAAATACGATAATTTGGACAAAAATAAACCAAATCTTTCTTGTAGGGAAAACAAAAATTTGAGTAGAAACCAGCAAGATATTTTATGTCTTACAATAAGTGATAAAATCTGCCTATGCAGATGAAATAAAGGGTTTGAACAGAAATCAATCATTGTATGGTCTCCCCCTGAAGACAAGGGTTTGATTAAAAACCAAACAGGATAAATTTTCCCCCGCAGTGAACTTAAGGATTTGAACAGAAACCAAACAGGATAAAATCTGCCCCTGAAAAAGATAAGAATATGAACAGAAACCAAGCAGAATAAAATCTACTTTGAAGGGATAATGAGAACCTGAACAGAAATCAAATGGGATAAAATCTTCCCCTACAGGGAAGCCAATGATTTGAGCAAAAACCAACAGGGTAAAATCTGCTCCTGCAGGGAAGACAAGGATTTGAGCAGGAACCAACAGGGTAAAATCTGGCCTTTACAGGGAAGCCAAGGATTTGAGCAGAAACCAACAGAGTAAAATCTGCCCCTTCAGGGAAGTAAAGGATTTGAGCAGAAACCAACGGGGTAAAATCTGGCCTTTACAGGGAAGCCAAGGATTTGAGCAGAAACCAACAGAGTAGAATCTGCCCTTGCAGGGAAGACAAGGATTTGAGCAGGAACCAACAGGGTAAAATCTGGCCTTTACAGGGAAGCCAAGGATTTGAGCAGAAACCAACAGAGTAAAATCTGCCCCTTCAGGGAAGTAAAGGATTTGAGCAGAAACCAACAGGGTAAAATCTGGCCTTTACAGGGAAGCCAAGGATTTGAGCAGAAACCAACAGAGTAGAATCTACCCTTGCAGGGAAGACAAGGATTTGAGCAGGAACCAACAGGGGAAAATCTGGCCTTTACAGGGAAGCCAAGGATTTGAGCAGAAACCAACAGAGTAAAATCTGCCCCTGCAGGGAAGCCAAGGATTTGAGCAGAAACCAACAGGGTAAAATCTGCCCATACAGGGAAGTCAAGGATTTGAGCAGAAACCAACAGGGTAAAATCTGTTCTTAAAGGGAAGTCAAGGATTTGAGCAGAAACCAACAGGGTAAAATCTGTTCTTAAAGGGAAGTCAAGGATTTGAGCAGAAACCAACAGGGTTAAATCTGCCCCTGCAGGGAAGACAATTACTTCAGGATCCCGCCGGCAGAAATTCGCCACGCCGATGTAAATGAGGTATTCCATTATAAATGTAATTGGTGCAGGTGGGCGTGTCCGGGACTTTGTCGCTCCATGCCGCTCTTCCTGCTGGACCCCCGCTCTAGAGAGTCCTGAAAATATTTCTTCTTGCACATAAGTTTCATCTAGTAAATAACGTCCTGGTTATTTGGATAGTTAGTTTACTGGGATCCATCCTTATTCATTCTTCTGTCTGAGGCTCTTGTTCTCAACATCTTTCCATTTTATCTACTTTTGTACTGAAAAAAAAATCCTGTTATTTAATTCTTTTTACTTTTTTTTAAAAACGAGAATGTTGTTTTTGTACTTAATATATTCCCTATAATTCTTTTTTTTTGTATTGAGACTATATTCTGTGTTGAGAATTTTGCTTCCTACTCAAAACCTTTATTATTAACGCTTTTTCGAACTGAACTGAAAATCGTGTTGAAAAAAAAAACTTTCCTGACACTCTTTCTTGTAGTGAAAACTCTTCAACATAAAGGGTTTTCTATAATTCTTTCTTGCATTGTGAATATTGTGGTAAGAATTTCGTTTTTTACTTAGAATCTTCATATAACGCGAGAAGTTCTACTCAAAATCATCTCTATATAATACTTTCTTGTATTCAAAATCTTATTATAAAAAAATCATTCGCAATTCCAGTTTACCATGTGGCTAAAGATTAAAAGATGGGACATTTCAAATAATTTTCAAACCGATATATATGTGTTTATTTATTAAATATTACACGGTTATAATTTAATGAAGGGATATATTGCTTTAAATATAAATCATTCATTTTTTTACATGATCAGCGTAATTACGCGAATTGGGCTTTAATATCCATTTCTCGATTTATCAGGAAGTCTCTTAGACAAATATTGAATGGTCATCTTTTTTTTTTTCTTCGCCCACATGATAAAATAATAAATGTTCTTTTATCTACTCATGAACTGTTCATAATTCTTAGAATATTATTTTCTATATTCAAAATATCTCCTATAACATTTTATTATACAGAAAATTTTGTTATTTTTTAAAATTTTAGATATTATTCATAACTTTCTCTTCCTTGCTTGGAGGTAATCCTATAGACCTCTTTCGTTCGATTTTACTTTGTTAGAAATTTTCTTGTTCTTATTCTCCTCTAGTAATTGAAGTCTTAAATCTGGTTATTGAAATTTCAATGGTTCGAAGCAGTAGATATCTTTTCAGTAATATTTATTATTAGAATTTGCTTGATGTAAATTCAATCATAAATATACAACAACAACAACAACAAAAACTTTTATTAAGACACTATTGTCTTACAAGGGGATTCCCCTAAAAAGTTATATATGTACATGAGTGAGGAGGAAAAGCAATTTAGAGGGGAGGGGGAGCAATCAGCCGTTGTCTGTGGAGTTGAGCACTTCTTCTCTCATTTTATCAATCGCCTTGAAAAGTTTTAAATATTATCTAAACAAATGTTTGTTCCAGCAGGAGAGTAGTAAATATTTTATATACATATTGTTCATTGTAGTGAGTTAGCCCCGAAATTTCGCGAATTTCCAGTCTCTTTTCATGTGGGAATGGGCAATGGAATAGATAGTGGACCAAATTGTCTTGGATGCCAACATTGCAGATGTAGCAATTTAAAGGGTCGCTGTTCCAAAATCCCGTGATATCCTCGCGGAAAAGTAGCCATAGAATCCTTTGACGGGCTATAAATCGTTTAATTGTCAAAGGGAGGTTTGATAGTAAGTAGTCCTCCGTCATAAAGGAGCTACTTAGAGATTGGTAGTGAATAAAATGAGTTGAGTTTTGTATCTTAATTCGGTCAAATTGGAGTAGCTGGTCCACTGTGGTTCTAGGCATTTCTCCTTGCACAACCATATAATCTTCACAGTTCTTAAGAAAAGAAAAACCCCTAGAGTCGATGATGCTATTCAGGTTATGAATAAAGTTGTTTCCCGCTTTTCCCACAAATGAAACTTTCCAGAGCTGGGACAAGCAAACATAGAGTAATCTTGTCCTGTCCATTTTTTAAATCCGTATCCAGAACTTAAGAATCAATTTCGTAATGTTTAATTCAAGGGACATCCTTCCGGTTTCTGTTCGTAAGATGTAGCCCGGAGTATATTTGGGAAGGTCAAGAAATCGCCGTAGGAAAATATCCTGAATCTGGTTTACAACTCCTATCTGATTCGTCGCCCACAGTGGGGCCGAGTATAACAACGTGGATAAACTATGGAGTCAAGTATTTTCATCACTGCTCCGAACGATTTGGTTCTTTACTTAGATAGTATTCTCCATACTGCGTTTGTAGCAACCAATGCTTTGCTTTTAAAGTGCTGCGCCTCGTAAGCAGTTGGACTATTGGTAGTTAAGGGGTAGCCAAGGTACGTATATTTTGAAGATACTGTCAAGGGTTGTTGGCCCCAAAACCAAACGTCAGATCTGGCCAAGCGGCCTCCATTTCGAAGCACTACGATTTTAGACTTGGATTAGTTCAGATCATAAATATATTTATGAAGTTTAAAGTAAAAAAAGTTCATGTTAAAATTACGGCCACAATATATTTGCATATAAACTCAATATAAAAACATATCTATTTCAGAAAGACTCCCTTTGTAAGCATTCAGTACTACTTGACATTTGAGAGACTCCTTACCCTTTTTCACAAAATAACAAATAATTCTTCTCTCAAAGTACTTAAGGAGTGGGGGAAATGGCCTTACTCTAAGATTCCATCTCTTAGAAAGGGGAAATTCCTACCTGGCACCTCAACATGGGGCAGAGTGGATAACGTCCTAGAGCGGCTGAGCCAAAAAGGGAGCAGAGACCGGGGTAGATCTTCAACTCCATCCTAATATGGAATTCACTTATCCTGCAAGTTGGAAGCAGCATCTAAAGGAGTTAGAACCTACTATTAAGTCAACTCCATATAAATGCGATATTATTGAGGAAAAAGGGGGTTGGTGGAAAGATGGTCTAAATTCAATTCTCGCATCGGGCGCTTTTTTCTAATTAAAAAATGCTCCAATGGCCACCTGATTCTTGCAAAAGTCCAACCCCACCAGCGAGTGCAAGTAATCAAACGGGGCTATGGCACATTTGTAAGTGCAAAGTCGAACTGCTTTTAACATGTGTAGACATGTGGTGCACTTACAGTAAAAGCAGTCGCCTACTTCTACCCATCATGATTATCATGGCCTGTACCACGTGTACTAGGGATAAGAAAAAAAATTGAAGAAAAACACCGCCGTATTATTTTTCCCACGAAAATCCTCAATGAATGGATCAACTAAACTAAGGAAACATTATTATTACCACCAGACTCTTCCTTTGCAGAAGTCTGATTGAGGAGGCACATTAGGCTTAGGACTGATTGACCTGATATTGTGTGAAAAAAAATCTGTGCTTCCTTCCTATGGTGAATCTGTATAAGATCGGTGGTCTTAATAAAGCTGTATGTGTAAATAATTTTATATGAATTTTATTTTCATTTTAAATATAGAACTGGTCTCTATAGCGGAACCTCAGCTACAAATCAACTTATTTTTCATTGAAGTTACGATTGAAAAAAACGTTTTGCACTCACTAAAATGAACGTTTCAACGACCCTACCATATTTTGTTACGTTTTTTTTTTGTTTATACAACTTTTGTAAATTCATCGTTTTATCTAGACAGCGATGTGTGATAAAGAAGCTTGTATGCTGAACGAATTTATAAATTTATTTATTTATAAAAAAACAATCAGTTAACACTTACAATATACATATTTCACTTTCTTTAATACTATGTCAAACACACGCAAATATTCAAGTTTTTTAAAATAGAAAAGTTAACTATTTCAACAACATTTCCCGCCAAAAATCCGGTTATAACCGGTTTTATTTAATCAATAAATGGGTGAAAATAAAATAAATACGTCATTGATGGATATTTATCAAATTTCTAGAAGTTTCCTTTTTTTTTTGTCAGCCGAGGGAAAATAAAATATTTATGTCACAAGGAAAACTTTTTTTTGTAACTTCTCACTCCATAAATCTATAAATGTCGAGAACTTTTTATTTCTATTTTAATATTTCGAATGTTTTAAAAAGTTCGGCTGCGCGTTCTACCTTTAATATTTACTACATATATATATTACCCTCCGTGGTATGTAAATGGAATATAATTTATTATTATAAGGAACTATTAGATATAAATTATTTATTGATATAAATACATTGATAAACATAAGGAAGTTTTATATTTTAAGCTTAAACTACTTTTTGTCTTTTTGAAGGACCAGAGACTGTTCACACTTGGTTATCTCGTGTTTTCAATAAATATCACTGTAATATCTTTCAGAGTTATTTTCTGAATCCCGATATATAAATGCTAAAAGGTACAACTTCCTTAAGTTTTGTCTATGAGTGTCTGTGTTCCAAGGAAGCAACCAAAATGTGTTGATGCATCGTGGATCGTATGGAATAAAGTTGGCCCTGGGCTGAAAGAGGGCCATTAACCCGAAACCATGGTCTTCAGTTGGACGCTTCTCAGTTTGCCAAAGCTGGTGTTGTAGCTTTGTCACCGACCTGAGACCGCTAGTTTGCAGCGACGGTAAATAGATGGCGTCTAACGTTGACGTCTATTTTAACGGGAGAAGTGACCCTTTATTTTTATAAAAACATTGAGACATACAAACATACAAAACGACATCCTATAAATTGTGTACACAGTTTGGTCTATATTATTATTTTTTTTTAAATTCACGAATTATATAAAATCTCTAGAATAATGAAAAAAGGGGGTCGGTGGAAGGCTGGTTAAACCGTTTGGTTTTCGACCACTATGACCCGGGTTCGATTCCCGCATTGGACACTTTTTTTCTGTTTAAAAAAAATATGCTCTAATGGCCCCCGATTCTTGCTAAAGTCCAACCCCACCAGCGAGTGCAAGTAACCAAACGGGGCTCTGGTACATTTGTAAGTGCAAAGTCGAACTGCTTTTAACATGTGGCGCGCTTACAGTAAAAGCAGTCACTAACTACCCACCATGATTATCATGGCCTGTACCACGTGTACTAGGGATAAGCAAAAAAAAAAGAAAAAGTATAATGAAATATGATTTTTTTTTCAAAATATATTCTCAGAGGACCGACTACTGCATAACCCAAACATCACTGGAACTTATACTGGAGGATATGTGATATTGAAACAGCACGAAGGACAAGTTTCTTTCCTCAAAGTATTCCAAAATATTGCCACGTGGAAAATTAAGGAAGACAAAACTTCTTCTTCTTGAATTCCGGGCTAATTGGCCTTTATGGTCTTCTAGCCCCAACATGGCTGCAGAACGCGAACTGGTGGCAAAGGATCCTAAGATCTGGTAGTGGAGGTGTCATCGCAGGGGTGGAGGAAGCTTGGAGAAGTCAGGGAAACAGCGCCTTATTGCAGCGAGAAGCCGGGATGGAGACAAAAACTTCGGGAGGAGCCAACAATTTATTTCAGGCGAGAACCAACTATGAATGGTAAACAAAAGATAAGCCACGAGGGAAATTCACAGAGTAACAAGATATAAACATAAAAATGACAACTCTGCTAATAAATTACGAAACTATTTTAGACGCGTAATATTCTTTTTAAAAATTAAACAATTTCTACTACCCTTACTGCAATGGAAAAATTAAAGGGAGGGCCTGGCTCATCAGTGGTGAACCCTCCCAGCGGTTTCGCCAGTTTAAACTCTGTTAATAAAATTAATAAATAATTTGTTACAATATTCTCGACCTAATTTTTATAACACACAGTTTAATACAAATCTCAGGGAAACTTTTTGAAAGCCTTTTGTAAAGAATTGAAGTAGTGAAGGATTCAAGCTGTTTATATGGCTTTGATGACCATCTGTTGTTGGACTATACAATATCTTATGTGTAGAAAAACTTCAAAATGATACAATAGGACAATTGACAATTTTATTGATTCTTTTAATCAAATTTTACAAAGGTGGAAAAATAAAAGAGTAAAAGGGTATATAAAGTGTAGGGGAATATATATACAAATGTCTTCAGCAAGGAAGGCTTCCCCACCTTGAGAGAGTCCTCCTCCAGACAAGGTCTTCACTCCTCAGTTCCACGCCAAGGAAGTACCTATAGATGCGCGTCTTGGAAGACGCCAGGATGGCCAATGATACAATAGGATCATAGAAGTTTATCTATAGGAAATACTCATAACTCACTTTGAAGATATACATTTATTTTTAAAATAACTCATATATCTCAAGTATATCTCTCACAATAATATAGGCGTTTATCTCAAATATACTGTATTCCATGTCTTGTAAATATTTGACTTTTTTTCATATATAAATTGTCGTTAGCAAAAAATTGGAGAAAAATAATCTTTAATCTTTCCAACTTTTTTTTTGTAGACAATTTATAAAAGAAAATGTATTTTACAGCACGTATGTTTCTTTTCAAATAAAACTATTTTCTACTGCATTGATAATGGGAGGGCCTGGCTTATCAATGGTGAACCCTCCCAGCGGTTTCGACAGTTTAATGGACCACACCGGTCTATATACCGTTTGGTTGTTTTCTTTTATATCCTGTACTGAAGATGAGCTCTTGGAACGGCTATTTTAAATGATATATGGACATAAGCTTCGAGGGCAGTCGAAATACACTCACGGACAAAACTTAAGGAAGTGGAAAGACTTTGAAATCATCGGTCGTCTGTTTTTTTTTTTTTTTGAAAGAGACAGGGGCAATTTTGTTCATACTTGATTATCTCGTGTGTCTTCGAAAGAGCTCACTGCAATATATATTTTCAGAGTTATTGTCTGAATCCCGATATACACGCTAAAAGGTACAACTTCCTTAAGTTTTGTCCATGAGTGTGCATATAAATACTGTTAAAATACATCTTGTTTAACGCATATAAGGCTATGTCACTCGTATTATACTGGGTGCAAGTGTCCTTCGCGGGACATAGCATCTTGGTATTGAAATAAATGCATAAATTACAGGTTTTACGTACACAAGTCTCAGTCAGTATCACTATAAAAGGAAGATTGAAAAATGTAATATAGCAGCCGTATGGTAGATTAAACTGGCGAAACCGCTGAGAGGGTTCACCACTGATGAGCCAGGCCCTCCCATTAATTTTTCCATTGGAGTAAGGGTAGTAGAAATTGTTTAATTTTTAAAAAGAATCATACGCGTCTATAATAGTTACGAATTTTCAAAACCTAGATTACTCTGCCCTTTCCCAGAATCAAATGAAACAGAGAAATGTATTAATATATAAATAAATTTTGATTTTTCGTTGAAAAGAAACACATGCGGGATAATTTTCGAATGTCGTTTTACAATCATAAGCCGCATTATATTATATATTGTATTATCACAAAGCAATAACGCGCCATCTATACATATAAATTGAAAGGATTTAAAAGCACGAATGTTCCTTTTATACATAATACAAACTTCTACTGTCCTTACTGCGATGAAAAAAATATATTGGGAGGGCTTGGCTCATCAGTGGTGAACCCTCCCAGCAGTTTCGCCAATTTAATCCACCAGACCGCTTCTCAGAGCTCTAATACTGTATTGGACGATTCTGCTTATATACGCAGCACTGAAGGATGGAATCTCAGAAATGGTTTTCAAGACAACTATGGACATAAGCTTATAGGACAGTATAATTACATTCAAATATTTTCATCAAGCAATGCTCTTCCGCAAACAATAAAGACAAGGCCAGTTAGGCCTAAATTAACACAAAGCAATAACGCGCCATCTATATATATATATTGTAGTATATAGAGAAATGTATGTATAAAGAGCCATTTTCCACCAATATCACAACATATTTGAATGGAAGAGCGGAAGGTAGTGATATAGTGACCCAGCATTTATCCTCACTATCTTACATCTCTCCCCTACACATAAATAACAACCTCAAAATTAATTATTCAAACAGCACCTACGCCCTATGTTTTCGCGCCATTTATTCCAAAGGCGCCAAATTAAATCAACCTCAGGTAACTTCCTTGCAACCTAACCCGTTCTTTGCCCTCTCTGGTATAGAATCTCTCTTACCGCTTCCTACTGAAATGTTCAAGAAGAAACTTAACCCACTGGATTCTTTAATGATTTTATTAAAAAGACATTTGCATAGAAACTATTTACATTATATATAAAGTGATTTTTATTCAATAAAATGCGGCCTATTACTATATATAGTCACGACCGTCTTTCCTCATCGGCCGCCTCTGTCACGGATAATATACAGTTATCATCGTCATGCGTTCTTAATTCTGTCACCGTTTGCTTTTGGTTCAGTGGTAGAATACTCGCCTGCCACGCGGGCGCCCCGGGTTCGATTCCCGGCCGATGCATTTTTTTTTTTTTTTTACAATTATTAAAACTCATTTATATATTATACAAGAATGACATCCACGGCGCCAATTTATAATTGTAACGAATAGTATTTTAATAAAAGCATTTAATCGGGTAAACCCCGAGCGTTGCCCGGGTCATTCGGCTAGTGATTATAGAACGACATTTGAAAATTATCCCGCATGTTTTTCTTTTGAACGAAAAATCGAAATTTATTTTAAGGAGAAATAACGATTATTTCTAACCTTATAGATGAATTATGAAAGGATGATTTGTGAAGAGTAATGATAAACGGAAAAATAAAAGTGTCCAGGGATGGGAATCGAACCCACAGTGTTCCACTTACCGGGCAGATACCATGTCCACTAGGCTACCCTGGACATATTTTTCCGTTCGTAAATATTATATAAAGTTATTTTTATTCAATATTTACATAGTATTTACTGGTAGGTCGTCATCTACTCATAGTCCATTTATGAGCTGTTTAAATAAAATGTTTCTCGCTAATCCTGTATCTAAGTGGTATTTTGTCTTTAGTTCTTTGAGATGTGAATTTGTTCATTTTATGAAGTTACCAATCTAGTTCGTTATTGGCCTTCCCTTTAATATGTTTTTTTTTTTTTGCTTAGCCTAATACACGTGGTACAGGCCAAGATAATCATGGTGGGTAGAAGTAGACGACTGTTTTTTACTGTAAGGGCACCATATGTCTACACATGTGAAAAGCAGTTCGACTTTGCACTTACAAATGTGTTAGAGCCCCCATTTGGTTACTTGCACTCGCTGTTGGGGTTGGACTTTACAAGAATCAGGGCCCATTAGAGCATTTTTTTTAAATCAGAAAAAAGTGCCCAATGCGGGAATGAAACCCGGGTCGTAGCGGTCAAAAACCAACGGTTTAGAACATCCTTCCACCGACTTCCCCTTTCAAATGCTAAATTAAATAGTGAATTTTTAATCGTTACTATATAGATTATAGAGAGAGAGAGTTATAATACTCCAAGATCATCCTATTCATTAGTATATTGAATCCTTTTTTAGAATTCATTTTGTTTGATATTTATTTCGAATTTGAATAGGTCTTAGATAAATTCGAGAAAAACCGCGTGAAAAATTTGAAGAAAATTTAACCTGTTTGTTTTCGAACTTTCACGTTGTTGTGAGGTGAAATCCGCTGGTAAAGTTAGGTGTAAAATCTACCCACATGACCTATACAATTGAATTATTTCCCTGCAATTCTTGCAATGATGTTCTCACGATGTCGTCATAGCCGATTCATCTTACTCCGTACTCGAATTCGTACTTCATCTCGAAAGCAAGAAGTTTACTCCTACTATATATCTGGAGAGTTCACGCCATGGTTCCGTTCATCAAAATGAAGAAGGTGTTCTTCTTTCTTATCTCTACTAGATTATTAAGGGTGACAAATCTGTGGGTCTTTCTCTGCTAGAAAGAAATTATTTTAAAAAATTGAGTCCCGGCGATATATTCTTTGACAGAACACAGTCCAGACCAATGAGATCCCGGCGATGTCTTCTTTGATAGAACACACTCCAGACCAATGAGATCCCGGCGATGTCTTCTTCGATAGAACACAGTCCAGACCAATGAGATCCCGGCGATGTCTTCTTCGATAGAACACAGTCCAGACCAATGAGATCCCGGCGATGTCTTCTTCGATAGAACACAGTCCAGACCAATGAGATCCCGGCGATGTCTTCTTCGACAGAACACAGTCCAGACCAATGAGATCCCGGCGATGTCTTCTTCGATAGAACACAGTCCAGACCAATGAGATCCCGGCGATGTCTTCTTCGACAGAACATACTCCAGACCAATGAGGCCCCGGCGTGGCTTCTTCGACAGAACATACTCCAGACCAATGAGGTCCCGGCGATGTCTTCTTCGACAGAACATACTCCAGACCAATGAGATCCCGGCGATGTCTTATTCGACAGAACATACTCCAGACCAATGAGGCCCCGGCGATGTCTTCTTCGACAGAACATACTCCAGACCAATGAGGTCCCGGCGATGTCTTCTTCGACAGAACATACTCCAGACCAATGAGGCCCCGGCGTGGCTTCTTCGACAGAACATACTCCAGACCAATGAGGTCCCGGCGATGTCTTCTTCGACAGAACATACTCCAGACCAATGAGGCCCCGGCGTGGCTTCTTCGACAGAACATACTCCAGACCAATGAGGTCCCGGCGATGTCTTCTTCGACAGAACATACTCCAGACCAATGAGATCCCGGCGATGTCTTATTCGACAGAACATACTCCAGACCAATGAGGCCCCGGCGATGTCTTATTCGACAGAACATACTCCAGACCAATAAGGTCCCGGCGTGGCTTCTTCGACAGAACATACTCCAGACCAATGAGGCCCCGGCGATGTCTTATTCGACAGAACATACTCCAGACCAATGAGATCCCGGCGATGTCTTATTCGACAGAACATACTCCAGACCAATAAGGTCCCGGCGTGGCTTCTTCGACAGAACATACTCCAGACCAATGAGACCCCGGCGATGTCTTCTTCGACAGAACATACTCCAGACCAATGAGGTCCCGGCGATGTCTTCTTCGACAGGACATACTCCAGACCAATGAGGCCCCGGCGATGTCTTCTTCGACAGAACATACTCCAGACCAATGAGATCCCGGCGATGTCTTATTCGACAGAACATACTCCAGACCAATAAGGTCCCGGCGTGGCTTCTTCGACAGAACACAGTCCAGACCAATGAGGTCCCGGCGATGTCTTCTTCGACAGAACATACTCCAGACCAATGAGGCCCCGGCGATGTCTTCTTCGACAGAACATACTCCAGACCAATGAGATCCCGGCGATGTCTTATTCGACAGAACATACTCCAGACCAATAAGGTCCCGGCGTGGCTTCTTCGACAGAACATACTCCAGACCAATGAGACCCCGGCGATGTCTTCTTCGACAGAACATACTCCAGACCAATGAGACCCCGGCGATGTCTTCTTCGACAGGACATACTCCAGACCAATGAGGCCCCGGTGTGGCTTCTTCGACAGAACACAGTCCAGACCAATGAGGTCCCGGCGATGTCTTCTTCGACAGAACATACTCCAGACCAATGAGGCCCCGGCGATGTCTTCTTCGACAGGACATACTCCAGACCAATGAGGCCCCGGCGATGTCTTCTTCGACAGGACATACTCCAGACCAATAAGGCCCCGGTGTGGCTTCTTCGACAGAACATACTCCAGACCAATAAGGTCCCCGAGTGGCTTCTTCGACAGAACATACTCCAGACCAATAAGGTCCCCGCGTGGCTTCTTCGACAGAACATACTCCAGACCAATAAGGCTTGACGACTTGGTATTCTACAGGAAACAGTCAAAAGTCTACGTCTTCTTCTATATGATATCGATTGAAAAACCCTGTACAATTTATAAATGAATAAAATAAAGCATTATAGTCCAGACTGGCGGCGTCTTCCACCACAGGAGAAGACAGCACAGACCGGCGACGTCTCCCACCACAGGAGAAGACAGCACAGACCGGCGACGACTCCCACCACAGGAGAAGACAGTCCAGACCGGCGACGTATACCACCACAGGAGAAGATAGTCCAGAACGGCGACGTCTTCCACCACAGGAGAAGACAGCACAGACCGGCGGCGTCTCCCACCACAGGAGAAGACAGCACAGACCGGCGGCGTCTCCCACCACAGGAGAAGATAGTCCAGACCGGCGACGTCTTCCACCACAGGAGAAGACAGCACAGACCGGCGGCGTCTCCCGCCACAGGAGAAGACAGCACAGACCGGCGGCGTCTTCCACCACAGGGGAAGACAGTCCAGACCGGCGACGTATCCCACCACAGGAGAAGACAGTCCAGACCGGCGACGACTCCCACCACAGGAGAAGACAGTCCAGACCGGCGACGACTCCCACCACAGGAGAAGACAGTCCAGACCGGCGACGTCTCCTACCACAGGAGAAAACAGACCGGCGACGTCTCCCACTACAGGAGAAGACAGACCGGCGACGTATCCCACCACCGGAGAAGACAGTCCAGACCGGCGACGTCTCCCACCACAGGAGAAAACAGACCGGCGACGTCTCCCACCACAGGAGAAGACAGACAGGCGACGTATCCCACCATCGGAGAAGACAGTCCAGACCGGCGACGTCTCCCACCACAGGAGAAAACAGACCGGCGACGTCTCCCACCACAGGAGAAGACAGACAGGCGACGTATCCCACCATCGGAGAAGACAGTCCAGACCGGCGACGTCTCCCACCACAGGAGAAGACAGCCGGAACAAAGCTCAGCTCCCAGACCCGCCCAGCGTTACATATTCATCAAAGATGTCTGACGATATCCCAATCTGATCACGCCTGCTACCACATTTACATAGGCAACTCGCCAGGTGCAACTACTGCGTGGCACGGTGGGGTTGTGTTTGTGTTGCACCTTCTGCCTAATATAGCTGTTGATGGATCGGCCTACACTTAGCTATCTAAATAAACATACAGTAGTTCACACTGCACCTCTCCTATCGATGGAATAATACAATGAGGAGAATAATACTAAGTTAATCTAACTCCAACGCAGATATTTATTTCTAAAATACCCCTTTTTCACTTGCAAGTTGTATCTTTCTCTATTCGGTTTCTTACGCTTTCCAGTAAGGTTCTACTTATAGTAAACGAATAATTTTTTTTGCGCTACAAATATTAAAAATAAAGATACAACCTTTCGCAATGAGTTTCTTTTATTACAATAAACGCGAGCTTTCGGCTGGAGCCGCCCTTCTACAGGCAAAAATGAACTATTTGATTTTTTGAGAGACAGTTATATACATTTAATTTGTTACAAGTTTTACATATATAAATCAGGAAGAAATATGTAGATTCAATACTTTTCTTCCTGATTTATATATGTAAAACTTGTAACAAATTAAATGTATATATAACTGTCTCTCAAAAAATCAAATAGTTCATTTTTGCCTGTAGAAGGGCGGCTCCAGCCCGAAAGCTCGCGTTTATTGTAATAAAAGAAACTCATTGCGAAAGGTTGTATCTTTATTTTTAATATTAAGGTTCTACTTGCTTCCTCCCCTACAAGATCGAAACATTGTATCCTCCTTCCCCATATAACAATCTTTATTACAAAATCCTAAAAACGCTATAGAGATACTGATCTACTCTTGGCTTGAAAGCTAGACAAATTTATTGTACTGAACAATCGTTTCGATTATAAGAGAAACAGCGTTTTGCACTCATGGACAAAACTTAAGGACGTTGTGCCTTTTAGCATGTATATCGGGATTCAGACAATAACTCCGAAAGATATTACAGTAACCTTTATTGAAGATACACGAGATAACCAAGTGTGAACAGTCTCTGTCTTCTTCGAAAAACAGACGACCAGCGATATCAAATTATGAAAATTCCTTAAGATTTGTTCATGCGTGTAGGTAACGAAATCTTTATTGCAATATAGACTTTGGAGGATTCCTGAACGTATCTTAATACTCTCTGTTAGCATACCATTCTCCCCATGCAGGTTTATATATAATATATGAGAAAATCCATTTATCAAATAATTAATCAGAGATACACACACAAAAAGAGGGAGAAATACAACATGAAAATATCGGTTAGGTGCAGGTTTCTATATTGGCCGTAAATACCCCTACCTTGGTATTTCTCAAGAAGCCTCTGGGACCAAACGATTTTTGGTCGCAGTGGTACAACTTGCTCCACGCTGACAAGGGCCAACAGCCTGAAACGCGTTCGCGGATGGCTTTTCTTAATTTATTAATAAAATGAGTTGGCCAAATATCAAGAGATAGGCTCAATCGACGCTTAGTTGATTTTTGTTCTACTAGATGGGGCTTTGTCATCTAAAAAGCACTTGTGCTCGTGGTTAGGATATGCCTTCTTTGATTTCAATTATGTAAATATGAATTACGTTCATGTGAAGAAGGAGATTGAAACTGCTGTCTTATACACGGTTCATATTTGAACATATATGGCCAAAAGGAATATGAATAAATGAGATCACACAGCGTATAAATCCTTAATGCATGTTTGTGTATATTCTTTACCAAAATACTAAATCGATCATTAACAAATCTTTTTAGGAGAAATGAGGATATACCCCTAGCCGGGATAACGCGTTTTGTGTGTTGAAATAAATAAAAATATTGACAGATAAAGGTACAAAACAGTAGCACAGAGGTCAGTACTCTGATCTACCAAAAAAGAGAGAAAGTCTCACAAAAGGATGAAGTCAAACGCAGCACGCTGTCGCAGTCACACGACCATGTTATTAATGATTGCGCCCCCTTCCCTCCACCAAGGAAGTCATAATTCCACGTGATTAATGACCTTTAATAACACCCCCCCCCCTCACACACCCCTAAGTGAATTGTGGCTAACCCCCGTATACAGTGTCTAATATGACTGGGAAAACCTTGTTCTGGCCATTGCCACATTAGCACGTGTCATAACCCTTTCCATGATCCCATGAGCCTCCTCCGATTGGATTTGTTCCCGTTGCCGAAGCCAGAAGATAGTTGCGGATTATGCAAATTGAAATTTAGAATATGTAAATATGACGTGATATACTCCCCATCATTGGCATCTATCTCTCTAAATTTATTAAAGGTTATCGTTTTAATATATAACAATCTTCACGGGGGCAAAATTGAATTTTCATTTATAAAGGGTTAAAATTATTTAAGTTTGGAATTGTTATGTAAATATATATAATAAATAGATATCTCTTCTATATATGTACAGTGTCAAAATTTATGATATTTTTTTCAATAATGGCGAGGATATTTTTGCGGTAAACGAATCTTCGTAGATCTCGGAAGAAGTACACCTATCCCCCGATTTACACGGTAGATACGTTCCTGAGAAAAACGTGTAAATCGGGGGATAGGTGTACACAGAAATTAAAATAAAATGCATTGACAGGTTAAAATATGTAGTCAGCACATAAGCTCGGGATTCCTCATGAGATGTGTACACAGCGCATGTGTTCAATCACAGTAGCATTTAGTATAGTGCGATAAAAAAAAATAAAAAAACTTATTTGGAAAACCGTGTAAAAGCGAAATCGTGTAAAACAAGTACCGTGTAAATCGAGGGATAGGTGTACTCTCCATGATTTAATTTTACATATTGGCATGGGCAGGGATATCTCTGGCAGATCTCTAAAGAAATATCTTCAAATATATACTAAATCTTCTCAAGCAAGAAATTATATTTATAATAAAGGTGACGTTTAATTTTTTTCTTTGAATGTTAGGCTGGTGGATATTCAGGGATTATATGGTTATGATATAATATAGACCCACAGCGATTTTGCGTAATATTCCATAAACCATATGGTAATAAATTTGTTACTCTCATTTGTCTAATAAATTTGGTTACATCTTGAATAGACAAAGTTATAGTATATTAGGGTATATTAGGGAAGTGAGCATAAATGTATTTATTAAATGCACTAAAACTATGCATTTCTTTGAGTTTCCTTGCCATCAACCAGCACTTTTACGATGTAATCTAGCTTAAGCCCTACTTCAGTAGTTAAAACGCCATTTTGATAGGTTCAAACGATTTACTAACATCTTCCTTTCATAGGAAGGCCATAGCCCAAAACCATGGTATACCATACTTCTTTACCTTTCTAATAAAAAAAGTTTGGATTATCAACAATAATTTTTATTTTTATTTTTCATTGATTATTGGATTTTATTTGAATTTGCCATAGCTGGTGTTGTGGCTTTTGCACTGTCTCTTAATCTTTGCGTTCTGTTCAGAAATCAAATAAATGCATTGTTAGAATGCATTTTTAAAATATATTGTTAGAGTTCATTTAATAGATTCATTGTTACAGTGCATTTAATAAATGCATTTTAAAGCACCTATTGTAAGTTGTTGAGTTGCATAAATACAATACTTCTTTACTTTTACAATAAAGTATGGATTTTCAACAAGGGTTCTTCGTTTTCTTTTTCACTGATTCTTTTAAAGGATCCGCGGATACTATTTTCCTTCTGACTGGTAGTTTCATCTGAATGTTAAACAATTTAAATAAGAAACTTGTCCTCGGAGGTAGTATTTTGCTGCAATGTTAAACAATTAAATAAATTTGGTGATAGCATTTCAATTGGCTGTGAAAGATCATTTTACATATAAAAACTAGTCCTTTATTGATCTGATTCTTTTATGCTTATATTATAAGCATGACTAGTAAAATGTGTGCCAAGAACAACTTATCTTAAAGGATAATATGGCATCCTCCTTAAAGCGTATCACACTATTAAGGTACAGCTTGGATTTTTTTTTTATTAAAAAAAAGTTTGAAATATAGGCATGTATGATTATCTAGAATTTACCTTTATGTTTTAATCCTTTTGACGATTGGCAAAACGAACAAAAATGATAACGTCTTAATAAACCAGAGGAGGGTGAATATTTTGTGAAGAAAGCTGTGGTTATTAAAGAAATCTAATCTATTTTTAAAGGCAAAAAGAAGATTGAAGAAGAAGAAAAAGAAGGGTTTGTTCAAAATGAAGAACAATTTAATGACATCACATATATGTAAATTTCATATATTTTAGAGAATGCATTGGTGAGAAGAGAAAAGAACGAATTAAAAGCTTATAGAAAAAGATCGTGAACATGCACCGTATAAAAAATATGTATATACTAAAGGCATCTCCTTTCAAAAATACAATAAAAATGCATTCGATAAATGTATTAATAAATGCATCTTTTTATATTCTCTTAACAGAATTCTCAAATCCATATCAGTAAATAATCCACAATATCAATTTGGGCAATCGAACAAAATCTACCTGTATACCATTCAAATAGCATCTTTCAACACTTTTACAATATACGTCAATAAATTGTGTCAAATCAATCCTAGATTCTAAACCTACCTATTACAAGAGAACACAACTCTGACTTCTTTAAAGAAAATCAAGAAATATTTTAAAAATTGATGATTCGAGGATGTAAAAAACAGCAGGTTGTATGGAGGGAGCATGCCACAAGGAGATCACCCACGGAGCAGGGTGGGGTGAAGAGGTTGGTTATAAATGTAGCGGGAATGTAGAAATGAAATTTATTTCCAAGATTGTTATTAATTATGGGTAATGACGCCAGACATATGGGTTTCTGTATTCACGTCCTGACCCGCGACCCGGCATTTTTTGATCTCTCTCTGAATATTTCTACCTTTTTTTTTTTCTATCATTATTATAAACTACTACTTTTCTTTTTTTGACCGCTAGCCGAATTTCAACGCCTATTTTCTGTGTTGCCTTCTCGTTGAATATTTCTAATCCTTTTTGACCACTCAGTGACTATTTTTTTATTTTTTTTTATTGACCACTCAATGAATATTCCTTTTACTTTTTATGGATCAATTAATGATTCTTCTTCTTCTTTTTTTTTTTTTTGACCGCTAGCAGATTTCTGTGTTGCCTTCTCGTTGAATATTTCTAATCATTTATGACCATTCAGTGAATATTTTCCTTTTATATTTTATTGATCAATCAATGAATATTCCCATTTTTTTACCATTAACCGAATTTTAACGCCTATTTTCTGTGTTGCCTTCTCGTTGAATTACATCTAATCCTTTTAGACCACTCATTAAACATTCCGTTTATGTTTTATTGATTACTCAATGAATATTCTTTTTATTATTTTTGACCATTAGCCGAAATATTAACGACTATTTTCTGCGTTGTCTTCTCGTTGAATATATTTAATCCTTTTTGACCACTCAGTGAATATTGCTCTTGTTTTTTATTGACCACTTCAATGAATATTCCTTTTCTTATATATTCACCCAATCTTATTTATATGCTATCTTTATAACATAAATTATATAAAAACTGAAAATTATTTTGTATGGTCTTTTAAAATTTTCAAATAAAACTCTTTTTCTACTGTCCTTATTTCAATAGAAAAATATTGATGAATAGCCCAATACAATATTAGAACGCGGTATGGTTGAAAAACTGGATAAATTGTTGGGAGGGTTCACCACCATATTTTTACATCGCAGTAATGACATTAAGTAGTTGAAAATTAGAAGTATTTATAACGTTACTTTTCTATATCAGAAAAAATATAAAATACTTCTAATTTTCAGAGATAGATGGCACTAAGTTGACGATGATATTTACAGTAAGAGGTGTCTTATTGGAAAAAGAAAGAAAAAAAATGAAGCAAAGCAGTTTCATTTCTTATATAATAAACTAGCCGAATGACCCGGGCAGCGCCCGTGTTTTACCCGATTGAATGTTTTGATTCAAATACTATTTGTTATAATTATAAATTGGCGCCTTAAATAAATGCATATATTAGTTAATACCTATAGCCTATGTGCTTTATCTGTCTATGTACTGTTGGCTTCCGTAGGCGTCTCTTACTGGGAAAAAGAAAGAGAGGATTCCATTTGGTTATTATCTAATATATGCATTTATTTATAAATTTATATAATTACATTCATGGACAAAGTCTTTGATATTATGCCGGACAGTTGGCGTTTCTTGCGCTCCAGGGGCCTGGGTTATCCTTATTTCTGTCTCTTTGATGTTGCCGGCTGTCTGTTTTATTTATTATTATTTTTTTAAGGGAACAGAGGAAATTTTGTTCACACTTGGTTATCTCGTGTGTCTTCAATAGAGGTCACTGTAATATCTTTCAGAGTTATTGTTTAGATATACCTGCTAAAAGGTACAACTTGCTTAAGTTTTGTCGATAAGTGGACATATATTTATGGCCAAATAATGTATTATATATAGCATTTCGGAACTAACTAAATTGTTTATGAAAAAGGCATTTCCTTATCGTGCAACTGAAAGTTGCTGATGGCTTGCGTCATCTATCGGAATAAACATCAACTATTCTCGTTGATTTTTAATTATTCCAGAATTGGCCAAATACCCATTCTTGATTAATCAAGAAAAGCTAACCACGGACGCGTTTCGGGCTGTTGGCCCTCATCAGCGTGGTGCAAGCTGTACCTCAACGACCAAAAAACTGGTGATTCAGGCATCCTGAATAATCATGAAACGGGTAGTTAAGGCCAGAATTGCGTGAAACCACGACACAATGTGAAAAGATGTGAAAATATTATAGTAGTAACATAACTGTAAATGAAACCTTATATATATAAACCCTCTCCTCACATTATTGTCAATTTGATGACCTGGGTTTCTCTTTGAACAGCACCCAATAAAGTTATTTTAAACTGGAACTTATATATAACCTAAATTGTAGAAGATGTTTAATGAAAAGAATGATTTTGTGTATGTGGCAAGTGGAGGAGCGCGGAATGTGTTGCGATTGTCCTACATGTAGGTTAATGACCTAAACGGGGCGAATGGTCCTCGCCAAGCCATTCTACGATTCAATGGAATAAACTAAAGACTTTCTGGGTTCAACGTAGCACTGGTATCTAACTTTTGTGGCTAATATGCATCTTATTTACTCTATTTACATATTACAGCCTTTATATATGCAACTTCATCAGTCCATAGTCCATTTAGACAGAAGCTGTAGACCTTTTGATTCAACGTAGCACTGGTATCTAACTTTTGGCTAATATGCATCTTATCTACTTTATTTACATATTACTGCCTTTATATATGCAACTTCATCAGTCCATAGTCCATTTAGACAGAAGCTGTAGACCTTTTGATTCAACGTAGCACTGGTATCTAACTTTTGGCTAATATGCATCTTATCTACTTTATTTACATATTACTGCCTTTATATATGCAACTTCATCAGTCCATAGTCCATTTAGACAGAAGCTGTAGACCTTTTGATTCAACGTAGCACTGGTATCCAACTTTTGGCTAATATGCATCTTATCTACTTTATTTACATATTACCGCGTTTATATATGCAACTTCATCAGTCCATAGTCCATTTAGACAGAAATTGAAGATTTCTGGATTCAACGTAGCACTTTTATCTAACTTTTAGCTAATATGCATCTTATCTACTTTATTTACATATTACCGCGTTTATATATGCAACTTCAACAGTCCATAGTCCATTTAGACAGAAACTGAAGATTTCTGGATTCAACGTAGCACTGCTATCTAACTTTTGTGGCTAATATGTATCTTATTTACTTTATTTACATATTACCGCGTTTATATATGCAATGTCATCGGTCGATAGTCCATTTAGACAGAAGCTGAAGATGTTCTGGATTCAACGTAGCCCTGGTATCTAACTTTGAGCTAATATGCATCTTATTTACTGTATTTACATATTACCGCGTTTATATATGCAACTTCATCAGTCCATAGTCCATTTAGACAGAAGTTGTAGACCTTTTGATTCAACGTAGCACTGGTATCCAACTTTTGGCGAATATGCATCTTAACTACTTTATTTACATATTACCGCGTTTATATATGCAACTTCATCAGTCCATTGTCCATTTAGACAGAAGCTGAAGATGTTCTGGGTTCAACGTAACACTGGTATCTAACTTTGAGCTAATATGCAATCTCATTTGCTGTATTTACACATTACCGCGTTTATATATGCAACTTCATCAGTCCATTGTCCATTTAGACAGAAGCTGAAGATGTTCTGGGTTCAACGTAGCACTGGTATCTAACTTTGAGCTAATATGCAATCTTATTTACTTTATTTACATATTACCGCGTATATATGCAACTTCATCTTTCCCCCCCCCCCGCAAAATTATTAATTTAAAAAATATTTATATAGTGACAGTTGCTCTTCTGCCGGCTTATTAAAGATAAAAAAGGAAATTTGGGCTATTTGTAAATAACTGATATTTGTCTGCGGACTTGTATAGATACTTCTTGGAAATTTCTTTTTTTTTTAAATTGAGAATCTTATATAGAAGTTTTTACAATTTTTACTTAATTGAGTAGCTGGTACTAAACATGAGGATTTTTTTTAAAAAGGTTTTTTTATATTAAATTTTAATAATTATTTATTTATTATTGAAAGTTTATTTTTCAATTTGAAAATTGCCGTTGCATGGCAAACTTTTTTTGTAAATAGAATTATACGTATCAGCCGAACGCACGCTCGCTCGCGACTTCATCTTCCTCCTCTCCACTGGGCAGAGTCCGGAATGACGTCATCAGTGAACACAAAAGAATCTAATGGCGGAAGTATGGTGGGTCACGTGGAACGCAACCACCAATTAGAGACGTTATTTACCCCCTCAGTTGTTTACAGCCATTGTGGTGCGACGGAAGTAAGGCTTTTTGTTTAAAAAATCCTCTTTTCAATAGGTTGATACAACGTTTTTTTTTGGAGGGCTGTTGTCATGCCGCTTCTAAATACATGTCACAACTAGTTAATAGCTTGTGGTTGTAATAGTTTAATGTTAGTTATTATTGGGGTGTGTGTACGTATTGTGTGGCGATTGGGGGAAAAACGAGCGTTAAACGTGGAGATAAAGAAAAGATTTGTTGAACCATTCTCTATTATAGGTTTTAGATTAAAAAATCATATTTAAAGTTCAATTCATTATGTAAATACATTCTAAACTTTCTACAAAATCTGAATCTCTAATGTTTTCATGCGTTGAATAATGTAAATAACTTATGTAAATAAACTTTTCTCCTTGTTTGGCGCAAGTATCCCTTGCGGGATATAGCGCTTTGGAAATAAAATAATTGGTAAATAAATTGATATGAAGTTTTTATTTACATTTTTGAACTTTTTCTTGACTTTTTTTATATTAATATATATAATACATTAGAACCTTTCAATAAAAGAAAACTAGATACAGAGCATAGTGCCTTTAGGGATAGAAGTGTTCTCTTACTGTAGAGTTCCTAAATAGTAAAAATGGTCGTTTTTCCAATGAAAACTGTTCTTTATAGAGAAATGTCCTCTAGCAAGAGTGTTCTCTCACGGATATTCTAGTATTGTATAGTAAGTTATGCAAAAAAGTGAACTTACTGTTGCATAAAATGGGTTTTCAATTTGTTGCCTTGTCCTTTTAATGGAAGAACTGTACTCGAAACACAAAAATATTGCACAAATTGTGTATTTACATATCCATATTTTCATAGATTCGTTAAATACCCCATCACCAAGAATAAACCTGCAAATACAAACTACACATGAGAAGAATAAACACCACAATAGCTGTAGCAATCTGTTAGATTCAATTGATGAAATTACTGGGAACGTTCTTTCTCCTCCATTGACCAGCCTCACCAAAACTTCTTAATCTTCAGAATTCTTTAATTTCAAAATTGTACATATCTAACCTTTTAGGGGAATCCCCTTGTAAGACAATAGTGTCTTAATAAAGGTTTTTGTTGTTGTTGTTAATTTAAGAAATTCGTGCTATAAAATTGAAAAGGAACAATACTGAATAAATTCCATACATCTTCATAATAATAGTATATTATATCAATGGCCTTTTCAGTTTGTTTAGTTTTTAAATGAGAATATTCTTCTCTTTTCTGATAATGAAAATGCGTATCAAAAATAATATCTATATTCGCCATATTAAACTATACCATTTCTAGAAAGTTTGGAATGCAGCACAGTCATTTCTCGATCTCAACGGAATTTTAGGGGAAGAAACAATCATCAGTGAAATCCAAGTTGAAATCGGCCGATAAAAATCTCACAGATCAAGAAGAAAGATGTCAACCATCAAATTTCAACTCTCAGACATTTTGGAAGCCTTTGGAAGAGGACGATGGCTTTGCAACGAGAATATTGGCTGAAGACTTCAATGTGAACCATTCGAATTTCATTCTTCGTCTAATAAACATCTCGGAAACAGTAAAGAAACTGATGGTGAATATACTTCAAAACGATCATTTATATATTAACACAAAGCAACAATATTCCATTTACGAGTATATATAACAAATGAAAATCACTAAGAACTAAAATTACAGAACAATTTCCATCCATAGTCTTCTTCTTCTTCTTTCTTATCTCCACACTGGGTGAAGTAGAATGCGTCTGCCTTTGTCATTAAGACTGGGAGCACTACTCAGTGGCAGGCCGACTTAGCTCCAAAAGAAATGGCCGCCTCTGACATGAGGAACAGACACCATGTGCAGCTGCTCCTAACATGGAGTACAAACGCTGCTCATCCTGTATACCTGGATCAGGAGCCCTTACAGGGTACTATCAGCCGGGCCAACTGAACCCAGGTTTTTTAGTGAGCTTGTTACTGCTCCTCCTCCTCCTTTTTCATCCGGGCTTGGGACCGGCAAAGGCGGAGTTCCATCCATAGTTAATTTGTATAGTTATGTTGAATACTTTGACTTCCTTTCATTTTCCCATTTCTTCTTTATTTATGTTTTTTTCCCCTTTCTCCATGAAAATGATGTATGGCGAGTCCTTACAGGACGGAAATGTCCTAATAAAGCTGTTGTTGTTGTTGTAACAAATGAAGACATTAAGATGCGAATATTTCTTTCATAAATAAGTCAAACTTTTACTGTCCTTATTGCGATGAAAAAATATTGGGAGGGCTTGTCTCATCAGCGGTGAACCCTTCCAGCAGTTTCGCCAAGTTAATCTACCAGACCGCTTCTTTAGAGTTCTATTACTGTATTGGATCATTATGCTGATATAAACATTCGAGTCTTAATGTTTTTATTTATATATGTTTTGTTGAAAAAAAAAACAGATCCGCAATGAGAGTATGCACCAACCCAATGCTATTTGCTGGGATCTTGATGCCTTATAACGAACGATAACAGATATAGAATCAAAAATAATAAATAGATGTTCCCTGGGGTATTCTCTAAAAAGAAGACACCTCGTTAAGAAGATACAATTTTCATTCTTAAATTCTCAATTTCGTCAATACCCATCCTTCTAAACACACACTTATAACTTTTACCTTTTAAATATCCATGGAAGATCTCAATATGATACCATGCCAGTTCGAGTCCTGTATAAATTGCCTGTGTTTAATTTTTTGCTGATCCCCCGTTTCCTCCTTTAATCCTTGTCGATGCTTTAATTCTTACATCTACCTCACACCCTCAAAATATGCTAATAAAATCTTTATTTGGCTAATTTGCATAGGCTTTAAATAGCGCATATATGTTAAATTATATCTTAAGAGCTGTCTCTACATGGAAAATTCTTTAATGATTGGTTTATTCGAGGTTTTTGGTGGAGATGACGAATAAATATCCATCGAGCCTTACATTCATATACACTCATGGACAAAAGTGCCAGTACTCCAAGTATATATTGTATAAAGGTCATACTTTATCATTAAGCATAAATATCTATGTAAATATCTCTATTTAAAGCTCGTTGTTGATGATAAGAAGATTAGTAATAATGACATTGAAGAAACAGAGTAAAAAAACATAATGAATCTATAAAAAAACACTAATCAATATCTCCTAAACAACCTAGAGCGATAAAAAAAAAACACCGCTAGGTGACACCTTCCAACAAAAGAAAACGCAAACCCTCGTAAAGAATCTAAATGAGACTAGCCACACGGCATGTCGTAATTAATATTAATTGGTCACCCTGGCTTCGATCAGACGAGGGGAGAAGGCAACATCCGGGGTTCTCCAAGATGGTATCCTCCACGGGATTGTTTACCCTTTCATTAGCAGCGGTACTAGTCCTAATGGGGCAGGAGCTCGACACCCCCCTAATTTTCGCGCGTTTTCTGACAGCCCTTGATGGTCCCAGCCTCCAATTGAAACAAATCGTGCGGGCCTTAGGACTCCCTTTGTCGGCACGGTCGTCCTCGTAATAGTCCGCCTGTTCCCATGTCCTGCTGCCAGGTTTTTTACTTCACTTCACCCCTTCATCAATTAGTTTTTAGCCGCGATGTGGAGATCATTCCGTAGGTGTTGACGCACGCCCTTGTTGGCTCTCCTACGGCACTGCTTGGATGAACCTTCATGACAGGTTCAAACACAGATCGTGCTGGGTACAAATTACATATATCGTGATAGGTACAAACACCGATCATGCTAGACAGAAACGCAGATCACGTTAGGTTCAAATACAGATCATGTTAGGTTCATACATAGACCATACCAGGTTCTAACACAGATCATGCCAGGTTCATGCACATATCATGCCAGGTTCAAACACAGACCATGCCAGGTTCTAACACAGATCATGCCAGGTTCTAACACAGACCATGCCAGGTTCAAACACAGATCATGCCAGGTTCTAACACAGACCATGCCAGGTTCAAACACAGATCATGCCAGGTTCAAACACAGATCATGCCAGGTTCAAACACAGACCATGCCAGGTTCTAACACAGATCATGCCAGGTTCAAACACAGATCATGCCAGGTTCAAACACAGATCATGCTAGGTTCAAACACAGATCATGCTAGGTTCAAACACAGATCATGCCAGCTTCAAACACAGATAATGCCAGGTTCAAACGCAGATCATGGTAGGTTCAAACGCAGGTCATGTTACGTTCAAACACAGGTCATGCTAGGTTCAAACACAGATAATGCCAGGTCCAAACACAGATAATGCCAGGTTTTAACACAGATCAAGCCAGGTTCAAACACAGATCATGCCAGGTTTAAACACAGCTCATGCCAGGTTCAAACGCAGATCATGCTAGGTTCAAACACAGGTCATGCCAGGTTCAACCACAGATCATGCTAGGTTCAAACACAGATCATGCCAGGTTCAACCACAGATCATGCTAGGTTCATACACAGACCATGCCAGGTTCAAACACAGATCATACTAGCTAAACATCTCTCTTAAAGTCTCTTAAAATTAAGAGAAACAATTTGACCAGAAAAGGTTTTTATTTAAACACATTATAAAAACATTTTTTTCGGGCCGAAGTGTCTCCTAATTTTAAATGCTTTAGAAAGTGTAATCCTGATTACATTTTCCCCAACACTGTGTTGTCCATGGGATCATATAAAGCCAACGGTATGTATAGATAATGCAACACAGTTAGAATAACAACAACAACAACGGGATGGAAGTAACAAACGGTACGTATCGGTGACAATTCTGTCCGGATGTTCCCACACATTGTCCGTCTCGATGACAATTGGCCGTCGTTTAGTCACAGGATGTCATTCGGTTCGTGCGACAATTCTATAAAACTTTTTGTCACCCAGTTTATTTGTAGCGTGTGCGTCCCACTGGACACTCGGACCTGGACGGGTGTTTTCCCATGGGGACACGGTCGTTGTCCTATACCACGCCAGTTGATGATGGAGATCAGCGTTAAAAAAAAAACCAACTTTTTATTAGCCTTCAGTTTGGTAAACTCTAAACTCAATTTTTCAATTTTAAACTATATTTCTTTAAACTCAAAAACTTTAATTGGCACATTGAAAACTACAAGTTTTTAAATTTTATCCTTTTTTCTTCCTAAAAATAAGGCATTATCGTAAAAGTACACAATTTTATTATTTTTCTAAGATTTTTTTTAACGCAGCCAGTTAAATCTCTGCGAGCCGTTATGTTGTACCAGCGGTTAAAAATCACGGAAGAGTAATTATTACAAATTTCTCAGTATATTAAAAACAATTCCTTACATAATTTATTCTTATTACTGTATATTTTCTTAGACAGAGATGTATTTTCCCGTAGGAAGATACTCATCAGTCGTTGTCCCGTGGATCCCAACTAGGAAGTCTGTAATATTTGATTAACTACTATGTAATTCGACTGTTCTAAAAGCTTAGGCCCATAATTTTCGTCAATACCATTCCTGATATTCCACCCTTCAGTATTGCATATATAAGCAGAATCGTCCAATACAGAATTACAGCTCAAATGAGCAGTCTGATAGATTAAATTGGCGAAACCGCTGGGAGGGTTTACCACTGATGAGTCAAGTCTTCCCAATATTTTTTCAACGCAGTAAGGATAGTAAAGGTTTGTTTTATGTGCAAAAGAAACATTTGTGCTTTATTGGTTTCATTTCCTATAATTGAATAACTGTTTAGGATTCCAAACAAGGAAGAACCTATTTATTAGATCCATCTTTGGAGGTTTTAGAAATAATTGAAATGCTCAAAACTTCCAGGAGTTAGTTTAGGACTACCTAAAAGCCAGGAATAATAATAAAACTGACTTGAACCTGTCTAGGAATTCCAAGCAAATGATATCTTCTCACTATACCATCGGAGTCTCTAGAAAGAATTAAAATGCACAATTTCCAGTAGTAGATTTTAACACCACTTAAGGAATGAATAATGAGAAGAAAGTATGACTTGAACCTGTCTAGGAATTCCAAGCAAAGAACCTTTTCTCACTAGACCATCGAAAGTTCTAGAAAGAATTAAAATGCACAATTTCCAGTAGTAGATTTTAACACAACTTAAGGAATTAATAATGAGAAGAAAGCATGACTTGAACCTGTCTAGGAATTCCAAGCAAAGGACCTCTTCACTAGACCATCGAAAGTTCTAGAAAGAATTAAAATGCACAATTTCCAGTAGTAGAATTTAACACAACTCAAAGCAAGAGGAATAATGAGAAGGACGACTGACTTGAACCTATCTAGGAATTCCAAACAAAGGACCTTTTCTCACAAGACCATCGGAGGTTCTAGAAAGAATTTAAATGCACAATTTCCAGTAGTAGAATCTAACACAACTCAAAGCAAGAGGAATAATGAAAAGAAAGACTGACTTGAACCTATCTAGGAATTCCAAGCAAATGCCTTTTTCTCACAAGACCATCGGAGGTTATAGAAAGAATTAAAATGCACAATTTCCAGTAGTATAATTTAAAACAACTCAAAGCAAGAGGAATAATGAGAAGGAAGACTGACTTCGACATGTCTAGGAATTCCAAACAAAGGACCTTTTCTCACAAGACCATCGGAGGTTCTAGAAAGAATTAAAATGCACAATTTTCACTAGTATATCTTAACATTACTTAAGCAAGGAATAATGAAAAGAAAGACTGACTTCGACATGTCTAGGAATTCCAAACAAAGAAAAAGTATTCATAAGACCTTTGGAATTAAGAACTAAAATTCCCAACTTTATAAAGTTGGTTTAGGGTTAACTAAACAAGGAATAATTATAACGTAGGTAGTACAAACTGCTCAGTACTTTAGGGACTATAATTCTCAGTACAGATTGATTTCAAAGTATATTCTAACTACTGTTAGACAGGTATCCTCCCACCCCATAGACACATAAATCTATCGTAACCCTGTACCAGAAGTAACAGGTTAATGATGTTGAGAGCACAAACTGTTTTTATTTCTTTATAAAACTGCACAGTAAAGATCGTGTATATAGGGAATTTGTCAATAATCGGGCAATTTGCCTTTTTCAATGGAGATACCATTAGAACTTAATAAAACTGCACGTTACAGATTGTGTGTACAGGGCATTTTCCAGTAATTATGAAATTGTCATTTCAATGGAGATACCATTAGTTCTTTAAAAAACTGCACGGTACAGATTGTGTGTACAGGGCATTTTCCAGTAATCAGGCAATTTGCCTTTTTCAATGGAGATACCATTAGTTCTTTAAAAAACTGCACGGTACAGATTGTGTGTACAGGGCATTTTCCAGTAATCAGGCAATTTGCCTTTTTCAATGGAGATACCATTAGTTCTTTAAAAAAACTGCACGGTACAGATTGTGTGTACAGGGCATTTTCCAGTAATCAGGCAATTTGCCTTTTTCGATGGAGATACCATTAGTTCTTTAAAAACTGCACGGTACAGATTGTGTGTACAGGGCATTTTCCAGTAATCAGGCAATTTGCCTTTTTCAATGGAGATACCATTAGTTCTATAAAAAAAACTGCACGGTACAGATTGTGTGTACATGGCATTTTCCAGTAATCAGGCAATTTGCCTTTTTCAATGGAGATACCATTAGTTCTTTAAAAACTGCACGGTACAGATTGTGTGTACAAGGCATTTTCCAGTAATCAAGCAATTTGCCTTTTTTAATGGAGATACCATTACTATTTGGTAACACAATCTGTATGTCGGATATTGTACCTAGCATAAGCTATCAGTATACAGATAGTTACATGATATAAGCCAGTAGATCGAAACTTATTTTTATCATGGGGTCCATCTAAATATCTCTCTTACCCATTTTGAGATTTTCAGCAAGCTAATAAAACATTCCTACTGAGATTCGTAGCTATGTTTTCTATTGTCATCCTCCATTTGAGATAATTAAACTTGTTCGACATCCTTTAACAAGGTAGCCACGTGTTGTGTGGAGATGTAAAAAAAAAACAATGATAGAGGGGGTTGTCAAGGACTGTTGGCTTTCAGAATGGTGACGCTTGCGTGTGGGGCAGGCGTGACGACTTTGTCATCTCGAGGGCTGTCACAGCTTCTGACCAGAGACATGGGTTTTCCTATGGTCGAGAGAAACCTGTATTATATTGAAGTTATTTATACTTTATGTGTGGAATATTGATTTTTTTTCCCATAAATTCAATTGCCATCTATCTATAAAATTTGTCATGATTATTTTTGTCAATGTTTTTCTTTTAAAAGTCGGTGGACAATTGGGTTACACCCTCGATTCCCGACAGTCATGAACCGGGATTGATTCCCGCGTTAAAATTTTGTTTAATATGTGAACTTCACATATTATTCACTGTTCCAATTATCATAAACTAGGTTGCTTTTGTTGAGCGGTACCTAATAAAGTGATTTTGGAACCGGTTTTTCTTTTTATATATATCAGTAAATATTGTCTCTATAGACCTTACTGCAATGATTAAAGTTATTAAATGAGAGGACTTGGCTCTTCAGTGGTGAACTCTTTCAGCAGTTTCGCCAAATTAATCTCTAGACCGTTCTAGTATTGTATTAGAATTGGTTTTCTATGTACCCTGTGTGTATTATTTGTTATATGTAATTGGTATAAATAATGAAAAAGCTTATATTGTATCAAATATATTTTATAATATTTTCCGATTGTTCAACAAGGCTGATCATCAAGGATTTTTTCTCACTGAATTGAAAGTTTCT
>CP092884.1:46874857-46999681 GCA_030710605.1 Cordylochernes scorpioides
ATAGAAACGTGCTCTTAGGAGAAGATGGGCCTTGTCAAAATATTGAAGGATATTAATAACATATTAGATCTAAGATAATCTTATAATCACATTAATGTATTTTCTATGGATTTCTCTATATTCCGTAATTTCTATAATGATCGGGTAGTTGGCGACTTGTATTTGCTCTCCAGGAGCCCTCCTTGGTTATAACCTAATAAATAATAGAATGATTATTGAAAAACTCCATTCTGAATGTTGGTAATTTAGTCGTAAATTATTTCCTTGAAAAGGACGACAGAGGGTCTTCGAAACGTTGGAAGTAAAGTAGTAAATAAAGGTTGTTGATGTAAATAAGTTACGACTCACACAAATAATGTTAATCGTTTTCAAATATATATTTTTAAAGATCTCTTGGAATCTGAGAAGAGGTTCTGGTATATTGCAAGTGAAAATTTCAACTACATTTACTTCATGGATGTTTTATTATGGAAGGTAAATTTTTCAACAAATTGTTTCAGCAACTAGGGATCTCGAGGTGTGCTCAAAATCCACATTGCAATAGTTTTTATTAATAAATGCTTCATTGGTCTCTGATGCTTACATAAGTCTGTCCTCACCAATGAGTGCAATTCACCAAACAACTTCACTAATGGAACTTCAGAGAGAGAGAGATTGAAACTTCTTCATTGCCATTGCTTCCATGGATTAATTTCCTCCCGGCAAATTTTCCATCTATGTTTTGCCAATAGATTTGGCCCAGCCACATTGCCAGCAAAACACCTCTTTGGTAGATTGTGAGGATTCCATTAGATCCCGTGTGGATCTCATGGAATAAAGTCCGCCCTAGACTGACGAGGGCCATTAGCCCGAAACCATGGTCTCTAGGTGGACGCTTATCAGTTTGCCAAAGTTGGTGTTGTGGCTTTGTCACCGACCCGATGCCGCTAGTTGCGGCGACGGTCAATAGATGGCGTCAGATTCTGACGTTTATTTTGACGGGAGAGGCGACCATTACTTCCATAGTTCATATAAGATTATATATTATTAAATAGAAAAAAGAGAGAGCGTCCAACAAATATAAATATGACTCATATTTTTAAAGATTTTCTTCTTTACGTGTTTAATGGTATGCTGGTGGATCTTCATGCTGTGACCCCTGAAGCTCTATCTTGGTTGAGCTTACTCCCGATGATAATGTAAATATAATTATTATATTAATAAATTTATTTACCATTTTGTATGAAGAACAATCTCCCATTATTTCTTAAATACACACACACACAAAAGCCTTTATTAGGGACTTGCCCCATACAGATTCTCCCAATTGGGTAAGGTAATAATCATCTTGTGTTTTTTACATAGAAATTGAACTGGCTTTACTCTTCGTCTCAAAGTCATTCACTTGTAGACTGGTCCTTACATAATGATGATCTAAAATATTTATAGTAGGCTATTGCCTTAGATTTGTTTGCTGATATTTTTGAAAGCAATACGTAGGGTGAAATGTTGGTACATTTAATTTGTTGATATAGGGCCTTCCTCTCTGCATCAAGGGCTGTACAATTAAGCAGGTAATGGGGGAGTTCTTCAGTAATTTCCTTGTCACACAGTGTGCATATTAGGTTTTTGGCCTCAAACGTCAGAACGTGTTTTTTTTTTTTTTTGA
The DNA here is from genome assembly GCA_030710605.1 of Cordylochernes scorpioides. Classification (NCBI taxonomy): domain Eukaryota; kingdom Metazoa; phylum Arthropoda; class Arachnida; order Pseudoscorpiones; family Chernetidae; genus Cordylochernes; species Cordylochernes scorpioides. The sequence continues at coordinate 46,876,506 of CP092884.1, forward strand.
AGACTGTAAATAGTATTCTCGATTGAGCTATACATCGTTTGACTGGTAACGGAAAATCATCGGTTAGGTAGCATTCTGTTTCTATTGAGGTATGGAAATTTTTATAATGTGGATAAATTTTGAATTTCTTATTTTTGATTGGTCTTCTTGTATCGATTGATCTGACATTGTCCTAATAATCAAAGGAATATAACTTCGCAACATATTGTGATCCGAGCATCCAATAAGCCATGAGAAACCGGCCTTATTTAGTGTATTTGTTAAATTCTTTGTAAATCCAATATTTTGTCTTGTAGAGGTATAAACATCCCACAAGTGAGCCAAACAGATTGAAGATGTATTTCTTAAATAAAGACAATAGTTGGTCGTTGGGCGACCTGTGTCTTTTATTTGCATAATGACCTGTTATCTTTATTTAGTTTACAATGTTGATGTATACACAATGTTATTGCAATTTATCTTTTATTGAGTATACCATATTATACCAACCATTGGGTATATATATTTAGATGGAGATTTGAAATATAAAATGATCATTTTTGAGCTGTCAGGGTATGCCCTCTGATTAATCTTTTCTACCCTATCTCTTCTTTACCTTCTTATTTTATTCTCTCTCTTTCCACATATACAGATCTGAAAATATATAGTATAGAGTCAAGCCCTACCAATATTTTTCATCGCAGTAAGGACAAAAGAAATTTTATAATAAATATATGTCATAATTTGTATAGTTAATGCCAAGAGATATAATTTATTTTCATCAAAATAAGTATGTAAATATGTTACGCTTGTGTTAAAATGTAAATATGTAAATTCATCCATGTATAAAGGCTGTACAAAAAATAAAGGTGGCAGACATCGCGGGCGCGCTGTTCGCTTGGCTGGAGCTGATTCTTGGTTGCGTCCTTCCACTTGACCACGACAGCTACGACATAAATATATATTTTATTATTTTTATTATATCTATTTTTATTTTTAATATGAATTTTGTATTGCTGTGTTTTATGAAAATCCAATTATATTAACAAAAAGGTTTAAGAGAAGTCTACAATACTCTTCATATATTTATTATAAAATTTCTTTTGTCCTTACTGCGATGAAAAATATTGGTAGGGCTTGACTCATAAGTAGAGAACCCTCTCAGCAGTTTCGCCAATTTAATCCACTAAACCCCTTTTTAGAGTTCTAATACTGTATTGGACGATTCTGCTTATATATGTAACAACGGAGGTTGGAATCATAGTTTTCGTATTTAAGCAAACCATGGATATAAGCGGATGTCGGTGGAAGGATGGTCTAAACCGTTGGTTTTCGACCTTATTCTACGGGTTCGATTCCCACATTGGACACTTTTTTCTGATAAAAAAATGCTCCAATGGCCCCCGATTCTTACAAAAGTCCAACCCCACCAGCGATTGCAAGTAACCAAACGGGACTCTGGCACATTTGTAAATGCAAAGTCGAACTGCTTTTCACATGTGTAAACTTGTGGTGCACTTACAGTAAAAAGTAGTCGCCTTCTTCTACCCACCATGATTATCATGGCTTGTACCACGTGTACTAGTAATAAGCAATATATATATGGATATAAGCTATTAGGACAGTAGAATTACATACAAAAAGGCAAATTACATGAAATAAATACAAGGCCAGTTAGAATTGAATTAAACATAAGGTCTGTCACCTATATTTACGATATTAAACTATCAAACACGAATTTCTCTTTTCCGAGGTTCTTTAATGTGGCAATCTTATTTGCATAAGCTTTCGATCAGCTCTTTTGAACAACAGTAAGAGATAGAAGAACTACAAATCGCGGTCAATAATTTCCAGGAATGAGACCGCTAATCACATAAAATATTCAAAATAATTTATATAGGACACCTTATAGATAAAATATGTATCAATACGTTTAGAAAGTAAATCGATCACACATACGCATGTGCTCACGTCTCTCCTTTCTTCCTTTTTTTTTTCTTTATTCAAATTATAATCTCGCGTACATCAAAACATTTTTTAAAACTTCATTATGGACCGTATTGAAAAATAGCGTATCTGCATAGAATTTATGCTTTAATATAAGTATATATATGTATGTTTTGAAAATAGAGCAATCCATAAATATATCTTTAATTAAAAAGGCATATATTGGATCAAAATATCATTTTTTAACCAATATTTTGATCCAATATATGCCTTTTTAATTAAAGATATATGTATGTATAAAAGACGGATTCCGATACACTTCAAATGTTGAAGTAAGCTTTAAAAAATCCCTATCACAATCAAGAACATTTTTAATGCTTTTTTACGATTTGATTCTGATAGAACAAGCTTTAAAAATGGTCTACACACTGAAAGGATTTTATATCGATAAGAAATTCTAAAAATTACTCAAAATCAAGTAAACTATTAAAGAAATATCAATAAAAACTATCAGAATACTTTGAAATTTCTTTTGGAACATGTTAGACCTTGGTAATGAATGATCAGCATCCTAAATTATCTTCTTGAATAAATTTGTTCCACAGATTTTAACAAATGAGCACCGAAAGAAAGTCTCTAAAATGAAGAACAATCTATCCGATTGTATTTATATGGAGCAGGTAAGAAAATACTTTGAAGGTCATTAATCAGGTATATGTTGAACCAGTTCAACTGATTAAAATGACATCAGAAAACATAGCTATAGAACAATATAACTATTATAAAGTGGTCTTGGGAAAATAGCCTCACAGAATAAAAGTCAAAACATGTATATATAAAACAACTCTTTAATCATATCCTTAATTATGTAAATATTTGGTTTCATTTTTCTTTTTCTTTTTTTGTATGTCAAATTATTACAGGGCGTAATGTCTTAATAAAACTTTTGTTGTTGAATTCTGGTACTTAAACCAAATACTTCCCAAACTGCACAAAATGTCTGGCTTGTGAGACATCCCCGGAGCAGTGCTGTGGCCTAAACAAACAAGATATTTACAACAGCAAGTCATCAATATACTAGGAGGTTTGCACGAGTTGGTTTAAACAATCAACTGATGGATTAGAAAAAATATTCTGACACTTATTGATCCAAAATGTTATTACAGGAGATGGGTAAAGGGATATGACTCCAAGAGAGATTACGAGACATTCAAGCCAGTGGCTAAACCTGTAAAACCAAGATATATGAAAGTGAGGATAAGTACCTTCTTTGTTATAAAGGAATTGATGCTCTATGAATTCGTGCCTGAGAGTCAAACCATTGATCAATATTACTACCTTGGTATATTGAAAATTTTGAGGGAAGGCTGTGCGTCAGAAAGGCCCAAAAAGAAGGACATCAGAAGAATTGGCTCTTGCATCATGCACGACCACATACAGCCGTCACTGTACAATTCTATTTGGCTAAACATAAAGGTTGCTTTATCACCCCAGCCAACTTATTCTCCTGACCTATCTCCCAACGAATTTTCTACTTTTCTCTACAAGTTAAACAGTCCTAAAAGAACATCGATTTGATTCAATAAATCGAATAAAGGAGAAGACGAAGAATATTCTGAGGAGCCTGAAAGAAGTAGATTTTTTGAGTTTTTTTTTTTTATAAATGGGGAAAAACGATGGAGCGAGTGTATAGCTAGTGAGTATGATTATTTTGGTAAATTTTAAATACAATTTTATTATACTTTCGTATTCGTATCGTATCAAATCTCGAATTGAGCACTTTCACCCCCTGTACTGACGAAGACCAAAGCCCGAAACCATGGTATACAGATTGGCTCTATGTCCCATTTTTCAAAACTCATATTTAAGCTCATTCTTTATCACCAACACTACGTTTTTTACTGTGGTAATTACTAAAATGCATTATTTTAATGCATTTTTAAAGAGAAAGGTGCCATTTTTGGTACACGGACAAAAATCTAGGATTGTGTAACTCATGAAATTCTTCCTCTGAAACTTCTTATTCAATTATAACTAAAAGTGCATCAATCAAATAAGTATTCTGGCATCTTATTAGTTTCAAAGTCACCTTGTGATGCAACACTTACAGTACAAATCGTAACAAATCTCTACCCATCATAATTATCATGGCTTGTGCCGTGTATAAGTGTGTGTTAGTTAGAAATAACAGAAGGGAGAACTAAGAGTAGAGAGAGAAACAAAGCTAATGACGGAAGAAGTACACGGAGTAATAAACGAAGTACATAACTCAGGAGCAGTATTGTTTATGGCAGTCTGTTGGGACAGCTTGTTAGAGGCTGCTGGGGGAGTTGCGAAAACTTGGATTGGTCCACGTCCTTTGTTACCACAGAGCATTGGGATTGGCTACCAGTTGTAAGAATTTCATTGGTTCTTGTTACCATAGCTGCATAATGTTCTAACATGCAAAATTAACCTTGGAAGGCTATTTGTTATGTTATTCCAACTAATGGAAACTATGGAATATACATTTCTTATTTACCAAATGGAAACATTAAGAAGTGAATGTTTCTTTTACACCTCAATCAAACTTCTACTGTCCTTACATTTCTTATTCACAAGCCCATTTTGAACCTAAAACTATTCTTTAGTTCTTTTGATATTTCAACAGGCAACTAGCCCGACTATACCTTTTCTATTATAACAAGGAAATGGGATATATTGCCACGTGGAAAAATTAGGGAAGACAAATTTCGGGATGAGTCAACAATTTATTTAAGGCAAGGACAAACTATGAATGGTAAACAAAAGATAAGCCACGAGGGAAATTTACAGAGTAGCAAAATATAAACATAAAAATGACCACTCTGTTAATAAAAATAATAAAATTAATAATTACTTTGTTACATAGCTTCTTCCCTATGGGAGCTGTGACTCACAGCTAACAATTACTGTAGATACTGACATGGATCTGATGTGTTTCTGCCAAGGATTCCATCGAAGTCTTGGAACTTTGTCCCTAGTACCTTTGCGTCCTTTTTCTTGCGGCGTGAAGAGCGGCTTTGTCGTCGTATCGTTTATAGGGACATTGTCATCTTCGAGGGAAGTCTTGGCTTTAGCACGGCGGTGGAATCCTGGAGTCAGTCTCCGAAAATGTAGATCACTGCACCCATGGCTTCAAGGTCTTCTCGGCGGTCTTCAGTTTGTCTTCCCTAACTTACCCAGCATTTCCACCAAAAATGCTACGTGGAAAATTAGGGAAGACAAACACTTCAGGATAGTGCAGCAATTTATTTCAGACAAGAACAAACTAAGAATGGTAAACAAAAGATAAGCCACGAGGGAAATTTACAGAGTAGCAAAATATAAACATAAAAATGACCATTCTGTTAATAAAAATAATAAAAATAATAAATACTTTGTTACAATATGTACTAAAAGAGTCATCTCTCTCTTTAATTATGCATCAGATCGATGCACTGTTGATCACTCTAGTAAAAACCTTGATGATAAAGAATGGGCTAAAACATCAGTTTTGACAAATTCAGACAAAAAAACCAACAACCTGTATACCATGGTTTCAGTATTTGGCCCTCATCAGTACAGGGACAGCTTCGATTTCCTAACATCCTACGAGAGGGGTATTGAAATCGGTCGAATTTATCAAACAGATGTTAAAGCTGGTAAAGTGTCAAGGACCGATTTTCAGGCTAGAATACAACATAAAGTTGAGAGAGGATGATATTCTTGTACAAAAAAAAAAAGGCTTCTCTCCCTTTAATTATGACGTGTACTGTTCATCTCCCTAGTAAAAAAAAAATACCTAGTGATGATAAAAAACTGAGCCACAACACCAGTTTTAGCAAATTCAGACAAAAAAGCCAACCTGTATACCATATATATATATATGTTCGTAGTTGGCTTTTCTTGATTTATCAAGAAAGTGGATTGGCCAAATATCAGGAACCAGGTTAAATAATCGTTTAGTTGATTTCTGTTTCACTAGATGGCGTTCTGCCATCTAGAAAGCGCTCATGTTAGTGGTCAGGATATGCCTAATTTATTTTTATCTATACAAAACTATTATAGACGCGTAAGATTATTTTTAAAATAAACCAATTTCTACTGCCCTTACTGCAATGGAAAAATTAATGGGAGGGCCTGATCTATTATCTATGTTTTTGTGTAGAAAAATTCAAAGATAAATGCAAATATGCAAAGTATATATTGATTTGCATATATAATTATCTCTATAAAGATAATAAATCTACAATTATTTTGATAGAATTTAGGTTTAACGAACTGAAACCTATTCATACGAACCACTATATAACCTGTGTGAGAATGTATATATAAAAGTTCTATATAGAAGTAAGTTAAACTTCACTAAACCATGTTGTCTGACGCAATACCTCGACTTTTTATACAGAAAGATCGTTAAAACAGTCCTTCAATTCTCAGGACTCTCTCATTAAGGTAGAAACATCAAATTTCCAAGAATAAATTTCTTTTTAAACATTTTAAATTCAAATCTCTAGCTCAAAGCTTTCATGCCCGCAAGCTAGAGATTTGAATTGAATTTTTTTTAAAAAGAAATTTATTCCTAGAAGCTTGATGTTTTCATCTTAATATTGATATAAGGGATTAATTAGAAACTATTATAGACGCCTATGATTCTTTTTTATAAAAATTAACAATTTCTACTGCCCTTACTGCAATGGAAAAATTAAAGGGAGGGCCTGGCTGCATCATAATACAAGGGATTAATAAACTTAGAACTCTATCTCTGCTTGATCACTGAGAAAATTATAAAAACCTTGAATTCAATCATCAGTTTTTGCTCCGAAAACTCCTGTGTAGGTTCTTATCCACTCTTCCATCTCGACTACGACTTACCAGAAAGTTTATATTTCCTAAAAACCGACATACCAGTTATCAAATTATTGAAATCAATAAAGAATCATTTTAGATACAAAATTCAAATCATGAAACAGATATTTGCATTAAAAATAACTCAAGTTCTTTATAGAACAATACCAAAATTGTAGGTTGGATTAATTCAAGTTGAAGACTTCATCAAACCTTTTCTATAAAAATTTGTTTTTTAACGTTTTGAAGACCCAATTCTGCCCTTTTCAGCAAAGATGGAAAACCTTTTAATGAAATGTTGTCTTTTGTTCTTTAGCACTTTGGATACTTTATAATCATAAAAAAAATCAAGTAAAACATGATTAGTAATTATATAGATTGTCCATAGAATCGCAAAAATATATTCTTTCTAAAAACACTGTCATCTCTATAACCAGATCACGCTAATACAATGCGAAATTGATAGAAGAATTCGACACTGAAAAATCAATTTCCAAAACAGAACTCGCACTTTGAAGTGACATTTGTTATATTGTTTACTAGAGGAATGAGACCCGGCTTCGCCCGGATTCTGTCCGAGTTGATGTTTTCCCAAGGATATTTGTTCCAATAAACGTTTATTAATATTAATAGTTCAAAAATATTCCTTAAAACTTTTTTTTTTTGTAAATCTGTAAATTGCTTTTCTCGAATACACACAATATTTTACAATTTGATTTAATTTAACTAAATTTACATACCAACCCTTGTACATATATCAATTGTGTTGATATTTTTATCTTTTCATCCAACTAACTTGCATATATATACTAATTCTGTACATATTTAAATATCTTTCTTTCTTTTCTTTCAAAATTTTTGTTTGTGTTTAAAGTGCAAGTGTCCTTAGGGGGACATAGCGCTCTAAGTCGAAATAAAGAAATAGTAGTACAAGTATATACGTATATATGTATATAGTATATACATACTATATACAACGAGATACTTGTATATATCGATGGTGCACGTTATTGCTTTATATTAATTTAGGCCTAACTGGTTTTGTACTTATTGTTTGCGGAAGAGCATTGCTCGATGCAAATATTTATATGTAATTCTACTGTCCTATCAGCTTATGTCCATAGTTTGCTTGAATTTTATTTATGAGATTCCACCCTTCACAGTGCAGCGTATATAAGTAGAAACATCCAATACAGTATTGGAGCTCTAAAGAAGTGGTCTGGTAGATTAAATTGGCGAAACTGCTGAGAAGCTTCACCACTGATGAGCCAAACCCTACCAATATTTTTTCATCGCAGTAAGGAAAGTAGAAGTTTGATTTATGTGAAAAAGAAACATTCATGTTTAAATACTTTCATCTCTAATTAAGAGTAGTAGCACAATCACGATAGGTATTCATTCATATATTGTTTTCATTATTTAATTGATCAAAATATGCAATTTAGTCTGTTTTTGTGGCTAATTTGCATATTCCTCTATTTCAACAAGAAAAATTTGAGAGAGTTCCAGTGTTTCGTTAGTTTAATATATTTATGGTAGGAATTATGTCTGATGTAAGCATAATGTAGCTAGTTAAATTCATGCGAAGTTCCACATTTTTATGATCCTGTTACAATTTCAATTCAACATACAATATCGACATTGGGGCATCTCTTTTACTCCAGTACAGAACGTAGAAATGGTGCTGAAGAATGATCCACAACACCAGTTTTCGAAATTTCCCATTATATGTATGTTCCATATGTAAAAACCTGTTTTTTTCCTCTTTTCGATCTCCACTTCTTCCATCCATATTTCCAAATCCATATTCTTATTTTCCATAGGATTATTCAAATAATAATCTGTATATACACTGCGTGACATTGAAAATGGAACACCAAGAAATAGTGGCCAGAAAATTATGCAAATTTCAGGGTAGACGCGCCTAACCGAGTTATGCAAATGATGTAAAATGCGCACATGGAGTAAGATATAAGGGAAGGAACTCGCAGAAAGGACAGTATTCGTGTCGTTATTTCTTCAAGGAAAATCATTGTAGAAATTTTGTTCTTGTGTCAAAAGACACGTGTAATAACAGAGAATGCCAGGTCATCGTAAACGGAGGCAGTTCAAGCAGACAGACGCTTTTACGAGGGGCATGGTGATCGGACTATAAAGGGCAGGTTGGTCCAACGTCAAATCGCAGCTGATACATACCTTGGTGCGTCCACGGTGCACCGACTGTGGAGAAGATGGTTGGAACAAGGAAATGTGGCAATTTATAGGAATGCCGGTGCAACCAGAGTGACGTCAGAACGTGTGGATCGGCGTATCCTTCGACAAGCAGTGGCGGCCCCACAAGCCACTTGTACCGCCATCCTGCAACATGTGCAAGACACCCTAGATCATTCCATCTCGACCAGAACCATTTCCCGTCGATTGGTTGTTAATGGCTTGCACTCATGCCGTCCGCTAAGAAGACTGCCATTGACCCCACCGAATAGGCGCCAACGTTTGGAATGGTGCCTGGCTAGATCGACGTGGATGACGGAATGGCACAGGGTCGTGTTCTCAGATGAGTCGCGTTTCTGCTTGTCCAATGATAGTCGCCGTGTACGCGTGTGGCGTCGACGTGGAGAAAGGTCCAATCCGGCAGCAATTGTGGAACGCCCCACCGTGCGACAACGTGGAATCATGGTTTGGGGCGCAATCGCGTATGATTCCAGGTCACCTTTACTTCGTATTCAGGGCACTATGACGGCCCAACGATACGTTGATGATGTGCTGCGACCGGTGACACTCCCCTACCTTCAGGGGGTACCCAATGCCCTTTATCAGCAGGATAACGCCCGACCGCACACTGCTCGCATTAGCCAACAAGCTCTGCAAGATGTACAGATGTTTCCCTGGCCACCGTACTCTCCTGATCTCTCACCAATCGAGCACGTCTGGGACATCATTGGACGCCGTTTGCATGCCTTGCCACAGCCGCGTTCAGAAGACGAACTGTGGCAAATGGTTGAGAGGGAATGGAGAGCCATCCCTCAGGACGCCATCCGTACTCTGATTGACTCTCTACCTAGACGTGTTGCTGCGTGCATCGCCGTCCGCGGTGGTCCTACTTGCTACTAAGCCGACGCCGTTCTCGCTCTGTATTATGACTATCATTTTGAAATAAAGATCACTTATTGTTCGTCCCTGTCTCTCTCTGTCTGCCGAGTTTCATCACTTTCTGGCCACTATTTCTTGGTGTTCCATTTTCAATGTCACGCAGTGTATTTATCATGTGTATATAATCTTTCTCCATTTTTACCCCTTTGTATATTTCCCACTTTCATAGGTTTCTCCGTCTTGTAACCCCAAGGAGAATCCTTTGTAAGACCAGTGTGTCTTAATAAAGGTTTTTGTGTGTGTCTGTGTTTTGGAAATTTCAGACCAAGCCAATCTGTATACTATGATTTAGGTATATAGCCCTCGCTGTACAAGTGTGTTTACGATTTCCTAAATTCCTACAGGAGGAGTTATAAAATCAGCTCATCCTACAAAAAAAAAAGATGTTTTAGCTGGTGAAATGGTAGGAACAATCTTGGACCATAATACATATTAAAGTGCAGGAGAATGATATTCATGTTTCAAGAAAAAGGCACCACTCCCTTTTTTGTTGCGCAGTTTTCATAATATATAAAAATAAATATTTATAACAGAGAGCTTGAATTTTTTTAGCTTTTATATCGAGAACTTTCTAGAAATCCATATTTTTCACACATTCAAAAATCAAAATAAAATAAATCTATAATATAAAATCGTATCTATTGTAATTTTTAAAAACTGTTTACTATTATCATTATTATATTAAATTTTACTCTATATTATAATATTACATATAAAAAATAATCTTATATTACATTTATTACTATTATTATTATATTTTATTACAACTTTTTTTATTTCAAAATTGGAGAGGAGTGGACTTCAGGAATTTGTATAACCATGGAGATAACCACCTCCACTACCACCACTTTTTTACTATTTTTAAAAAATAGATTAATTTATATATTTATTATGGAAAAGAAAATGTCCCTAAAGAGATCTCAGAAAAAGTAATCTAAAAGGATTAAAGTTGTATGTTAGAGATTGTAGGAACCAGGATGGGTGGGTCAGTCAATAGCCCAGCAAGAGAGGTTCACGAAGTTCCATTTGGAAAGACGAAGAAGTTAATGGTCACGGAGCCATTTTGATGAAAATTTTCACTAGGAGGGCGATTCTCTTTGTGGAAACTGGTGTGAAGATAAATCTTCGTTGTGAGGGGAGGAACAATGAGTCCCTCATTTGTCAATAGCACCCTCTTCTTTCTCTCCGGCTGTGATGTCTGTTGGAGGAAGTTATAACCTTCCTAGAATGTCATTTTTAAAGTCTTCTTTAATCATATTGATGTATATTAACTTTTTTATTTATCACAAGTACATGCAGTAAACAACCATGATTTTTTTTTTTGCTTATCCCTAGTACACGTGGTACAGGCCATGATAATCATGGTGGGTAGAAGTTGGCGACTGCTTTTACTGTAAGTGCACCACATGTCTACCCATGTGAAAAGTAGTTCGACTTTGCACTTACAAATGTGCTAAAGCCCCGTTTGGTTACTTGCACTCGCTGGTGGTGTTGGACTTTTGCAAGAATCGGGGGCCATTGGAGCATTATTTTTTTTAAACATAAAAAAAGTGCCCAATGCGGGAATCGAACCCGGGTCGTAGCGGTCAAAAACCAACAGTTTAGACCATCCTTCCACCGACCCCCACAACCATGATAATCATGGTGAGTAGTTAAAGACTGCTATTACTGCTACACATGCAGAAAGCAGTTCGTCTTTTGCACTTACAAATCTGCCAGTTTGAGTTACTTGCATTCACTGTTGGGGTTGGATTCTTACAATAATCGGGGGCTATTGAAGCAAATTTTTCTTCAGCATAAAAGTGCCCATTGAGGGATTCGATACCAAGTTATGGTTGTCGTAAAATAGGCGGTTTATACGCAATTTCTTCATCAATTCCATTGTATTTTAAAGAAATGATTGAATGACTTATTGATTTTTGAACAAGTAAAGTGAGCTTGAATCAAAATGAATGCAAATAACAGAACGGGGCTCTAGTACCATTAATATATACAGTTATCAGCGTCATGCGTTCTTAATTCTGTCACCGTTTGCTTTTGGTTCAGTGGTAGAATGCTCGCCTGCCACGCGGGCGCCCCGGGGTCGATTCCCGGCCGATGCATTTTTTTTTTTACAATTTTTAAAACTCATTTATATATTATACAAGAATGACATCCACGGCGCCAATTTATAATTGTAACGAATTGTATTTGAATAAAAGCATTTAATCGGGTAAACCCCGGGCGTTGCCCGGGTCATTCGGCTAGTGTAACTATAAAGTCGAAATACTTCTAATGTGTAGAAATGTGATTTACTTACAGTAGAAGACAGTCGTAAACCACTATCTACCATGATTACCATGGCCTGTATAATGTAAACTTAGAATAGGTAATAGAAATGGTTGTATTTAACTGGTAAATAACAATATCAAGCTGATTGTTGTTAGGAAACCTAAAGATTATCTGTTAATATTGTTTTGTTCGGGAAATAGACCATCTTGTCTTAATTGTTGCTCGTGGCCCAACAATTAAGTGTTGATTGGTTTTCGGGAAATAAGCCATCATGTGTTAATTGTTGTTCCGGGACCCAACAATCATGTGTTAATTGTTGTTCCGGGTCCCAACAATCATGTGTGAATTGTTGTTCCGGGTCCCAACAATCAAGTGTGAATTGTTGTTCCGGGTCCCAACAATCATGTATTAATTGTTGTTCCGGGTCCCAACAATCATGTATTAATTGTTGTTCCGGGACCCAACAATCATGTGTTAATTGTTGTTCCGGGTTCCAACAATCAAGTGTGAATTGTTGTTCCGGGTCCTAACAATCAAGTGTGTGTTCCGGGTTCCAACAATCATGTAATAATTGTTCTTCCGAGTCCCAACAATTATGGGTTAATTTATGTTCGGGATCCAGCAATCATGTGTAAATTGTTGTTCCGGTACCAGCAATCATGTTAATTGTTGCCATAAAACCAACAATCAAGTAATAATTGTTGTTCAGGACCAAACAATCATGGGTCGATTGTTGTTCCGGCACCCAACAATCATGTTAATTGTTGCCAGAAACCTAAAAATCATGTGTTCAAATTAAGAAATGATTACCCAACAATCATGTGTTAATTGTTGTTCCGCCACCCAACAATTAAACACACGCCATCTATACTCACGAAAAGAAACTACTAAGTACTAAATTGTCCAATAAACCAAACATCCTACTGTCCATACTTCGATGTATTCCAACGATGGAACAGAGCCACACATATATCTCGATACACGATACAATACATAGCCGAGAACCCTCACGCCATTGGGTCACGTGAATCCATGGTTGCCATGACAACATGTCACCTATTTCTACAATCATACGTTCGTCTAGACCATCGACGCATGGGTGTGCGCACGCATGTGAAGTCTTTCTTAAATCACACACGTTTCATCTTAATTTATAAAAAGAAATATATATTTATAATTATATGTAATTCTGCTGTTTTAAAAGCTTATGTCCATAGTTCATCTAAAATACCCATTTGAAGAGTCAAGCATCTCTCAGTATTACTATAAAAGGAAGTTCCAAAAATGAAATATAACAGCGGTATGGTAGATTAAACTGGCGAAACAGCTGGGAGGGTTCACCACTGATGAGCCAGGCCCTCCCTTTAATTTTTCCATTACAGTAAGGGCAGTAGAAATTGTTTTATTTTAAAAAGAATATTACGCGTCTAAAATAGTTTCGTAATTTTATAACAGATGGCGCGCAAGTGAATCGTAATAAAAAGAAATATGGATAGACAATTCCATCCTATACTTATATACATATCGTTATATGTGTGTTTTCTGTTTATTAGTATATATGACGAGCGCCAACAGCACGAAACGCGTTCGAAGATAGCTTTTCTTGATTAATCAATAAATTGGGTTGGCCAAATATCAGGGAACAGGTTAAATCAAAATTTAGTTTATTTCTGTTCCACCAGATGGCGCTCTGTCTTCTGAAAAGCACATGTGCTCCTGGTCAGGATATGCCTTTTTTATTTTTAATATCACCGCCTGACCTTTTTATTTTTTTCTGTTAATTTTTTTTTTCAAATTAGTATATATGTTATATTAAAATATTATTTTATTTAAAAAAATAATTATATTTCATAGATTCAAATACTCTGTTAAATCGATCGCCAGAGGTTTTGCTTCCCCTATATAAAAAACTCGTTGTTGTTCTTTCCCGATGGCCGGCTCAAAACTTTTGTACATTTTGTAAATAATCTTTTGTTTTTCTTATTCTACTCGCCTTAAGCCAGGAATTACTTTTTATCAAATTATGTTCTTTTATATATACCTTTAGTTCAATTAAATTACTGTGATCAAAATTATTTTTATTATCATACTTTCAAGATTTAAACACGACTGCATTACATTACCATAATCCTCAACATGATCAAAAATCAAGCAGAAAATCTCTATTCATTTTTATATAACATATATATGTGTGATATTGTACTGGGATAAGGTGAATAAATTAAGAAAGAAGAAAAAAAAAAGGAATTTACTTATCGTGGAACTGAAAGTTGCTGATGGCTTGCGCCATCTATCGGAATAAATATCAACTATTCTTTGATTTTTAATTATTCCAGAATTGGCCAAATACCCATTCTTGATTAATCAAGAAAAGCTAACCACGTACACTTTTCGGGCTGTTGGCCCTCATCAGCGTGGTGCAAGCTGTACCTCAACGATTAAAAAACTGGTTCTTCAGGTATCCTAAAAATAGTATATATATAGAGTGGTTAGATTTAATTTCACTTGAAAAATCAATGTTGAATTAGTTCACAACTTTTTAAATACAAGTTTTAATGTTTCATTTTAAAAAATTATTCCCGCAACAATGACTACTTTAACAATACAGAGGGTGTTCCATTTTAAAAGATCGATTTTCTAACGCTGTAGCTCGCGATTGATGTGCTGTTTTGAGAACAAGCATTGATTTATATTTCATGGAAAAAAAAAACACATTTTTAAATTCAAAATATTCGAAATGCCTAAAATTAAAAGTGTGTAAAATTTTACGTTTTCAGACATTCCGAGGAGGAATACTCATTCACCCAAATTATTTAAATTATGAAAGAATATTGCTATTAATAAATGCATAACATTCAAATAATAAAGGAAAACAAATTAAAAAATTTAAAACTTTAAACAATGAAACTTTAACACATCAAAGACTACTTTATTCGCAAAAATGAAAATTTAACACAACAATGGCTACTTTATCTGCAACAATGAAACTTTAACCACAACAATAAGTACGTATTCCTCAACAATGGATGCTCTAAACGCAACAATGAAACTTTAACCCCAACAATTATACTTTAACCACAACAATTAATATGTATTCCCCAACAATGAATACTTTATCTGCAACAATGAAACTTTAACCCCAACAATGGCTACTTTATCTACAACAATGATACTTTAACCCCAACAATGAAACTTTAGCCACAACAATTAATACCTATTCCTCAACAATGACTACTTTATCTGTAACAATAAAACTTATTCAATCTTCCAAATCTGCAACACAACAATGATACGTATTCCCCAACAATGACTACTTTATCCGCAACAATGAAACTTTAACCACAAACATGAATATCTGCAACAATGAAATTTTTAACTTCTATTAAAAACTTTTTCATGTAAAACAAATTTCCTTTTCTCCTTACTGTGATAAAAAATATATGGAGGACATGGCTCATCAGTAGTGAACCCTCACAACGGTTTCGTAAGTTTAATTTACACTCATTATAGTCCTCTTCCCACTAATACTCCAACCTCTGCGCAGTATGGGAGAAGAATAGTTAGCATGAAGTAGGTAGGATATAATTAATAAGTAACAATACATTTTTTAAAAAAGCGTTTATTCAAATGCACTAAAAAGGAAAAAATATAACATTGTATATTCTGTCATTGAGAAATTAGATGTATTTGTACACTTGCATTGTTCATTGAACTGAGTGAGTGTTAAAAGTTTCATACTTCTATGTGATCTGGAAGTATATCAAAATTAATTTACAAAATTTGAAAGGCCATTTGGAAATTTGTCCATTTACGGCCACCCTGACAACCCAGAAGTCTGAAAATTTGTCAACTTGAATTGTCATCGGGTTCTGAAAAGTGTACCAAGTTTCAGATTCCTATGTGCTCTAAAGGTATATTAAAAAACGATTGCAAGATTTGTGGACAGACAGGAAAGCAAGTTAATTAAAAGCTTTTAATAAGGTGACATACGGTTGGTACTTGGTGAAAGAGAGATAACCCAGGTTCTCCTGAAGCGTAGAACGCCAAATACCTGGGTAGTCCATCCCACTAGTACAAACTAGCAGTTTCAATCGCGGTCTGAATGGATTTCTGAGTAGGACCTGTTGATTATTGGGAAGTCTCGAGCCATAGGTAACTGTAAATCCAGACTGGATAACAGGGCATTGGTGAAAACTGGGAACTCAGCGGCTGTGTTCTGTCGATGGATCTAATAAATGACAACAAGAGCAGGTAATATCAGAACATATTCATCAGATATCAGAAACACCGCATCATCAAATTAGATGACAAAGAATCCTATCTGACTAACAAGGCACATAGGTGAAAACTGGGATCACGTCAGATATGTTCTGGTATAGGATCCAATAAATGACAACAGCGTCTGTCAGAAAGACCAGTTGATATTACAATATAGCCATAAGATGTTAGCAACATCGGTCAAGTTAGATGACAGAGAATCCTGGCTGACTAACAAGGCGTATAGGTGAAAACTGGGATCACAACAGCTATGTTCTGGCGGAGGATCCAATAAATGATAACAGCGTCTGTCAGAAAGTCCACTTTACATCAGAATGCATCCATCAGATGTCGCTAGCATAGGTCAAGTTAGATTCCAGAGAATCCTGGCTGACTAACAAGGCGTATAGGTGAAAACTGGGATCACATCAGCTATTTTCTGGTTTAGGATCCAATAAATGACAACAGCGTCTGTCAGAAAGACCACTTTACATCAGAATATATCTATCAGATGTCACTAAAACAGGTCAAGTTAGATGATAAAGAATCTTAACTGACTAACACAAAACGCATAGGTGAAAATGGTACAAGGAACAAGAAGGATATGGTACAAGGAACAAGATGGGTGTGATGGAAGAAACAACACCGATGTAGTACAAGGAACAAGAAGAATGTGGTACAAGGAACAAAGCAGATGTGATGGAAGAAACAACACAACAACACCGATGTGGTACAAGGAACAAGAATAATGTGGTACAAGGAACAAAGCAACAACACTGATGTGGTACAAGGAACAAGAAGGTTGTGATGGAAGAAACAACACAACAACACTGATGTGGTACAAGGAACAAGAATGATGTGGTACAAGGAACAAAGCAGATGTGATGGAAGAAACAACACAACAACACCGATGTGGTACAAGGAACAAGAATAATGTGGTACAAGGAACAAAGCAACAACACTGATGTGGTACAAGGAACAAGAAGGTTGTGATGGAAGAAACAACACAACAACACCGATGTGGTACAAGGAACAAGAATGATGTGGTACAAGGAACAAAGCAGATGTGATGGAAGAAACAACACAACAACACCGATGTGGTACAAGGAACAAGAAGGTTGTGATGGAAGAAACAACACAACAACACTGATGTGGTACAAGGAACAAGAATAATGTGGTACAAGGAACAAAGCAGATGTGATGGAAGAAACAACACAACAACACCGATGTGGTACAAGGAACAAGAAGAATGTGGTACAAGGAACAAGAAGGTTGTGATGGAAGAAACAACACCGATGTGGTACAAGGAACAAAAAGAATGTGGTACAAGGAACAAGAAGAATGTGGTACAAGGAACAAGATGGGTGTGATGGAAGAAACAACACCGATGTGGTACAAGGAACAAGAAGAATGTGGTACAAGAAACAAGAAGGTTGTGATGGAAGAAACAACACCGATGTGGTACAAGGAACAAGAATAATGTGGTACAAGGAACAAAGCAGATGTGATGGAAGAAACAACACAACAACACCTATGTGGTACAAGGAACAAGACGGATGTTATGAAATAAACAACACCGATGTGGTACAAGACGGATGTGACCGAAGTGTGAGAGACTGCGGGAAGAAAGCACGAGGATGACGGAGCAGTAAAGGACACCTGCGGCCAGGTGTCGCCACCCACCAAGACATCATTAGGGACGGAGATAATGGAGGCACCGCCCGTGATGTCAGGCTTGATGTCCGCCCAGCGCGTCATCCAGCACATACTTGCACGCTAGCCATAGCCTTGCTGCTTCTAAACATTACCCTTAAAGTAAAAACACTTGGTTCGAAAAGGGTTATCCATAGATCCAGCAAATACTTGAAAACTAACCACGGGGTTGTTTGAAAATTTCCTTAAAAATAAACAACTACTTTCTGAAAAGGACTATACATAAATTTAATATATTATCGATAAATGAAAATCCTATTAAAGAAATCATCTTCGCCGACAAACAGAAATGCGGTACAGATAAGATTTGGTCTAGAAGTCTAAATTCCTGTCTGAAACAGCCATCTATATGGAAGCATCTTTTTGATAAATCGGCTCTCACGGGCTGCCTATGAACGTAACTCGGCCAGTTCGTTCAATAACCTAAACTGGCCTTGATCATTTAGTAATGGACAAGGATATAGCCTTCAATACCTATAAACATGAAATATTTCAGCTACCACTATTGAACAATTAGATTTGAGTGCAAATAGAAGCGGTGTGAGACAATCATCAAGAATTTCGAAGAAACTGATTATCAAGTTTTTATGTTTCACTAAACATTTTACCTCTTCATTCAATATAGGATGATCGTTCCCCGCCGACTTTATTTTAACTCATAAACATAGTTGTTCAAAGGTAATAGCTGTATTACAAGCTTGTACACCTATCCCCCGATTTACACGGTAGATACGTTCCTGAGAAAAACGTGTAAATCGAGGGATAGGTGTATATTAAACTGTCAAATCTGAATAGGTGTTCGCCCCCTCATGAATCAGAGCCTCCCAATATTCTTTTCAACATAGGTAGTATAGAGTAGAATATCGCATTTTAGTATAGTGCGATAAAACAAAACAAAAAAAATATTTGGGACACCGTGTAAAAGCGAAAACGTGTAAAACAAGTACCGTGTAAATCGGGGGATAGGTGTATTTATTTTCTTTATAATGCCTTTTTAATGAAATATTTTCAAAAGTTTTTTTATTATTTAATTAGTTTCTTTTTTTTTTTGAGTCTTGAATTCTAATTCTACGAAACATAAAGCCCAAGAGTCAAATATATTTGCATACTAAACAACATATTGATATATACATCAATATATTAAGCCCATTATTCCTAAATGAAAACACATTTGCACACGCACTATATTAGAATATTTTGAAAATATTATATTTACATATATAAGAATGGCATATCCTGACCAGGAGCACATGTGCTTTACAGAAGGCAGAGATCAACTAAACATTGATTTATCCTGTTCCCTGTTTCAGGATATGCCATTCTTATTTTTGATTTCAACACCTGATCTTTTTATCTTTTATTTTTTCTTTCATTTTTTCATCTACATATACTGTATGTAAAATGAGGGACATAGCCCGTAACCACGGTATACAGGTTGTCTTTTTTTTGTCTGAATTTTCCAAAACTGGTGTTTTAGCTTATTCTTTATCACCACTAAAGTTTTTTACTAGGGTGATGGACATAATATATCGTTTTGATGTATAACACCCACACCAATGATGGTCATAGACAATATCATGCTTGCGGTCCTGTACTCCAATCTTAGGGAGCATTTCCTCGAGGAACTCTCGCCTGAACACAAGATCATTCTTGTCAAATTCCTTAACACTGTCACCGAGCATGCTCGGGACAAGGATTCCATAACTCGCAACGGTCGAACTCAAGGCGGCTTTGAGCTCCTGATAAAATCCAGACGTCCCTCCGTCTGTTGTATATATTTCTCCCTATTTTAACCTCTACTGTTGACTAGATGTTAATAAACTGTTTTTAATTGTCAATTGTCACACACACGCAAAAAGAGAAGCCTCTCTTTAATTGTATTCGTTTAATTATATAATCTTATATAAGATTTCAGAGCTTTCCTTTGAAAAAGGGCGACAGCAAGACTCCGAAATGTTTTAAATAAGGTATTTTTAAAAAGGTTGAAATAGATCAATCGATTATAACTCAATTATAAAACTAACCTTCAAAATGGTGTTTTCCAGAACCCATGAATAACAAAGAATAATGCCTATCTTGATACAAAATAAGTAATACCAATCCTATACAAAGATATGTGTAAGATTGAATGTACTCTATACAAAAGATATACAAATAAACAAATATAACACAGGTAAACACAGTACACGGAACAAGACGTATGTAGCACAGATAAAAGACAATTATGTCTCACAAGGAACAAGAACAATGAGATAAAAGAAGAAAGAGAATTGTGTGATACATAAACAACAATGCAATGGAAGTCGCAGAATAACACCAATATGCTGACTAGTAACAAAAACATGTCAAAAGCGATAAGAGATAAAATAAATATAATATTAAAAAATACAATAAACAAGATGTGATACAAGTAACAAAACAATATTTGTATTTAAAAAAAAACATAGAAATCTTGGTATATGAAAATATTGATATGGCACAATTGAAGCTGCCAATATGGTACGAAAAACAAGACAAGCGTTGAAAAGTAAAGGTTAAGAAGATATAACAAACAAGACAAGCACGGAACAAGTAAAAACCAATAAGGTCCAACGAACAAGAAAAGTGTGGTACAAGTATAAAGGCCAAAATGGTACTACAGGCAAGACAAGCGTAAAACAAGTAAAAACCAGCGTAGAATGATAAACAAAGCAATGCGTTACAAAGCCAAGAAAATGTGGTGCAAATTAAAACCTACTTATAAAAGACTGTAGTATATAAGAATACTCATATATTATATGTTACACATATATGCCTGAAAAATATTTGAAACATTTGTGTAAAAGGAATAAAAAAACGACAAAAAATGCACTTCAATGAAATTTTAATGTAAATAAACTCCAAAATCTTTTACATGATAGATATGTATGTAACAAACAAATAAATTAATGGGATGATGGGCTGGAACCTACCCTGTGTGCTTGAATAAGTTAAAAATATCCTTCAGGAAGTTATGTACAGGCGGCGTGCCGTTAATACAACAAAAATACAAAGTATTGGTGTGGTATGTACAGTATAGTACACTTCCCTCAGCCCATCCTGAAACATACACAAAAAATCGTTAGCATATATTTACATATAACCTATTACATAGTTACATATTTTGAAAATAGAGCAATCCATAAATAAATCTTTAATTAAAAAGGTATATTTTGATCCAATATATGCCTTTTTAATTAGGGTTACATATATTTCTGAATATAGAGCAACCCATAATTAAATATTTAGATAATAAAAAGGCATATATTGTATTAAATAAAAGATTTATTTGCCAATATGTTGGTTGGCTGAACGCCAACCTTTGTCAAGGCATTACATTTTTGTATACACAAACTCAGCGCCGCATAATGTTATTAGATTGTATTGGCGTTCAGCCAAATAAAATATTGGCAAAAATATCTTTTAGTCAATCCAATATATGCCTTTTTATTAGATAAAGTTACATACATACAGCAACAAAAATAGTATAAACATGAGGGCAAACTTTCCTCAGATTTCGATATAGTCTATTAATTAAGCCATCAGTGAGTATATTTATATAAATTTGACCAAGATTGGAAAATATTTGTTAAAACTATGAATGATTTGTTTTCACAAAGTATCTTATTTTTTCTTCACAATTTTGCCCTAAATCATATAAATGGTTGTTTTTTTTTCTTTGAAAATTGAAATGAATGTCTCGTTCTTTTTCGAATGTGGAATATTTCTTAAATAAAATAATATAAAATCGAAACCAAAACATTCTCTCTGTTAATCGAAAAATTCTAAATATTGATTCTACCTTTATATATCAAGAGCATTCTTATATGTAAATATAAAGAGTAAATACACAGAAAATGATCAACATAAGAAGCATGTTAAAGTAATATTCAAACAGCTTTGTTTTATAATTTGATTAGAAAAAAAAGAAGAAAGGGTAAAGTTATAATGACACTTATAAATATTTATCATTACAGTTGTAGTAAGAAATGGCTTTAGAGAGAAAGAGAGAGAGAGAGAGAGAGAGAGAGAGAGATAGAACCTGCTGGTTGATAATATGCCTAGTATCCACTTCAGTGTTAAGGGAACAACACTAAGTTGGTTTCTACTCATCTTTAAGTTTAATTTGAATGTTTGCAGTGATAGCTTCATTAGCTTGTGCTAACCTAAAGCTAAATTAACTAAGCAATAAAGCAAAACTAAGGATTAAATTGTACAACTGCCAACAATCAGCAATGTGGAGAGATAGGTTTTACCACCAAAGCGCTTTAGCCTTAGTGAAGATATTTTCAAATCATTTCAATTTTTTTTTTGCTTTTCCCTAGTACACGTGCTACAGGCCATGATAATCATGGTGGGTAGTTAGCGACTGCTTTTACTGTAAGCGCACCACATGTCTACACATGTGAAAAGCAGTTCGACTTTGCACTTACAAATGCCAGAGCCCCGTTTGGTTACTTGCACTCGCTGGTGGGGTTGGACTTTTGCAAGTATCGGGGGCCATTGGAGCATTTTTTTTTTCTAAACAGAAAAAAGTGTCCAATGCGGGAATCGAACCCGGGTCCTAGTGGTCGAAAACCAAACGGTTTAACCAGCCTTCCACCGACCCCCCATTTCAAATTTGATTTTAGAAAGGTGGGAGACACTTGTATTCTCAGTTTAAAAACTTGCATAATTGCATTCAACAATTCTCCTTTACTAAATTCACTTCAATATGAAATATTGTATGTAAGAGAGAGAGAGAGGATTAGTAAAAAAATCAAATTAAAAATGTAGTTTCTGAGAATTTCAAGTCCGTAAATACGTTGATTTTATAAACACAAATTTGATAACTCTACTAGCATAATATACAATAGGTGTGAATCCCTTGAATATCAAGTTAAGATAATAAAACAGATTTCTGGAGATGCGTTTTTCATTTTATTAGTGAATCAAAATACATTACTTATTCTGATAGTTGAATTAATTTCTATCACCTTAGACACACACAGCAAAAAACAGCATTGAAGAAAACCGTTGATGTACAGCCGAACGAAAAGATACAAGATACCGCTCCTATTAATAATTAACTCACATTAAAATAAATAATACATATCTCTCTTCATAAATATAATATATAGAATGTCTTTCTTTTTGCTTTCTGTGGAATGAGTAATTTTAAAATTCGAAAAGTGTGCACCCCTCTCCTTTTAAAAATGAATTAAAATGACGCATAGTCTTGATATCTTCTATATTAGATATGAATCTCCAGGATATGAATTAGAATGATACAACGGGTGTTTCTGGAGATGTGTTTATTTTCATTTAAAGACTGTGTTTATGCACTGCCGAATGAAGCTACAAGACCGACTCTATTAATAATTAACTCACATTAAAAATAAATAGTATATATAGAAACAACAACAAACAGCTTAGTAACCCAGGCTCCATGAGCATATCCATAGATCGCCAACTACCCCTTTTTTTTAATACATAACGCGCGCGTCATTTAACTTAAATAAACATCGTTATCAAAGTTTCGATGTATATTTTCCTAATATAATTTCCTTAAATCAAAACAATCATAGACAAGGTTATCATCATCAAACTACACTTCCTCAAACAAACGACCACCAATTTTCCTCATATGTCATAATAAAAACAAAATGTCAGGAAAGTTTAAAGACAATAATATAAAAACATTTTTTTGCATTTTAGAAATAAATTACATTTTAAATCGTATCTTTTAATTTTAAATGGTCTTCAAATAAAATATATAAACATTCTAACATTTAAAAATAAACCTTCTTCCCTGATTTATAATATTATAAAATAAAAAAAGAATCCAGGGTTAAGTTTCTTGTGCAACTTTTTATTTTCATAAATTTTCAAAAATTGTTTATAACACACAAAGAATGTAATATATATTTCCCCCCCTTTCAATATCATCCCCCCCCCCCCCCTTTTAATTCTAACAATAATATTCTGTGTTTCTCAGGTACATATCTTCTTCTTATCTGTTATCTTGTTTACACACTTGATAACAGGATGCCTTAATGACCAATTTTTTTTTTTTTTTTTGTCGTTGAGGTACAGCTTGCACCACGCTGATGAGGGCCAACAGCCCGAAACGCGTCCGTGGTTAGCTTTTCTTGATTAATCAAGAATGGGTATTTGGCCAATTCTGGAATAATTAAAAATCAACGAGAATAGTTGATATTTATTCCGATAGATGGCGCAAGCCATCAGCAACTTCCAGTTGCACGATAAGTAGATGCCTTTTTCTTAATTGATAACAGGAACTATTTAAAAACATGCTGTGATAAAATTTCTCATTCATGGTAACATTTTTCAATTTTTCAACAAATTTCATTTCTTAATTAGTCGAGTTAAGAAATGAAATTTCTCATTCAGTACTTTTGTCTGAAGATGGTAACAACGCTGTTACCGAAACGTCACACACTATTTATTTATTTGGTCTTATTACGTTGTGAATATCATTAATATTTAAATATGTAAAAATTAATTTGTATATAAAAATAGTATATATCATCAATTTATTAACGTGATACTCCTGTTGAAGGACTGACAAGTCCGAACGCTTGAAAATAAAAATTTGAACAAGAAACTTAACCCTGGAAGCTTTATTTACTTTATAATTCTAACATTTAATTTAATCTGAAAAATTAGTACAAATGTAACATTGTACTGGGATAAAGTGATTAAATTAAGAAAAGGGCATCTCCTTATCGTGCAACTGAAAGTTTCTGATGGCTTGCGCCATCTATCGGAATAAATATCAAGTCCGTGGTTAGCTTTTCTTGATTAATCAAGAATGGGTATTTGGCCAATTCTGGAATAATTAAAAATCAACGAGAATAGTTGATATTTATTCCGATAGATGGCGTAAGCCATTAGCAACTTTCAGTTGCACGATAAGGAGAAGCCCTTTTCTTAATTTATGCACCTTATCCCAGTACAATATTACATTTGTACTATTTTTTCACATTGTGTAGCGTTCTCACGCAATTCTGGCCTTAACTACCCGTTTCATGATTTTTCAGGATGCCTTAAAGACCAATTTTTTTGGTCGTTGAGGTACAGCTTGTACCACGCTGATGAGGGCCAACAGCCCGAAACGCGTCCGTGGTTAGCTTTTCTTGATTAATCAAGAATGGGTATTTGGCCAATTCTGGAATAATTAGAAATCAACGAGAATAGTTTATATTTATTCCGATAGATGGCGCAAGCCATCAGCAACTTTTAGTTGCACGATAAGGAGAAGCCTTTTTCTTAAATATCAAGCCATCAGCAACTTTCAGTTGCACGATAAGGAGATGCCCTTTTTCTTAATTTAATTTAATCTTCACTAAATTTTTTATTTACAATATTCTGTTTCTGTGTATGATGATTCAGAAGTATATAGATTCTCGTCTCTTTTATAATTAATTTATCTTTTAGATTTTCACTTCATCTTGATTTTACTCAGATTCCTTGAGGGAATATACAAAAGTCGTCAACTATCCGGCTCTAGATTTTTTTTTAATCCGAAGGCTTTCTTAAATAAAAATATATTTTAACTTAAGAGATAAGTTTGAGTCAAAAGGCGATCCATTAATTAAGATTATATAAAAGGGCGTACCTGAATCTGTAAATAAAAAAAAAAATCTCAAATTATTTCGAGAGATTGCTCCCTCGCAAGAATTTGTAAATTAAATTTACTGTGCAATAAATTGATAAAGAGGGAGTAATCTCTCGAAATATTATGAGAATTTTTTTTTCTTTACAGATCCAGGTACGCTCTTTTATATAATCTTAAGAGATAAGTGTTTTTTAATTGTTTATGTTTCTTTATCAAAAACCAGCGCGAGCTTTAGATATCTTCAACGGGCAAAGTGACTTCAATTCTCTTTATGTAACTTTGCCTGTTGAAGTGCGAGAGCTCGAAAGCTCGCGCTGTTATTAATAAAGAAACTTATTGCGAAATGTTTTCGATATTTCATAATAGTTAACCCGAGTCCGACTTCCAAGTCGTTCCGCCAAGAGATCAACACCACAGAGGTCCGTACGTCTCTTGACCTCACGGACAATACAGCAGCTACATTATTATGGGGCTACACCAAAGATCCAAATTGTGCCTGCAACGTCCCACAATCAATGTCCCATATACTAGATGACTGCCCGCTGTACAAATTCAATGGAGGAATCTCCAATCTCCATTCTGTCACCCCGGAAGCCCTGAACTGGCTGAAGGCCTTGCCTCTCAGACTTTAATGACCGATATGTCCTCACTTCTTTTTTTCTAGATTTAATTCATTTTGTCTCCTCTCTAATTGTAAATACGCTGCTGTATCACCTCATAAGCATAAATAAATAAAATAATAGTTAATTGCAATTTATATATCCTATACCTTACAATATATTACCAAACTGAAGACACTTGGTGAACTGGTTCACTAAGACAACCAAGACTGTCTCCTAAACCATATGACAGCCCGGGTAATTAATGGTATATAGTTACCTATATATATATATGTGAAGATAAAGGCTACCTGGCCGGCATTCATATTTATTGAAAATAAAGATACTTAGGCCAGTAAATCTTTTTCATTACCTCGACGTTTCGACAAAAATATTTTTGTCCTCGTCAGGAGCGAACAAAAATTAAAACATTTAGCAAGGCCTTAAAAACCATAATGATCTTTAACGCCTTGCTAAATGTTTTAATTTTTGTTCGCTCCTGACGAGGACAAAAAGATTTTTGTCGAAACGTCGAGGTAATAAAAAGCTTTACTGGCCTAAATATCTTTATTTTCCAGAAATATATATGTATATATGTGTTAATATAATAATAAAATAATAATAACAATAGTTATATGATGCATTCTATTGTTCTCAAAGCTTATGTTCTTAGTTCATTTATAATACCCATTCCAGGCGTCTAGCATCAGTTTCAGTAAAAAAGGAAAACCAAAAAAAAAAAAAAAAAGCAATATTACAGCGGTATGGTAAACTGGCGAAACCGTTAGGAGGGTTCACCCCTGATGAGCCAGGCCCTTCTATTATTTTATCATTGCAGCAAAGGCAGTAGAAAATTGATTTATTTTTAAAAAGAATCTTACGCGTCAAAACTAACTCAAATTTCAAATATTAATATTTGAAAATATAATATAAATAAAGAGGATATTTTAAAAATAATTTGCATATATTACATATAGCCCATTCGATATAATCTTAAAAAGAGGATACTATCTTTGTACGAAAGCCACATTTCCAACAAATTCATTTTTTTCGATGTTTCTTTTACAAAATAATACAACGATTCATATATAAAAGCTTCCACAATACCAGGTATAAAAAGAGAGCTAAGCGTTTTCCATATATGCGAAAAGAAGTTGTTAGCAAGTTAATTAATATGAATTTAGGCAATTAGCTCGGAAAAATTAAAAAGCGTAATAATATAAATCTTTTCAATGATAAATACGAGTTTTTCACATATTTATTAAAAGCGTTCATAAATATTCTATAAACAATATATATACAAGCGGATATATCACCTAAAGGAAGATTTAGCATAAGAAATTTTAGAGAGAGCGAGAAAAAATGTTAAGCCTTTCTGAAGCAAACGATATTTTCAGAAATCTAAAGAAAATCCGGTTTTTGGGAGGAAAAAGGAGAACGTTTTATTCGCTTCCCATGGAACAAGAAATTTACGATATAAGGTACAGTACCATGATGTCTTCATAGAAAAATGGCATGGATGAAGTCAAGGGCCATTAAGGATTATACCCATGTCCAAAGCTAACCTTTGTCATTGCTAAATACAACGAAATGGTTGACATAATGTCCCCTTAATGACAGCGCTCCCATGATGTCTTGGTCTACCGGTCAAATTTTATAAAAGGATTTTTCACCTTCTTTCTTAGAAGACATCTATGAAAAGAAATTTATTGTTTAATAACATGCTTATATTTGTCAGTTTTCTTCTCTTTTTTATAGCTAGTGGAAATGTGTTGGCTATTATATTCTACGCTTCTTGTTTTCTTGCTATCTCATTTTTTTCTTCTTTTGTTTTTTTAATGATGCCTCTCAAGAACTACTGGAAACGATATGTTGGTTTATAAAGATTTTTCACGGAAAAATTCTCTCTTCGCGTTAAATCCATTCAAAATGTAAAATTGAACTTTAAAAAATGATGCGAATTAAATAGAACAAAAAGTCCTTTTTGTTATAAGTTTTCTTTCAAGTAATTATTATTAGTTTTGGTTTGAGGATGGAATTAATCAGTATGTTTACTTTCTTCCATTTATAAACATCTGTACAGGCTTTCTGGCAAACCGTTCTTTTACGGGTATATGTACAATACACTTATGGACAAAACTCAGGATTGTTTCATATTTTAATGAACGCCGGTCTTCTTTCTTTCTTTTTTTAATTTTTAAGTAGACGGGATGAAATTTAGTTCACACTTTGTTATCTCGTGTGTCTTCAATAAAGGTCACTGTATTATCTTTCAGAGTTATTGTATAAATCCCGATATAAATACTAAAAGGTACAACTTCTTTAAGTTTTTTCTCCATGAGTGTATATTGGTTATCTCGTGTGTCTTCAATAAAGGTCACTGTAATATATTTCAGAGTTATTGTATAAATCCCGATATAAATGCTAAAAGGTACAACTTCCTTAAGTTTTGTCCATGAGTGTATATTGGTCATCTCGTGTGTCTTCAATAAAGGTCACTGTAATATCTTTCAGAGTTATTGTATAAATCCCGATATAAATGCTAAAAGGTACAACTTCCTTAAGTTTTGTCCATGAGTGTATATTGGTCATCTCGTGTGTCTTCAATAAAGGTCACTGTAATATCTTTCAGAGTTATTGTATAAATCCCGATATAAATGCTAAAAGGTACAACTTCCTTAAGTTTTGTCCATAAGTGTATATTGGTTATCTCGTGTGTCTTCAATAATTGTCACTGTAATATCTTTCAGATTTATTGTCTCAATCCAGATATACATGCTAGAAGGTACAACTTCCTTAAGTTTTGTCCATAAGTGTATATTGGTTATCTCGTGTGTCTTCAATAATTGTCACTGTAATATCTTTCAGATTTATTGTCTCAATCCAGATATACATGCTAGAAGGTACAACTTTCTTAAGTTTTGTCCATGAGTGTATATTGGTTATCTCGTGTGTCTTCAATAAAGGTCACTGTAATATCTTTCAGATTTATTGTCTCAATCCAGATATACATGCTAGAAGGTACAACTTTCTTAAGTTTTGTCCATGAGTGTATATTGGTTATCTCATATGTCTTTAATAAAAGTCACTGTAATATCTTTCAGAGTTATTGTCTGAATACAGATATATTCTAAAAGGTACAACTTCCTTAAGTCTTGTCCCCATGAGTGTATATCTAAGATATATTTTACCAGTAAAAAGGCGACTTGCCCGAAAGCTTATTCAACAGCTTATAAATGAAGAAACTAAGCTTCTCTCCGTCTTGTGATTTCTCTTCTAATAAATGTATAGGGAGAATACCATCCTTTTAATGCTACATTAAATACTTCAATAAATTAATCCCATGTATGAATATTAAGATTAAAACCTCAGGCTTTTCTAAGGATAAAAAGTTTATTTTTTAAAAATTAATTAAGATCTTTAGCTTTCGGGCACGTGGAAGCCTTTCCACGGGATAATGTAGAAGGGCTTTCATGCCCGAAAGCTAAAAAGATCTTAATTGAATTTTGTAAAAAGAAACCTTTCTCTGGAAGCCTGATGTTTTCATCTTAATAAATATTGTATTATTCATATATTCTTTATCTATTTTTATATTTAGAGTGTTCACTTAATATTGTAGGAATTCGTTCTATAAGTAGACTCTCCTATAACGCGATTAATGTGTACTGTGTTGTATGAAATCACGTTATAGGAATTAAAGTTTATTCACTACATAATTTTTTTAAATATACATTTGCATATAAAATAATATAACATTTAATTTTGTTAAACATATACGAATAAAAGATTACATGAGGAGCTTCTTTTTGAAAAAGAAGCTCCTCATGTAATCTTTTATTCGTATATGTTTAACCAAATCTACTGAGTTCATTTAGTCGAAAAAATTTAATTTTGTTTTAGTATATAATTATTTTACCTATATACATTATTTTATACAATACATTTTTACATGATACAGTATATCTCCTTTTCAAATTTTTTCCAACTTTGTTCATCATGCCTGGGGAGCAAGTTTCGTAATTTTTATATTTTCAAAATATTTACATGTAAATTATAATTTAATACCTTATATGTGTTAAAAATATTATTTTAAGCTTTAAAACTCAATTTAACACTATTTAAAAAACTTTACTTACAGAAACACATGTGCAATTAAATTGACAAAGTATACAACACTACTTCGTTCAAAAAAAAAAAAAAAAAAAAAATGAAAAACGCGTGTACATAAAAATTAAATGTATTGTACAGTTGTCAATATGGAAATTTCCTCATTTTATTTTATAACGCGTTATACGAAAATTCGCGTTGTATAAATAAATTTGTCGCAATTTTTTTTATCGCGTTGTACCAAATCGCGTTGTAAAAACTCGCGTTATAGGAGAGTCTACTGTATATAGCGCTGGATGATTCCATTCTTGACATACAGATGGCACTAAATACTCTGTGGTATTTTCTAAATATTAACATTTTCGAGTTTTTAGTTCAAAAGTTCGCGATAAAAATTGAAGAAAACTGCGTTTGCATATATCTTATGTATTTATGCTCACATTTATCGAAGTTTTTTTTTTCAATTTGTTTAACAGAATCTTTTATATAAAACATAAAAATCTGTTATAAGAGTAATATTGCAAATATAATATCGAATGATATTGATGTGTCGGAAACTTTCAAGTTGCTCTTATGCAAATCTAATATTGAATAGAAATTACTATATTGATACTAAAAGCTTTCAAGATTGAGATCTTATGAAAATATAAAATAATATATAAAAATCATAATATTGATATATCTAAGCTCCATAAAATTGTTATATCCAAGATTTTTCTTATGCAAATATAATATTGAAATATGCATATTGTTGCATCAATTTTAATGCGTCCTTACATTTATTCAAAATATTCTATGATATTTAATATTTATTTAAAACAGATTATTTAGAGAGAGATTATCATTATTCCTTTTTATAGTTTCATTCCTTTTGTAATATTGTTATTGTACATATATGTTGATTGGTTATTAAAGCGAGAGAGGACCTGGACGAAGACTGCGGATCACGACCTACGAGGAAGACAACGAATAAATAAACGCAATAACTTTAAAAGGTAATTTACTTTTATTTACTTTTCTTTATTTGCTTTGAGTATGGAAACCCGCTCGGTGTATAACACCAAGAAGGAGGAAACCAAGGTCTACGACCCTGCAAAGCTGCAACTTGGTGCAACAATATTAATATATAATTGAAAATTTTAGCAATTATGGAATATAAAATGTTGATAAAAATGATAATATTGAGATACGGAAAGATTTTATAACTTCAATTGTGTAAATATCATATTTTATAAATTAGATTTAATTATTATTCTATTTCTCTTTCTTATAGGTATTTGTCAACTATTTATAGAATTCCAAACGCACTTTTTTTTCTATATGCGTAAGGAATTAGATAGCAAAACGTTTAACACCGTTTAATAACTCTCAAATAACAATACATTTTGATAAATGTGTGAATAGATTTCAATAAAACAAGATAAGAATGTTTTTTTACAAATTTAATTGAAAAGATAAAATGCACAAAACTGAATAGATCAGTTTAATATAAAATGACCATCCATATGTGCTGAATTGTGTTTCCAACATTAAGATGTTCGACATTAGATTTATTTCAAAAGGACTAATATTATAAGACATATATACATATATACATTGCGAAAATATGAAAATAACTATTAACGCATTGAGATATTTTTTAAATATTACTATCAAACGATTTTTGTATGGAAAGAAGGAAACAGACGACTTTTTTTCAAAATGGCGTCGCTGCTCTGTAGAATACGCCCAATCACTACCACGGCAACCAAACGAAAACTTCAGCCCCCTTCACCCACCCAAACGAACGTTATGAATGTTTAATGTTAATTCAACCAGTCTCACAACTTCGTATGGTAATAATTAATAAAATATTGAGCATGGATTGGTTGGCGGATTGGCTGAAATCATTCAACCAATCACAGGGAAGCTAGCTGGATTGAGAAAACCACATGTAGAATGGTACAAAATGAAATGAACTGAGAATTAGAATTTAAGAATTTGCTATGAAATAATGCCATCAATAGAATCATACTTGTAAGTTTCTAAAAGTAAGCGAAAATTAAATAAAAAATTGTTTTAATACTCCGTTTTAAAGCGACCCGTTTCTTCTTTTTTTTTTAGATTCTACTTGGATAGCTTTCGTTTGCCAAAATAAAGCCTTCAACAGACCTTAAAAGATAAGAATATACTATTTTTAAAACCCTGTTGAAAGACCATTAACCTGAAAAATCTAGCCAACCAGAATCTAATAAATAAACACATCATAACAAAGTATTATATGGAAATTTGATTCGTTTTCCATCATTTAATAAAGATATCAAACTCTTTCGGTAATTTATCTTATGATGAAACTTTTCTATTAAAATACACGATTAAAAGATCGTTCATATATCAAACTAAAAAAATCTTCTTTAAAATATAAAATATTGGTTTCAGATTTTTTTAGTAAAAGATAATATTCATGTGCATTAAAAAATTCACTAAAAACGTGTAAGTTCAGTAGAGATAATATCCACCCAAAAAATCAACATTTAAAATTAAAAATACTAATTAATTACCCTTTTTTATTTTATTTCAATTTAAAGCGTTATGTCCCCCTAGGGACGCTTACGCTGTCATACATGTATGACACTAGCCGAATGACCCGGGCAACGCCCGTGTTTTACCCGATTGAATGTTTTGATTCAAATACTATTTGTTACAATTATAAATTGGCGCCTTATATAAATGCATATGTTAGTTAATAACTATAGCCTATGTGCTTTATCTGTCTATGTACTGTTGGCTTCCGTAGGCGTCTCTTACTGGGAAAAAGAAAGAGAGGATTCCATTTGGTTATTAACTAATATATGCATTTATTTAAGGAGCGACCCGCTCCAACACAATGGTTACAAAAACGAAAAAGCGAGTGGGGGGGCAAAGGTGGCGTGATCGTAGCCGACCAATAGGAGGGCGCCATTCCAAAAAAAAAAGCAAACGGTGACAGAGATGACTGATGAAGAATGACGCTCGTAACTGTATATAGAATTCGTCTATACATATATATACAATAATTTTAGGCCGTGAATAGAATAGTCATATGATGTTAACAATGGGAAAGAGAAGAAAAAAAAAAAAAACGAGAAAAGACCAGTGTACAAAATAAAGAAGTGTCTGGCAATATGTACAATTAATTACCCTTGAATATACCACAACTCCCTAAGTTTGTTTATTTATCAACTGTGAGGCTTAGTTGACGAGGGGTTTAATTCGTCCATTTCCGACAGCCATCAAATCACGTATTTGCCACTTTTTTCTTGAATAAAAATGCTCCAATGCACCCCCCCCCCCCCCCCCCCACGAAAAAGTCCAAAACCCCCACCAGTGAGTAGTAACCAAACCGGACTCTGATACATTTGTAATTGCAAACGTTGAACACCTTTCTACATGTATAGACATATGGTACACTTACAGTAAAAACACTACCCACCATGATTATCATGACCTATTCCACGTATATTAGAGTTAATAATAAAAGTAAAGTTTGGTTTTTCTTTATTTACATATTGTCTCAAGCTTTCAGGCAATATAAACCCTTCTACAGGAGTATATATACTAGTATACAGGGTGATCCAAAAGTCCCGCACTATTTTAAAAATTAATAACTCCGCGAATATTTGCGCTAGAGCAATGCGGTAAACACCTTTGTGTTCAGGATGCAATGGGATTTTTTATGGCAAATAATGAAAAATTCGAAATTGATTTTAGTTACAATTTTATTCTCCAGATGGCGCTCTACCAGAATCAGAGATTCAGCGGCCAAATTGTTTGATAAATTGAAAAATATAACTGATCGGCATGTATTTTTCCTTTTTGAATACCAGGAAAGAACCCTTATAATATCAAATAACAAATTAATAAAACACCACTTCGCCAAAAGTATGAAGAATTGGTTAACGATTTTCAAATACAATCAGAGATATGTAAAATAGGTAAATGCAAATTAAAACATGTAGCAAAAAGAAAATTGATATTTTAGATACGGTTTGTTTCCGAAGATAATAAATTTCTAATATTTTTAATTCAACTCTCAATCAGTATCGATTATATTTATTTTAATTCATTTGAAAAATATGTATCTATCTCTGATAATTTATTTTACTCTGGAATGCCGTTGTTGTTGTCGTGTCCAATAAAGAGCCTCAGATGTATCCATGTATCTCCATCACAGCAGCAGCAATGTCCACTATCTTAGGTGTGTAAAGCTGCTGCTCAGGGTCTATGTCTAATTTTTGCAAGGCTGCGGCCATTGCTGGCTATAAGAATATGTGGGTAGGTGTAAGTTCCACACCAGGACAATTGTTGCATGCCCTATAGGTTCTTGTGCCATCTGGATGTATTGTCATTCCTTTATAGTGTTTTGTTCTAAGTCTTGTTATAGTTTTTGTCATTTTTCTCTCAGAGTTTATTTCGCATTTTGATCTTTTCTTATTTTTTCGTTTAATTATCTTGTATTTTGACAAAGAATCAGCGTCAAATAATGACATTTGTTCTTTCCTTTGGCTCAACTTTCTGGCTTCCTTTGCCAATTCGAATGCCATTTCATTACCCCTGATCCAGCATGGGCAGGGATTCATTGTAGAATGCAGTTATTCTCCAATGGTTCCAGTTGGGTAAGTAACGAGTGTATTTTCAGTGTGATTTTAGTATTGCCCGTCTGAATTTCTTCTAGAGCGGATATGGAGTCGCTGTATATTAAAATTAATTCTGCTTGATGCAGGGATGGTTGGTTAAGGAATACATCAAGGGCTTTCCAGATAGCTGTCAGTTCACAAGTGAAGTTTGACGAAATCTGTCCTGCTCCTTCTTTGATTTTGATGTTTGTTCCATCTTGCAGTATTATGTTAATTCCGGCCCCTCCATTACTCAGGGTAAGGTCTGAAGATCCATCTGTATATGCTGTTGAAGGGCGTGGCCTAGCAATTTTAATCAATAATTTGTACTATGAGGACATAGCCGTTAATATTACAAACACATTAGACCTCGAAGCCCAAGGTATCAAAGTCTACCTCAATCAAAACAAAGCCATCCACATATACAATATGTATCAGCCTCCAAACAATACATTTATTGACGATGGAACAATGGCTCAATTTCTTACTTATTGTAGGTGACCTTAATGCCAAACATCAACTATGGGGATGTTCTACGCCAAACCCAAGAGGCAAAATACTATCAAACATATTTGACGACAATGCCTTCATGTGCTTAAATGATGGGATTCCTACCCATCATTCCTACAAGCTATAATACTGCACAAGCCCTTGATATAAGTTTTTACTATCCTGACATTTTCCACAAATGCAAATAGAAAATATTTAAAAGTTTTGGAAGTGATCATTTGCCTAATTTGATAGAAATTAGCACCAAGACCAAAACTAGCTCAATTAAGAAAAATTCTGGAACTTCAAAAAGGCTAATATGATATCTTTCGAAAACACCATTATTAAATCAGCAAGTTTCAATACCAAGAGGTAATATTAAGAAATGGATTCCAAATTATACACACCAGGCAAAAAATATTAAAGACTTATAACTAAAAGAAATGAACTACAAAAAGTGCACCCAAAACCAAAAATATTGTAGAACTGAACTGAACATTGTGATTGCAAAAATAAAAAAAAGATTATGCGTAAATGTGAAAAGGGAAAAATGGAAACAAACTTGTGAAAACCTGAACCCAAGAAACCCAAATACAAAACTTTGGAATTGGGCAAAACAAATTGACAGAGTCCAGCCACAAACTGAAAACACAAATATGATTAAGAATACAGATGGTACACCAGCAACTAATGACAAAATTGCTGCCAATCTTTTAGGTAATTCATATCAAATAAGTAGTAAAATCAAGGTTGAAAAAAGGCCCGAAAGATTATTCATGACTGTAAAAAATGTCACCAGCACTCATAATGTTCTCCATGAAAAAAATCAATATGAAAGAGATAGCTTATGCATTAGAAAACACTGACCTAAACAAGACTCCTGGGCCAGATGGAATCCATGGCCGAATGATATCAAACTTGGGCAAAATTGGCAAAGAAAGACTTCTTAATATTTTCAATAACTCCTGGAAAACTGGAAAATTGCCTCAAGACTGTAAAAATGCAACAATAATTCCCATTAAAAAACTTGACAAATCTGCTGATGACCCAAAAAACTACCGACCTATCTCCCTAACAAATATTTTCTGCAAATTAATGGAAAAAAATTATACTCAGACGACTCACCTACCACCCCGACACAAGAAATCTCTTACCAGAAGAACAATATGGATTTAGGAAAGGACATGGGACAATAGACCAACTCTTATTTTTCACACAAAAGGTAAAAGATGCACAAAACGAAAAACCAACTAACCACACCATAGCTGCTTTTTAGACCTTACACAAGCTTTTGATAATGTGTATAGAAAAACAAGTTAATTACAAAATTATACAAACATTTCAAAATTGATGGAAAAGCTATCACTTTGATAAATGATTCTCTTAAAAATATATAAATCAGGATCAAATATAATGGCACTCTATCTAAAACCTTCAAATTGTACCAAGGATTACCACAAGGATCAGTCCTTAGCCCAACTCTCTTCACCCTATTTATTGCAGGCATAGAAAAATAAATTTCACATAAAACCAATATTGGACTTTTCGCTGATGACATTATTCTATGGAGCAGCAGCACTAACTGGAAAAAAGCTGAAAGAGATTTAACAAGACTCTTCTCCACCTAGAAAAATTTGCTAATAAACATAAATTAGAATTTAACCCCCAAAAATCTGAAACCTGTCTTTTTACTACCGATAAGAAACTATACAAAATAAGACTAAAAATTATTCTGAAAGAACAACAATTGCAATATAATAAACATCCTAAATATCTCGGCTACACCCTGGATCCAGAAATCAACTCCAGTAAGCATATTGAAGGAGTTGTTAGAAAAGGAAGAGACCGACTAAAAATCTTGAAATATATTTCAGGAAGAGTGGGGAGCTGAAGCAACAACAATAAAATTAACTTACACATCTCTAATGAGACCTATCCTGGAATATGGATATCAAATCTATGGTACAGCATCTGAAACAAATCTAAAATCACTGGAAAGGATACAACTAAGTGCAGCTAGAATTATTACAGGTCTTCGAAAACCCTGCCCTAATGATATTGTACTTTACGAGGCAGACATTATGCCCTTAAAGAATAGAATAAGCTACAATCTGCCAAAATATATAAACAAAATGAAGAGTTATGAAAACAAACACAGAACTTTCAATTACATACTTAATTGGGAATCCAATCTAAGACTCAAAAAAGAAGGCCCTCTCCACCTGGCCAAAAGAAATGGATTTTTAAAATATAAAGTGGAAAAATATTATTTAGCTGAAAAAAATATCTCCATGCGAACCACTAACAAAATGTTATTTTTAATGCCACTTTAAATGAAACCACCAACAGACAATACCAAAATCCAGAATACTTAAAACAATTATCATTAGAAATAATTAATAAAATTCCTAAAAATGCAATAACTATCTATACCGATGGTAGCAGAGATGAGTTGGGACACACTGGCAGTGGCTCTCTCATTAAAACCACAAATGGCATTGAGAAAATAAACAGAAGAAACCCAGAATTTTGCTCAGTCTTCAGATCAGAACTTATAGCCATCTATGAAGTCTTAAAATCCATCAGAAACATTAAACATCACGATATATGGATTCTTACTGATAGTAGAAGTGCCATAGAACACTTGAGTCACACAGGGAAACTTAGAGACAAAGTAAGCAGGAACATAATAGGTTTTCTCCAAAAACTCTCAATACCTCAAAAATTCACCTTCAATGGATACTCTTACATGTTAGCATTGAAGGCAATGAAGCTGCTGATGCGCTAGCGAAAAAAGGCACAAAAGAACCCTTGCTACAGAAAAATAAACTTACTTTTAAAGAAATAGAAACAGTAGCCAAAATAAAC
Source organism: Cordylochernes scorpioides (assembly GCA_030710605.1). Classification (NCBI taxonomy): domain Eukaryota; kingdom Metazoa; phylum Arthropoda; class Arachnida; order Pseudoscorpiones; family Chernetidae; genus Cordylochernes; species Cordylochernes scorpioides. The sequence continues at coordinate 46,915,007 of CP092884.1, forward strand.
AAGAAATGGAGGATCCCACCTAAGCACAGTTGGTATACCCTAGAAGCAGATGGCCACCCAGACCTTTCGGTCCACAAGCCGGCATGCGAAGCATTACTTCGCTGCTATTCTGTTCAACTCATAAGCCAAGTAACGGTATCCAAGCTAGTGATTGGACATTGTACCTTGAAACACCACCTCCCAGACAACGTGTCTGAAAGGATTTATATACCGGTGGCCTTTAATCACAGCAAAATAGGAAACTATCTACTGTGTCCAGCAGGGACCGCGGGGAGGCAGACCCCGGTCGACTCTGTTCACTCACAGCTGAGGAAAAGCTCAGCTGCCACGTCGTGGGCTTTCTCAAGAAGCTTGCTGTGATTTCTCAGCAGCTCACTCTCGATCGCGCCCCTCGCCCTCCTTCTCTCTTCCTGCACACCCACTACCCTTGGACAATCCAAGACGTAGTGGCGTGCATTCACATCCCTTTCTCCACAGACGCAATCAGGATTGCTCTTAATTTAAAATCTGTGGAGACTTGGGGAAGAGCCCATGTCCCGAACTACCCTAATGAGTTTGTGGGACATTACCTTAGAGAGGTACTTGGGTGTTGTTACCCCATTGAATAACCCTCTCCCCTTCACAATGTTCCTCCATCTGTCCAAACATAAGTCCTGGACGTGCCCCCTGATCCTCCTATAAACTTCTTTCTTGGTCACTGTGGTCCTCAGTGATCTACCTTTTAAGCATCCTGTCTTAGAGATCCTGTCTGCGAACTCATTACCTTCGATGAGGCTGTGTCTCCTAAACCAAGGGAGCTCAGGAGCCCGCGTCATCATCTCCAGCTCCTGGATTATTTGATGCGCGAGTTGCCCTTTCTCCAGATTGATGGCGACGAGAGCCGACATACAATCTGAATAGAGGCGGTCCGGGCTGAAGTTCTTCTCGGCACACACTCTGAGGGCTAACCTGATCGCAACCAGCTCGGCTGAAAAGACCAATTCGTCCACTCTGAGTGTTAAACTTTCTTGGAAGATCAGCTCTCCATTAGTGAATATCACTACCCCAGCTCCAGTATTGGTTCCAGACCTACTCCCATCAGTGAAAACCTCCGTGCCATTCCCTGTCGGCTCTCCAGGACTCCAATTCCACTTTGGCAACCACTGCGGCGGCTTCCTTGGGTCCCTATTCCATTCCAGGGCACCCGCTTCAAGTCCCAGGGCATCTTTCCTGTTCTCTTAGATCTTCTGTCTGATGGTCTCCTCCTCTAGTTTCAACCCCAGGGGAATAAGACCAGCGAGGACCAATAAGGCCTCACTGCTGGTAGTGCGATATCCCCCTGTGATTCTGAGTGCCGCTGTCCTCTGCACTCTCTCTAGAGTGGTCGCCACCTTCTGATCCCTGTTTCGGCGACACCAAGCCCTGGAAGCATATAGCAGGATTGGCTCGACACAGAAGAGGCAGAGGTTCCCAAAAATAGTACCCTCCTTCTCCCCCCCCCCCCCCCCTTCCCCGTTGAGAGCCAACCAGGACAGGCCTGCACAACGCCAACGCCTCCCTGCCTCTCGCCACCATCTCCTCCGCCTGGGATTGCCAACCCATCTTGTCATCAATGACCACCCCCAGGATGGTCATCCTATTGACCAACGCTACCCTCCGTCCTTCGATCCCGATAGCCGGCTTGTGTTCCCATTTGATCCCTTTCCTTTTAGTTCTTATGTCCCTAGGCTTAAAGCTGAGGGCTTTAGTTTTGGAGACATTGAACTTAAGGCCAGAGTCATGGGCCCAGTTCGAGAGAATTTGGAGAGAAGTTTCAACACACTTCTCAGCCTTCGCTCTCGAAGCAGCCTCAATGATGAGGAACTGGTCGTCAGCATAGAGAACCAGCCTGGCTCCCTCAGGGAGCTCCTCCTGGAAAACGGTGTTTACCAGGATATTCCACAGAATAGGTCCGCAGCAAGAGCCCTGGGGGCAACCCCTAGCACAGTTTCTTTCCAACTTCCGCCCACCAAAACTGAGGCTAATCCGTCTATCCCTCAGGAAGTCACGAACCAAGCTGCACAAATTATCAGGACAACCCATGTCCATCAAATTTCTCATCAGCTTGTTCCAGTTCATGGAGTTGAACGCGCCATCAATGTCCAGGGCCACGAAAAGAACTCAAGCACCCTTATTTAAACCCATCTCAACCCCCTCTAACACCTCGTTCAGAGCTGTGGTTGTGGACTTCCCTTCCCTAAAACCATGTTGGAAAGAGGAAAGGAGCTCATTACTTTCTAGCCAGTGCTTCAGTCGCTGAGCTAGTAGGCTATCCAGGACCTTACCTAGACACGCTAGTAAAGAAAGCATACGATAATCATTAGGAGAATTACCCTTTCTACCAGACTTTTCGAGAAGCACTACTCGGGCAACCTTCCATGCCTCAGGAAAAGTACCAGTGTCCAGGCACCTCTTGAATAACCTGGAAAGAAGCGATGGGGGCATCCTTACCAGGGCTTTCACGACCGTGTTATCGATCCGTTCGGGACCAGGAGATTTCCTTTTCCCGAACTTGAAAGCCGTCAGTTTCACCTCATTCTCAGAAAAGGGCGGATCTACCAAACCACAAGTGGTCAGAGAGATCTCGTCCTTTGGTTCCTCGTTTCCGAAGTGCCGATCCAAGTTGTTTTTATTTTGTCTTCTGCTTTCGAGCGAGTAGGTCTAGAACACATTCTCTCTGAATTTTCTCATTGTTGGTGGATGAAACAGCACCAGTGATTATTTTGGCCGCTTTTGCTTGAACACTGTCTAGTCTTACTTTTAGTGATGAGCTTGAGGGAGCCCAGACCGGTGTTGCATATTCCATTATCGGCCTTATAAAGGTGGTATATGTTGTTCTGAGAATTCTGGGTTTTGCTCCCCAATTTGTTCCACATAGCCTTCTCAGAATGTTTAGTTTTCTGATAGTTCTATTTGAGGTGCTAATTATGTGTTCTGAAAATTCCAATTCCTCATCAATAATAATTAAAATAATTTTGTTGACATCTTGTCAATACATGCACAATCTGCACTATTAAAAAAATATAATATGCATTATATACACTATGTACAATGAATATGGCGCCTCTTTCAGCGCTGCAGAGTTTGTGGAGAATCGCCAGTGGGTCTCCAGCGACACCACGCATTTTGCGATCTACGATGAATACGTAGATCGCGTACTTTGCCGCTTTGGAGATGGTGATGGCGTGGTCCTCGAGACCAACTTGAAAGATACAGGACTGCAGTATCACACCTAGGTATTATGGATTTCTAATTTTATCAATCATTTGTTTGTTTATGCTTTTTTTTGTTATATTTATGCCTTTTTCCCTGTGAGTGGAGAAGACGCATAGGTTTGGTTTTATTGGGTTTATGGTCATTTGGAGTTCCATTGCCTACTTCTCCAGTCCTCTCATTGATGTGTTCAGTATATTTTACGATTTTTCTATGCTGCTACTTGTGTGCCATATGGCTATATCATCTGCATAACAGACAACCTTTGTGTCTTCAGTGAGGTAAGGATAGATGTCGTTAATATATAGCGGATAGAGTAGAGGACTGAGCACAGATCCCTGAGTTACACCAGCCCATGTTCTTCCTTCCTTGGAAAAGTCTCCATTGACCCGAACCTTTAACCTTCTTCCCCTTAAGAAGTCTGCAATCCAGATTAAGGGTTTTCTCTTACTCCGATGTTGTGCAGCTTTTCACGTAATTTCTCCCTCCACACTCGATCAAAAGCTGAGGTCATATCAAGGAATATAGCCGTGGTCTTCTTTGGCGGTTTTTCCTGGAAAGAATATATTATTGATTGACAGAAGTAAAACAGTTGATCAGTCGTACAGTGCTGGGATCTATAGGCAGTTTGGTAGAGGTTTATTTTATTATTGTTAGTGAGCCAGACTATGAGCCTAGAGTGGATAATTCGTTCTGGTATTTTACAAAGTTTCCTGGTGAGAGCAATTGGCCGATAGTTCTTGTATTCCTTGGCATCTATGTTTGGCTTCAGTATTGGCCCTATAATTGATATCTTCCAATTCTTTAGTAGTTTACCAGTTTGCCTTGAAATGTTCAGTATTCGTAGGAGTTGATTATTAGCTTTGTCTTCAAAGTGTTTGATCATTTAACCAAAGATTAGATTATCTCTTGGTGACCTCTTGGATTTTTTTATTGATAAGTTTAGCTCATTCAGTGTGAAGTTTCTCGATAAAATATCTTGTTGATGGAAGTTTCTTGCTTGTTTAACTAACTGGTTTATATTATTTTTAGAGTCCTGTCTTCATTCGTATAGTTGAGTATGGAAGTGCTTGAAAGATATTCAGCAATTATGTCAGCCATCTGTTTGTTCTCGTTCGCGCTGTTCTATTCATATCGGTTAGAGTATTGGAGGATTGGTGTTGGTGTTGATTGTTCTCTAACACTCTAATCATATTCCAGTGTTGGCTGTCCTTTCTTGGATCCATTTTTTCGCAGAATTCTGCCATTTTCCTTGTTTGCATATCCAAATTTCTTGTTCTATTTTGTGACTAATTTCAATGAGTTCTTTCTGTTTTCTTCTGTTTTATTATTTTAAGAAGTTCATTGATATTGTCTCTCTCTCTGAAATCACTGCCTCGATGTTGTGGTCCTTCCAGTAAGGTATCCACAGGTCTTTACGTCTACCTCTAGGTATCGATGCTTTTGCAGATTTTGAAATGTTCGAAGAGAATTTTTCCAAGTTTTCGTCAAGCGTTCTGTAATTCAATTTTTCGTTGCACAGTTCTTCAAGCTTTTCTGTGAATTTTTTTCAAATCGGCTTTCCTAAAGTTCCATGTTCTTTTATTCTAATGGACGTTCTCAATTTTGAAGTTTAGGGTTGTTAAAATTGGTCTGTGGTCACTGATTGCACCTCTCATGATTTTCCATTGTGTTGTGGGTGCGATGTTGTAATTTATCGCTGTGATGTCTATTGCGGATTCTGTGCCTGTAGACTTAGATAGATAGGTGTTCTCTCCGTTATTTAACGGTGTAAGGTCGAGGTCTGTTAGCATGTCCTCAACCTGCTGACTTTTGTTATCCAGGACAGGTGATCCCCAAATTGAACTTTTGGCGTTAAATTCGCCGAGTATGATTGTGATATCCGAAGACGCTTCACTTAATGTCTCTATTGTGTGTACCCATACAAAATTCAAAGATTTCACGAGCTGAAAGTTGGCGATTTTGAGATGCGTCAAGAATTCGCTGCATGGGTTTTCCGGCGAATTGATATTGATGAAAACTGGCTGTCGAATGTTCTGTGGACATATGATGCTCACTTTTCTCTAAACGGAGAATTTAACATTCAAAACAGCCGCATTTAGGCAACAGACAACCCTAGGATTTTTACAGAAATGCCACTTTACCAGCCTAGAGTTACAGTTTTGTGTGGGTTCACTTCTTTTATTATTGTCCAACTTTTGAGAGAAAAGGGTATTCCCATATTGCAGGGCAAAAGCACTAAGCGAAATAACATTCATGAAAGATGGAGGACCTCCTCATATCTCCCGAGGTGCCAAACAATTGCTGAAGGATACGTTCTGTGAAAATCGTGTGATAAGTCGCCACTTTATATACCAGTGGCCTCCAAGATCACCAGACTTGACGCCTTGCGATTTTTGTTTATGGGGGTACATTAAATCGTGTGTTTATCGATGCTGGCCTACCACATTGGCCATGTTGAAGGCTTCTATCAGATGGCACGTTTCATCAATTTATTGCTGTTATTTAATGCTGTCCATTCTGTCATTTATCGTCTGCAGGCGGTGATTGAGAATGAAGGGTGCCACATTGAGCAAGGATTGTGACCTAATATAACTAATATAAGAGAGAAGGCAGTTACCTCATGTGTTATATAAGCCGCCATGTATTATATTATCTACCAATATTTTGCAGCTCTTTGTGTTGGGATATGGGGATAATAAATGCTGTCCTCACATCTTGACTATCTTTTTTTATTTGTGAACAGTAATTTTTTGTTTGTCATTTGCTCACATATTATGTCGTGCAAACCAGGGTGTTATAACTTCTCGAATAACACTGGTACACACAATTTTTCCCCTTATGTTTAGTTTTCGCTTTTCGCTCATTAGAAGAAATAGCATAAGGAATATTTTCTGTATACCAATAACTTTAGAAATTTTGTGAAAAAAAAATAATACAAAATGATTTTACTACCACGTTTTTCAACGCAAAAGGTCGATTTAAAAATTATTTTTATTTGAGGGGAAACATTTTTTAAAATTGTGTACAGTATAATAAACAATGATAACATTTGACAAGCCCATAGGATATTTGGAATAAAGTACGACAAATATAGTTTGTCACTCCCCTCTATATTTCATTTGTTGGATCATGACAAATATCCAGTTAAATAGTCAAGGGTCTCCAATTAGTCAAGAAACTACACATTTCTTATAGCAAGAAATCCTATTAGTAGTGCCATCATAATTTTTGGTAATATATTAACATATCAAAAATTCGTGTATTGATATCAGCAGTATTTTTCAAACATTCAATCTATTTCACAAAACCCCATATAAAATATAAATATTTTTGCTACATGTTTTAATTTGCATTTGCCTATTTTACATATCTCTGATTGTATTTGAAAATCGTTAACCAATTCTTCATACTTTTGGCGAAGTGGTGTTTTATTAATTTGTTATTTGATATTATTAGGGTTCTTTCCTGGTATTCAAAAGGGAAAAATACGTGTCGTTCAATTATATTTTTCAATTTATCAAACAATTTGGCCGCTGAATATCTGAATCTGGTAGAGCGCCATCTGGTGAATAAAATTGTAACTAAAATCAATTTCGAATTTTTCATTATTTGCCATAAAAAATCCCATTGCATTCTGAACACAATGGTGTTTACCGCATTGCTCTAACGCAAATATTCGCGGAGTTATTAATTTTTAAAGTTGTGCGGGACTTTTGGATCACCCTGTACTTATGTAAAAGGGTTTATATTGCCTGACAACTAACAATCAAGTATATACACCAATACCTCGCTTTGCATCGTTTCGTTTTGCGTTTTTTTTTCGAAGTTGCGTCGCTGCTTAATTTTTACTGATTTTTTCACTCTGCGTCGTTAGATTTTCGAAGTTGCGTTGTTTTGGATTCGAGTCTTTAATTTTTTTTTTCCTAAAATATGGCAACACCTTTGTTTTTGATTGCGCCTTCACATATTTTCACTTTGCGTCGTGTTTTTTTTTGGAACGTAACCCCGACGCAAAGCGAGGTATGAGTGTATTTCTTTCTTTATTTCCAATTCTCTCAAGTTTTCAGGCAATATAAACCCTTTTACATGAACATACTAGTATATATACTCCTGTAAAAGGGTTTATAATACCTGAAAGCTTGAGACAATATGTAAATAAAGCAGGAAACTTATCCTTGATGGCCATTCTTTAATTATTATTATTTCAGAAGATCCTATCTTTCGAACACTTTCTGTACCGAGAAGGAAAGTGAATTGAACGCGGTAGAAAGAGACCTACGCTAACTTACAAATTACAAAAAAACCATAAGACGCCTCAACTCTTTTAATTCACTTGATTAAAGGAAGCTTTCGGACAATCCCTTCTTCATCTAACTAAAACGCATAAGCAAGACAATGGAGAGAGATTATAGAGAATTTTAAACAGAAATTTATGTAAATACAGAACATAAAAGAGAGAGAGAGAGAATTTGCACAATTATATAAATTTGAAGAATTAACTATGAACAGGTTAATGAGGTTAATACTATACTACTATACGGAATTATTGGACCATTGACCCAAAATATATTTAAATAGCGGAATGGACCCGGTTTCGCCTATGTATTGTCCAGGTAAATTTCAGCCACGTTTTGTTAAAGCGCCTAATGAGTTAAATAAATTCAGTTTTAAAATACGTGATGCAAAAATAGAAACCAATCAAATGTATTTATTAACTCCTAGTGATAAAAAGAAGAACTATAGAGAATTGGTTTTTCGATTTATTGAAAATTCCACATTATTTTTAAAGCCCTTTTCAATGGCCTATTTATTAAACCATATCTCAAGCTATTTTACTGTGAGCATTCTTATTGAGTATTTCAGTAGTTTTTGTGTCGAACTGCTTTTCACATGTGTAGACATATGGTGCACTTACTAGTAAAAGCAGTTGCCAACACTACCTACCATGATTATCATGGCTTGTACCCCGTGTACTGAGGATTAAAAAAAAATAGTTTTGCCGCGGGGAATAGTAACAAACATAAATTTTGCATCAGGCATACTTTAGCCACGTTTTAAAAGTTAAAAGAGAAAACGAAAATATAGCGTGGTGAGTTTCTTTGCATATTATTTCTAAATACACCTATCCCCCGATTTACACGGTAGATACTTTCCTGAGAAAAACGTGTAAATCGAGAAAAAAAAAAAAAAAAAAGAATATCTTATTTTAAATCTTTCAAACCAGCCATGATTTGCCAAAAAATTTGGCTTCTTTTCAGTTGAAGAAGAAGATGGCAATTGCTCTACAATTTTTTCGTATAGTATTTCGTTAGTATAGTGCGATAAAAACAAAAAAAAACTTATTTGGAAAACCGTGTAAAAGCGAAAACGTGTAAAACAAGTACCGTGTAAATCGGGGGATAGGTGTAGTCTTAAAGTTCCCATTCTATGCGACGCAGTCAATTTTCTAGTATAATAAGGGTTAACCCGTTGCACATAATATGGAGAAATTCGAGAATATCTAAATCGAATAGATAAATAAGTCTGTATTTTCCTTTTAAAAATAATTTTAAAAAGACCATTAAGAAAAATGGGTAAATCAGCTGGAAGAGGTGGATCTCCCCAATGGAAATGAGATTAAGAATCTTACATAAACCAAACAGTGATCATCAATTCATTATGATTATCAAATTGTATCTAGTGCTATGTTTAAAATATTGGGAGGGCCTGGTTCATCAGTGGTGAACACTCATTGCAGTTTTGGCAGCTCAATTTGACAGGCTGTTACGATGATTATCATATTGACGTTTTCTTTTTTCTTTTTTTTTATTTGCTTATCCCTAGTACACATGGTACAGGCCATGATAATCATGGTGGGAAGTAGTTGGCGACTGCTTTTACTGTAAGTGCACCACATGTCTACACATGTGAAAAGCAGTTCGACTTTGCACTTACAAATGTGCCAGAGCCCTGTTTGGTTACTTTGCACTCGCTGGTGGGGTTGGACTTTAGCAAGAATCGGGGGAAATTTGGATTTTGAAATTTGAATATTGTTGCACCAAGTTGCAGCTTTGTAGGGTCATCGACCTTGATTTCCTCCTTCTTGGTGTTATACACCGAAGGGGTTTCCATACTTAAAGCAAATAAAGAAAAGTAAATAAAAATAAATTATCTTTTAAAGTTATTGTGTTTATTTATTCGTTGTCTTCCTCGTAGGTCGTGATCCTCAGTCTTCGTCTAGGTCCTCTCTCGCTTCAATAACCAATCAACATATATATACAATAACAATATTACAAAAGGAATGAAACTATAAAAAGGAATGATGATAATCTAAATAATCTGTTTTAAATAAATATTAACTATCATAGAATATTTTGAATAAAATGTTGGACGCATTAAAATTGATGCAGCAATATATATAAAAAAGAATAGAGATTTACACTAATAATATCTTTTGTTAACTTTGTCATAATAATGTATATATATATATATTTTTTTTAGCAAGTTGAAGAGGATTGTGCTCACAAGCTCGGGTTTTTGTTCGCAAAGGAAGAAACATTTCACTTACACATTATTTACTTAAGAAATAACGGGTAATTATTCTTTCTATATTCAAAGGTAACAGAGAGTAGACGTCAGGTGTGAGAATGAAAGAATTGGTTAACGTGGTGCATAAACTCATGGACAAAACTTGAGGTAGTTTCATATTTTGATGTCGCAGTCGTCTACTTTTTTTTTTTCAAGGAGACGCAATTTTGTTCACATTTGGTTATCTGGTTTGTCTTTACTAAAGGTCATTGTGTATCAAATATCTTTCAGAGTTATTGTCCCGATATACATGATATAATGTACAACTTCCTTAAATTCTGTCCATGAGTGTATTTTATCTGCAAAAAGAAGTTCCCTGCCAGTATAAATAAATGTTTTTTACAATTGACAAAATAAGTTTCAGATATCACACTAATAATTAGTTCTAACTTTACAAGCTTTCGAGGAATTCCCTTTATCAATCATGTTAAAATATGTTACAAAGAATTGATTGAGGCAGAATATATTTTTCTCAGCAAAAACTTTCCTAGTCAGAGTATATGATTTTTCACAATCAACAAGATAGATTTCAAAAACTACAATAATGATTAGTAGATAGAAAGTTTTTAGACACTTGTTCCTAGAAAAAATTTGGCTTATAAAAATATATATAGGTGGATATTAATATGAAATTTCGAAATCATTATAGACGCGTATGATTCTTTTAAAAATTTAAACAAATTCTACTGCCCTTACTGCAATATGAAAAATTAATGGGAGGGCCTGGTTCATCAGTGGTGAACCCTCCCAGCGGTTTCGCCAGTTTAATCTAACACACCGCTGTTATATTGCATTTTTCGGTTTTCCTTTTTTTTTAATATACAAGATTTTATCAAAGATAATCTGATCATCGTTAATAATAATAATGTGTATGAAATAAACGTTTAATTTAGAATACCTTTTTTTTTCGGTTTTTGTTTGAAAAAAGGAATTCCTCGAAAGCTTGTGTACATACTCAGAAATACAAATTATTAGTGTCATTATTATTGTAGGGTTTGTTATTGCTAATTAAAAACGTATCAAAATAAGTTCCACACACTCCACGAACCAATCGCTACACTCTACTGTCAGCATGTTGAAGCCTTCCCAACCCAGCAAAACTTCCAAACCGCAAGATGACTACGGAAGCCATACGTGGAAGAGCAGGTGTGTAGAAAATTAGGGAAATTTAGGATGAGCCACACCTCTGTAAATTAATTGGATGGCAGTTCTTTATCACGTGGGTGGTATAACGGCCCCACGATCTTTCCTGGCAGTGTTGCCTCTCACTTCGCTCACAGATTAAAAACTGTGAAAAATAGGTTAATGGTTAATGAAGTCAAAGTTCGTTATCTCGTTTTTTTCCGATGTCTTTTCTGATTCCTTTTCAAAATTGTCTTTTTAGATCCCTTTATATATATATATATATATAACTTTATATCGATTTTAGTCGCTTTTTTTCCTCCAAGATTAATAGACCAATTATAACCTTTCATTATTACTTTCGTCCAAATTTTTATAATACTCAATTTGTTACAAACCACGGAAATTCCAAAAGTTTTTTAAATAGAATAAAGGCAGTGGAGGATTCAAGTTACTTTTGTGGTATTGAGGAACAAACCTCAAGACATCTACTGATCGATTGCCCAGCATTTCAAAATTATAGAATGAAGAATGAACTAGTTGTTTGTGAACTTAACAATTTGATTTCCGATAAAAAAATAATATTTAAAGTTCAATTCACATTTTGTAAATACATTCTGAACTTTCTACAAAATCTGGATCTCTAATGTTTTCATGCGTTGAATAATGTAAATAACTTATGTAAATAAACTTTTCTCCTTGTTTGGTGCAAGTATTCCTTACGGGATAGAGCGCTTTGGAAATAAAATAATTATAATTATTAGTATGATTATCATAATATATTATTTAATATCATATCTTTATATTCGTAAATGTAAAATCCCTTCTGTAATATATAGAATAATATATAAAACGACCTTTCCGAAGATGAATTTCTTGTTTTATTATATATTTTATTCTCAAGCTTTCGGGTTTTGAAAACCCTTTTACAGGAGCAAATGATAAAATGAAAATCTTAATCTTTAACTAATTAATTTTATCATATACTCCTGTAGAAGGGTTTGTAAAGCTTGAGAAGAAATTATGCAATAAAGCAAGAAAGTCATTTATTTATTATTTATGTCGTTTATTGTCTTGATTTCCATGGTAGACGCTCCGGGTCAAACGGTGTATTGCCGGACTGAGAATCCTCTCGGTGCTCTTTGCTGATGATCGCCCCAGAATATTTAAAACAGATGGATGGACATGCGAGATTTGCGGGACAAGAATGGAGCCGGGGCTACATCACCATATACTCTCATGTATGGGGCTGAAAGACGAACGAGGAGTGCTCCTCAGTGAAATAGGCCTTGAGGGACTCTCTTTGGAGCTCCTGTTGAATGAGGTGGTGAGAAACAGAGCTGGAGCTTTTGCATTGTTCAAATTTTGGAAGACGGCTGAAGAGAAGGGGAAGCTATATACATAATCTAATTGATGTAAATAATTATATGCAAATAATCTATGTCAGGATTAGAATGACGAATCCTGTATGGGACTTTGATTCCAGTAAAAGGCTTATTGCTGCTGTTGTATATAGTCACAGTGTAGAAAATACTATACTATACCTACTACATATATCTCTGTATTCTTAGTTCTCTTCTCTTACTCTGTAAACTGGCGAATCCTATATAGGACGAGAGGTCCTCAATAAAGGCTTTTGTTGTTGTTGTTGTTGATTTCCATGGTAGAAACTTCTTCCAAAGATCCACGGTGTAGATGTCAATCAGTACTATCCTTCACGGACCACCGCCATGTTCCGGTAGACCTTGCACTTGGACTTTTCGAAACGAATACTAAATTTGCTCTCACTCCTCGGAAGAATCCCAAACAATGAATCACCTCCTTTACAGCTGTCCTGTTTTCTTGAGAAATAGGATGCAAACTTCCCTTCAGGTTGAACCTATCTACCTCATATAGATGGGAATTTTGCCGGGAGGAAATTGATCTATAAAAACAAAAGTGTCCTCTCCTGTCAAAATAGACGTCAAAACTAGACACCATCTATTGGCTGTCGCCGCAGACTAGCGGTTTATGGTCGGTGACAAAGCCACAACACCAGCTTTGGTAAACTGAGAAGCGTCCACCTGGGGTCCATGGTTTCGGGAACTAGGCTGGAATAATGTTCCATTGCAGTAAGGGCATTAGAAATTGTTTAATTTTTAAAAGAATCATACGCTTCTATAATAGTTTCGAATTTTCATAACAGATGGCGCGCTAATGCATCATAATATTATGTTTTACTTTATTTTTGAAACAACATGTTCTGCTTGATTTACATCGATAGTCACATAAAAAGTAAATAATTATATTAAAAAAAAAGTCGTTCAGACAGTACTGTATGTGAGGAACAATTATATCTCCCATATTTAAAAAAAGGAAACTCACGAAGCTCCAATTAGAAACGAGTCAAGCAATGGCCTTCAGTCCCGCGGTAAACAACATTTAAAAAGATCCACCGTCATTAAGATGCAAGGCCAGAATTCGCCATAAAAACAAAAGGCTCCAAGTGTTGAGATTAGAAACGTCGACAAGAATGCATGAAGATGGAGTACGGGGTGGCCAGACCTTTTTAGAAATCTATCCCGTACTCTGTGATTTTCTCTTTAAATAAAAAGAAATATATCAAAGAATGATTGTGGCATTTTACATTGGAATCTACTTTTCAAATGTGTATTTAAGAATATATTTGAGGGTTAGGATAGCATATTGGAACTTATATGAAATACATTAAATAGAATATGAAGATTTATAAAGACCGAAGATCTGTGTATAAAGACTAAAGATATGTAAAATCTAGAAATATTTTAAGTCTGAAAATATGTGAAGTTTGGAAATATTCAAATCTGAAGATAAACCTAATATCAAGATGTGCAAAGAGTCTACGGAAAATGCGAATTCTGAAAATGTGTAAAGTTTTGAAATATGCAATGTCTGAAGATGTGTAGTCTGTGAGTAAATATAAAGTTTGAAGATGCTCACAATATGTTAAAAATATAAATTCTGAAGATGTGTAAATATTTTGAGAATATTCAAAGTCGGAAGATGCACAAAATCTGTGGAAAAAAGCAAAGCATGTGAATTTATATATAAAGTTTGGAATATACAGTCTGAGAAAGAAGGAAAGTCTAACGATGCGTAAATTCTGACTAAAACAATGAAGATATGTAAAATGTGAAGATATATAAAGACTGTATATGGAAAATCTGAAGATATGTGAAGCATGAAGACCTGTAAAGTCTGAATATATATAAAATCTGAAGATATGTAAAGATTAAATATAGGTGAAGTCTGAATACACCTAAAGACTGAATTTAGATGAAGTCTGAATACATGTAAAGACAGAATATTTGCAAAATGTGAAGATATGTAAAGACTGAATATATGCAAAATGTGAAGATATGTAAAGACTGAATATATGCAAAATCTGAAGATATGTAAAGACTGAATATATGCAAAATCTGAAGATATGTAAAGCCTGAATTTAGATGAAGTCTGAATACATGTAAAGACTGAATATATGCAAAATGTGAATACATGTAAAGACTGAATATATGTAAAATGTGAATACATGTAAAGACTGAATATATGCAAAATCTGAAGATATGTAAAGACTGAATTTAGATGAAGTCTGAATACATGTAAAGACAGAATATATGCAAAATGTGAAGATATGTAAAGACTGAATATATGCAAAAAGGAAGAGAGACGTCCTCTGTATTGAGTGAGGAACAGAGAGAGGACGACAACCTATTCAACATATTTTCCCTCAACAAGGGAGCACGCTCCCCTACAGCGCGCACGTTCTTGCAAGCGAACATCAGCCACAAAAGAATAATTATCTAATTCAAGGCTTAATTTCGGTGGTTTTCCCAAACAAATTATTGGTGATGGATTGGTGTCGGAGCTACATTGTTGGCGTCTGGGTTAATTGCCTCTTGTAGACTGCCCAGAACATCTTCCGTGATTACCTTCTGGTAACTTCACCCTTTTTAAAAAAACAACTTCTAATGCTTAACTGTAGTTTATTGATGTGAAACGTATGTAACTTCACTGATATTGACTTTTCTCACTTAGATAAATACAAGACAAATAACCCGGGTTGTTCTCTCCATAGTTCATTTTTACCCGAGTGTATTTAGAATATAGAGCTTTCTTTTTGAAAATAGAGCAATCCATAAATAAATCTTTAATTAAAAAGGCATATATTAGATCAAAATATCATTTATTTTATTAATATTTCAGTTGGCTGAACGCCAACCTTTATCAAGGTAGTATAACATATTTATTGTGTGTCAACAACAAACTCAGCGCCATATAACGTCAACAGAATTAAGTTTAGCGCCATATAACGTCAACAGCAGGCGCTGAGTTTGTTGTTGACACACATTAAATATGTTATAATACCTTGATAAAGGTTGGCGTTCAGCCAACTGAAATATTGGTAATATAAATGATATTTTGATCCAATATATGCCTTTTAAATTAAAGAGCTTTCTTTGTATAGAATCAAATTTGTGAAAAATGTTAATTAATATTAATTTCTAAGTTATCATATTATTATATGCAATAGGGGTTTGTGCTTCATATAAACAGCTAAACAGACAGTAGAACAGAAATTTTATCTTTTTTTCCCCTCAAATTTCAATAGTTAATTATAATTGGTTATCTCGTATGTATATTGGTTATCTCGTATGTCTTCAACAAAGGTCACTGTAATATCTTCCAGAGCTATTGTCTGAATCCTGATATACATGCTAAAAGGTACAACTTCCTTAAGTTTTGTCCATGAGTGCATATTGGTTATCTCGTGTGTCTTCAATAAAGGTCACTGTAATATCTTTCAGAGTTATTGTCTGAATCCCGATATACATGCTAAAAGGTACAACTTCCTTATGTTTTGTCCATGAGTGCATATTGGTTATCTCGTGTGTCTTCAATAAAGGTCACTGTAATATCTTTCAGAGTTATTGTCTGAATCCCGATATACATGCTAAAAGGTACAACTTCCTTAAGTTTTGTCCATGAGTGTATATTATGACAATATTATTTATATATAAGGCATCAAAAAGTTATAACTTTGTTTAACTCTGTTTAGTAAGTTTAACTGTATTTTAAAGCTAAATTTTAATCTTCAAAACGTTATACAATTTTTTTATATATTCGTAGAAACTGGAAAACATGCAAACTTGAAATTTCGAATTCAAACTATTTCATATTTTTAAACGTGTACTGCACTTCAATACAACCATATAAATATATACGTACCACTAAATCTTTGATCTTTTACTTAAGCAAGGGACGAAAAAAAAAAAGAAAAAAAAAACACCTGAAAAGATTTGTTGTTGAATAAAACGAAATTTGGAATTCGAAAAACTTTAATTTCACAGTTCTTTCTTTATCTTAATAGGTATTACTGTTTATTTAGTATAATTCATGGTTGTATAGATGTCTGGTTGCTTAAGTCGTACAATAAAGCCTCCCATAAGCGACTACCTCTGTGAGCGACCTCCTTTGTTAACTTCAAATTAACATGGACTCAGACACATAGTCAAATTCAAATTATAAACTCTAGAAGAGAGAGCGATCATAAATATCAATTTTCATATTTAATTATTATCAATATAGTCAACAATAGGTATGCAAAAATGTTATAATAGCTATCGTTAAATTAACCCAGCCTCAGACACATAGCCAAATTCAAATTATAAACTCTAGAAGAGAGCGATCATAAATATCAATTTTCATATTTAATTATTATCAATATAGTCAACAATAGGTATGCAAAAATGTTATAATAGCTATCGTTAAATTAACCCAGCCTCAGACACATAGCCAAATTCAAATTATAAACTCTAGAAGAGAGAGCGACCATAAATATCAATTTTCATATTTAATTATTATCAATATAGTCAACAATAGGTATGCAAAAATGTTATAATAGCTATCGTTAAATTAACCCAGCCTCAGACACATAGCCAAATTCAAATTATAAACTCTAGAAGAGAGCGACCATAAATATCAATTTTCATATTTAATTATTATCAATATAGTCAACAATAGGTATGCAAAAATGTTATAATAGCTATCGTTAAATTAACCCAGCCTCAGACACATAGCCAAATTCAAATTATAAACTCTAGAAGAGAGCGACCATAAATATCAATTTTCATATTTAATTATTATCAATATAGTCAACAATAGGTATGCAAAAATGTTATAATAGCTATCGTTAAATTAACCCAGCCTCAGACACATAGCCAAATTCAAATTATAAACTCTAGAAGCGACCATAAATATCAATTTTCATATTTAATTATTATCAATATAGTCAACAATGGGTATGCAAAAATGTTATAATAGTTATCGTTAAATTAACCCGGCCTCAGACACATAGCCAAATTCAAATTATAAACTCTAGAAGCGACCATAAATATCAATTTTCATATTTAATTATTATCAATATAGTCAACAATGGGTATGCAAAAATGTTATAATAGTTATCGTTAAATTAACCCGGCCTCAGACACATAGCCAAATTCAAATTATAAACTCTAGAAGCGACCATAAATATCAATTTTCATATTTAATTATTATCAATATAGTCAACAATGGGTATGCAAAAATGTTATAATAGTTATCGTTAAATTAACCCGGCCTCAGACACATAGCCAAATTCAAATTATAAACTCTAGAAGCGACCATAAATATCAATTTTCATATTTAATTATTATCAATATAGTCAACAATGGGTATGCAAAAATGTTATAATAGTTATCGTTAAATTAACCTGGCCTCAGACACATAGCTAAATTCAAATTATAAACTCGAGAAGAGAGAGCGACCATAAATATCAATTTTCATATTTAATTATTATCAATATAGTCAACAATAGGTATGCAAAAATGTTATAATAGTTATCGTTAAATATAATGGTAAACTTAGATATTGATCGACGTAATGTTCAAAATAAGGATTTTTTGACAATAATAATTTGAAAAGGTAAAACTGCGCTATATCATTAAAATTTACCCAAAGTTATTCAATAATAAAGCATTTATTATTATAATATATACACACCCCTATAACATACTTTATTATGTATTTTGATATAATTCTCGTATGGAAAATAATAAGAAAGTAGTAAATTTGGCGCCAACAATGGCGTCTCGTCTAACAATAGCAGAAGATCCGGGCCCAGATCGTCGTCTGCTGCGAGAATTCTGCGTCATCGAGTCATAACTTCGCCCACTGTAGTGTTGCCAGATTTCCATAAGTCTCTGAGGTTATTTATCCCGTATTTGCACAATGCCACAAGAGGATTGGCCAAAAGATTGTTTATTTGCCCCCGTTCTTGTCCAACCGCCATCTTGTGCAGTAAACTTTAAGGGTCAAAAGTCTATTTAAAATATTTACTGATATCACGAAGAATAATTTATATTTACCATTTATATATATTTCGTAAATATTTTATTTTATTTCAACACACAAAACGCGATATCCCGGCTAGGGATAATTGCGTCGATTTACATTTTTTTTTAAACAGAAACAGTTATAAACATATTATTCAAGAAAAAGTAATCGAAATAAAAAGAGAAACAATAATATATATTAGGAACCTGAGCCTTTCAGATTTGAAAGAAAATCATAAATATATTTACAAAAATAGTTAAATCTATGATAATTCTCTCTGCTATTTACAAATTGATATAGATATACAATCTAAATATTTAAAATGTTCAAATAAATTGCATATTTTACTACTCGCTATAAACAATTAGAGCGACAATTTAAATTAATTTCAATATGCAACCGTTATACTGTAATGATAAAAATTATAATGTGAAGGCATATAGTGCTTATCAGTAGTTTCGATGCCATGTATCCAATATATTTATTTACTCTATGAAAATACAGCAGCCATTTCTCACTCTATATAAATAAACCTGGGAATAATACGTTTGAATGAATACCTGTGAAAACGCATGCAAAAGTTAAGTATCATTTTTTTTTCATAGAACCGTGTTAGAAGTAATAAGTTGGGTACTTATTTAAACATCATAAAGTTGCGTGCAGGGGTGGATCAGATTCTATTATAGCTAAAAATGAAGAGCAAAATTTACTTGAAAGCTTGCATATCCTCAAAATAATTTAACAATTTGCTCCCCCCCCCCCCCCAGCTAGTTTTCCATATATTCGAATAATTTCTGGGTAAAACTTTAAATATCTATTTTTATAATAATATTTTTTACAATATATATATGTCGTAAACCCGGGTAAGCCAACAAGTGAGTTGGAAGCAGTCGGGGTTGAGTGGCAAGGCGTGCAGAGTGGGAAGTCCGCACGGGACAGTAAGGACAGAGTTCGGGATCAAAAGACGCTCTCCTAATACGTCTCACGTGGCACCAGGACCAGGGGAAAGTTAAGGATTAACTGAGGAAAACTCGGCGTCCTGCATGAAGCTGCGGAGGCAGAGAGGAGCCAAAACGACGGCCACGAGGGCCGCCGTGAGATGACAACCCAGCTCGACTGAGCGGGCCTGTCCGAAAATATCCACTGTAACCTAACTAACTGTCAACATCTGGACCAACGCCCTTTTTGTCCCTCTCTGGATCCCCCGGGTGTCCCATGGCAAGCTGGTGTCACTTTGAGACGACTAAAAAAGACGTCATACTTTATTAATTACATATCACATTGTTTAAATTACGATATATATGTTATATGTTTAATAAAATATTTTCCTTGCTGATGCAAGGGATATTTGATATTGAGTAAAATATATCAGGCCTCCATCTTATCAAACACATTTTTATTTTCAAGATTTCGGGCACGAACGCCCTTCTACCCGAAGAAATACCATGTTACCATTATACCATGTTTTCTTCTGTAGAAAGGCGTCCTGGAGGCCTGATATATTTTACCCAAAATATATATTATATAATGCACTGCGGCCTGTGATTGTAAAACGACACTTGAAGTTATACCGCATGAGCCTCTTTTCAATGAAAAATGAAAATTTATTTCAAGGTGAAATATTGACTATTTCTAACCTTTTTTGGATGAGGTATGAAAGGGTGAATTATGAAGAGTAATGATTAACGGAAAAATAAAAGTGAAATGTTCCCATCCCTGGACAATTTTATTTTTCCGTTAATCATTACTCTTCATAATTCACCCTTACATACCTCATCCAAAAAAGGTTAGAAATAGTCAATATTTCACCTTGAAATAAATTTTCATTTTTCATTGAAAAGAAACTCATGCGGTGTAACTTCAAGTGTCGTTTTACAAAATATATATGTAATCGCGACATTTACCATTATATATATAAAAATAATAATTCGAAAAATAAAATTTTGATATATATTTACATAACTTTTGGGGAGATTCACATAAAGATGGATTTATTTCAAGTCAAAATTCAATCAATCCATCATACACGCACGCACGCAGTTTGATCACGCAAGCCAACTGTTCAAGTAAAAAAAAGACACAAAGTGAAGGACTTATCAATAAACATATCCATAACCCCATTTTACATATATTGCTATCTTATTGTGTCCAATTGGTAGAGAAAGAACACAAAATTCCAACAGAATATATAGTTTACTTTAAATAAAAAGGCATATATTGGATCAAAATATCCTTTATTTTACCAATATTTCAGTTGGCTGAACGCCAACTTTTATCAAGGTATTATAACATTTTAAAGTGTGTCAACAACAAACTCAGCCCCACATAACGTCAACAGAATACTTCTGTAATTAAAAAGGCATATATTGGAACAAAATATAATTTATTTTACCAATATTTCAGTTGGCTGAACGCCAACTTTTATCAAGGTATTATAACATTTTAAAGTGTGTCAACAACAAACTCAGCCCCACATAACGTCAACAGAATACTTCTGTAATTAAAAAAGACATATATTGGATCAAAATATCATTTATTTTACCAATATTTCAGTTGGCTGAACGCCAACCTTTATCAAGGTATTATAACATTTTAAAGTATGTCAACAACAAACTCAGCGCCACATAACGTCAATAGAATTAAGTTTTAAAATATTTTTGCTTATATTCAATGGGGAGAAAAATGATATATAAATTTATATTATGTGGACAAAATAATTTTTGTAAAATATTCACACCCTTATTTAAATAAATGATATTTTGATCCAATATATGACTTTTTATTTAAAGATTTATTTATGGATTGCTCTATTTTCAAAACGATATAGTTTATTATATAGTAATGTAGTAATCTGCTGATCGGGCTACTGAAATTTACTGATAGTTTGAGCCATCTGTCGGAATAAATATCATTAATTTTTGTGACTTTAAATTATACTCACAAACAAAACTTAAGGAAGTTGTACCTTTTAGCATGTATATCGGGATTATAACTCTGAAAGGTATTACAGTGACCTTTATTGAAGACATACCAGATAACCAATATACACTCATGGACAAAACTTGAGGAAGTTGTACCTTTTCGCATGTATATCGGGATTGAGACAATAACTCTGAAAGATATTACAGTGATTTTTATTGAATAAATACGAGATAACCAATATACACTCATTGACAAAATGGAATCTCAACACATATGTAAATAAAACGCAATTTGCACTATTTTGTTCACACTTGATTATCTCGTTGTCTTCAATAAAGATCACCGGGTATCAAATATCTTTCAGAGATTGTCTGAATCCCGATATACATGCTAAAAGGTAAAACTTATTTAAGTTTTGTCCATGAGTGTATACTTTTCTTTTTTTTTTCTTTCTTTTCCCTTTTCTATACCGAACCAAAAGTACATCTTTATGTTATCAATCTTTAAAAATAATTTATAAATCATTAAGTTTTAAAAAATGGGCACTAATATATACAGAATGGTTTCAATTTGCTAATTTCACGAAAGACTTCATTAAAAAAAGATAGATAAAAAAAGAAGTGAAACAAATTCACCTCAAGGTCACTACCCCTTAAAAATATGAGAAGCTTAGCTTGAAGCCTTTTTGATTTATTTGATCTTGTTTTTTTTTTTTCACTAGCGGAGAGATATTTTCCTTAAAATTAATCCGTCGTGTGATTTAGGAAGGCCCACAATGGCCAATTAATTAAACAAATTAGCGTGAGATGGTATCAGAAATTTATGTGTCAAGGTGC
The DNA here is from genome assembly GCA_030710605.1 of Cordylochernes scorpioides. Lineage (NCBI taxonomy): Eukaryota > Metazoa > Arthropoda > Arachnida > Pseudoscorpiones > Chernetidae > Cordylochernes > Cordylochernes scorpioides. The sequence continues at coordinate 46,937,077 of CP092884.1, forward strand.
TTAGGTCATATTTCTCTTGCTCGGATCCCACCCTCCTTCCTTCAACTTTTCCGCAGGAACTTGTTCGATTGATGCCTCGGGCAACACTCAGCCCAGGATACTGAAGATGGTGTTGGAAATACACTCTATTGGAATAAAGATATTTCTGGTAACTATCAAAAAACTATTCAAAATATATACTTTTTTTTTAGAAATTAATTATAAGGTTGTTCCAAAAGTTCGTGTTTTTTTTTTATTACATGACGAATAATAGTGTCATGGTAGTGTTGACGAATATTACAAACGTTTGAGTAAAAATAATTTATTGATTAGAATGCAAAACTATTTTTTTTTTATTTATGCTTATGAGGGGTAATAGCCTACAGCACCCGGTGTTCCCAGGTGGTCACCCTCCCTAGTACTGACCGGGCCCGACATTGCTTAACTTCGGTGATCGGACGAGAACCGGTGTTTTCAATGTGGTATGGCCGTAGTTTATAATTCAGTTAACAAGTGATACAAGTATGGTAAGGGGTGATGACTATGCAAATATTTATGATGATAAACAACAGAGTATTCAAAATAATTATTCTGTGGAAATATTATTATACGGCGATCGAATAATATAGTCGCGGAGATAAATAAAGCAAGGGAAAATTTGGGGATAATTAATTTATTATAAAGGTGGGTATTTACCTTTTAGTTTTCCAATAAAATGATATACAAGAGGTATTTATAGGGAGAACAACTTATCCCAAGGTAAAAATAATAAATACTTTGCTACAATATTATTACGGCGAATATATATTAATACATAATACAATTACTTTATACATAATATAAAGACATTATACATAACGACGAATAATTTTGGTTTTTCATTTTTTTGCAAGTTTTTACGAACTTTTGGCAAACCTTGTATTATTATCCCTAGTACACGTGGTACAGGCCATGATAATAATGGTGGGTAGAAGTTAGCGAATGTTTTTACTGTAAGTGCACTACATGTCTACACATGTGAAAAGCAGTTCGACTTTTGCACATACAAATGTGCTAGAGCTACGTTTGGTTACTTGCACTCGATGATGGGATTGGATTTTTGCAAGAATCGGGGGCCACATTGGCGATTTTTTTTTATCTTTTATTTTTTTTCAATTAGAAAAAAAAGTGTCCAATGCGGGATTCGATCCCAGGTCGTAGCGGTCGAAAACCAACGGTTTAGACCATCCTTCCAATATACATGTGTGAATCAAAGGAAGGAGATATGGTAAATGTGAGGTAGAGAAGAAAGAAAAAAAATATAAACGTAAATCAGTTATCTAAATCCTCCCTTGTTGAGATTAGTAAACAAATCCGTGAATTCAATATGTTATGTTTTGACCGAGTATTATTTTGTTTTTAAAATGGAAATAAGGCTTAAAGTAAAGGCTAAAAACTTTTCGCATTTTTAATCTTTGTACAAGTATTTATATTTGAATAATAAATTTGTTTAAATTCAATAAATTTGCATTAATGTAAGATTTAAATTTCTTTACAACATTCTTTAAAAGTGGTTTTACAGAATAGTATAATAATAATGGACACTTCATTCTTTTGTGCACACTTATTTTTTCTCGTTTTTTTTTTCTCTCTTTCTCACTGCTAACATCATATGATTATTCTATTCACGGCCTAAAATTATTATATATATATGTATAGACAAATGTAAAGGCATACATGTATGACAGCGTAAGTGTCCCTAGGGGGACATAGCGCTTTAAATTGAAATAAAAATTTTAAAAATAGATTAGTATTAAAATTAACATTTATAAATTCTCTATCTATCTATAAAATATGCAACAATTTTTTTTTTAAATTAGAATTAAAGTTACTTCGGCCTGTATATAAATATTTTTACTATCTCGACATTTCGACAAAAATCTTTTGTCCTCGTGAAATATTTGTTTTTTGACTCGTGACTTTAGATGTACACAATTTGAAATATCGCGTGAGAACGTCCTTGCACAACCTTAGAAAAATTATTAACGCCTTGCCAAATGCTTCAATTTTTATTTGCTCCTGACGAGGACAAAGGATTTTTGTCGAAGCGTTGAGATAATAAAAAGATTTTACAGGCCGAAGTGTGTCTTTAATTCTAAGAACTATGAATGCCGATCAGGCAACCTCTATTTTCATGATAATTATTATTTAATAATAGAAAAATAAAATGGAGATTGAAGATGAGTATCTTGTGCGAATTTTATTAGCAAGCTTTCGGACGTCCTTCTACAGGCTTTACGGACGCATGTGTCCTTCTACAGGCTTTACGGACGCATGTTTCCTTCTACAGGCTTTACGGACGCATGTGTCCTTCTACAGGCTTTACGGAAGCATGTGTCCTTCTACAGGCTTTACCGACACATGGGTCCTTCTACAGGCTTTACGGACGCATGTGTCCTTCTACAGGCTTTACGGACGCATGTGTCCTTCTACAGGCTTTACGGACGCATGTGTCCTTCTACAGGCTTTACCGACACATGGGTCCTTCTACAGGCTTTACGGACGCATGTGTCCTTCTACAGGCTTTACGGACGCATGTTTCCTTCTACAGGCTTTACGGACGCATGTGTCCTTCTACAGGCTTTACGGACGCATGCGTCCTTATACAGGCTTTACGGACGCATGTGTCCTTCTACAGGCTTTACGGACGCATGTGTCCTTCTACAGGCTTTACCGACACATGGGTCCTTCTACAGGCTTTACGGACGCATGTGTCCTTCTACAGGCTTTACGGACGCATGCGTCCTTATACAGGCTTTACGGACGCATGTGTCCTTCTACAGGCTTTACGGACGCATGCGTCCTTCTACAGGCTTTACGATTACTAAACAGAAAAAGAATGAGATGAGTATTACGTTTTCACTTTTCTCTTTCATTTGTTTTTATAATACTATTTTTTTTCTCTCGTATGCAAAAATATCTTACCTTATTAATACTCATCTCGTTCTTTTTCTGTTTAGTCATCGTAAAGCCTGTAGAAGGACACATGCGTCCGTAAAGCCTGTAGAAGGACGTCCGAAAGCTTGCTAATAAAATTCGCACAAGATACTCTTCAATCTCCGTTTTATTTTTCTATTTTAACTAGAAGAGTTTATTTTAGTCTATTTTTTTATAATATTATTAAAATATGTAAATAATATAATGTGTATATTAAAATAGTATTTATTATTCATTTATTAACGTGATACTCCTGTTGAAGGACTGAAAAGTCAGAAAGTTTGAAAATAAAAAAGTTGTACAAGAAACTTTGCTCTGGAAACTTTATTTTATAATAATTATTTTTTTGCCAATTTGTTTTTTTTTAACAATATCTCATCAAATATTATCTCTACAGACATTACTGCAATGATAAAAGTTATTGATGAGCCAAGCCCTCTCATTCAATAACTTCTATCATTGCAGTAATGTCTGTAATGATAATATTCGATGATATTATTATAAAAGAAACATATTGCCAAAAAAAAAATTGTTACAAAGTATTAATTTAGTTTGAGTTGAAAGCCTATTGTGCAATAAATTGATAAAAAGGGAGCAATCTCTCGAAATATTTTTAGAAAAAAAACCTTTTTTTTTTACAGATCCATTTACGCCTTTTTTTTTATACAAGTATCAATTTTTAGTTCAGTTGAATAATCCTTTGTTCCAATATTGAAGTGGAAACATCAGGATTCCGGGGATAGGTTCCTTTTACCTTTTTAAAAAGATATTGTAACAAAGTATTTATTATTTTATTAGCAGAGTATTATTTTTTATGTTTATATTTTGCTATACTCTGTACACTTCCCCCTTTTGCTTATCTTTTGTTTATCACTCATAGTTTGTTCTTGCCTGAAATAAATTGTTGTCTCATCCCGAAGTTGGTCTTTGCCAAGCTTCCTCCACCCCTGCGATGACTCCTCCACTGCCAGATCTTAGGATCCCTTGCCACCAGCTCGCGTTCTGCAGCCATGTTGAGGGCTAGAAGACCTTACACATTAGGCCAAATTAGCCCGTAAGTAAAGAAGAAGTTGGTATTCCCTAATTTTCCACGTTGCAATATTTTTTCACGATTTAGATGTTCGTATTGTTTCAAGGCATTGATTCTTGCAAAATTCCAACCCCATCAGTGAATACAAGTAATCACAAACGGGGGGCTCCTACACATTTGTAAGTTTAAAAACTAGATATATTTCCCACAATGAGTTTCTTTCTATTTTAAAACGCTAGCTTTCAAGTGATAATCGCTCTTCAACGAGCTTAATAAAAAACTTCGACTATATCTTACTATATTATTCGACTATAGCGAAAACTCCTTTACTGTCCGATTATCTTGAGTTATCACAAACAAAGTATAATATGACAAATTCTCAAAAAAAAAACCCTTCAAAAAGAATTAAATAAACTATATCTGGATCAAAAATTTAAGTTTTATCTTTCTCAATCTGAAGAACTGTTCAAGATTTTTTTTCCAATTGCTGTCCCAAATTTCATTTCTTCTGATAAATTCACTACTTTATTCTTAACAGGCAAAGGACCCTTCTTAAGTTTCCTATTCAAACTGAATGCTATCAATGATCCAACATGTGAATGCCGCTTAAATGTTGAATCACCAGAGCATCTTATTTTAACTTGCCCTCTGACTAATCTAATTGTATGTAGATACTTTGAAACATTACCAAATTCTCTTTGTGTATATACTCTATCTCTCTTATGAGAACTTTGTTAAGTTTAGAACTATTTGTACAATAATTTACAAAACACTACTAATCCATCGTGTAAATAATTAATCATATATATGTAAATAATACTAGCACAGCACAATAGTCCTTTGGACTTCGTGCTTTTGTAACAATAAATAAAAATATCTTACAATAATCTTGTAATTTTAAACGTTTTAACAATTGTATCATGAATAAACATTTGTAAGTACAAAAGTAAAACTGCGCTTTCTACATTTGTAGACATTTATATAAAAAGGCATATATTGGATCAAAATATCATTTATTTTACCAATATTTCAGTTGGCTGAACGCCAACCTTTATCAAGGTATTATAACATTTTAAAGTGTGTCAACAACAAACTCAGCGCCACATAACCTTTGTGAGTTTGTTGTTGACACACTTTAAAAAATGTTATAATACCTTGATAAAGGTTGGCGTTCAGCCAACTGAAATATTGGTAAAATAAATGATATTTTGATCCAATATATGCCTTTTTATTTAAATATTTATTTATGGATTGCTCTATTTAAAAAAAATAATAATAAATTTGTAGACATGTGGTGTACTTACAGTAATAGCAGTCGTTAGCTACTCACCATGATTATCATGGCCTGTATCATGTGTACTGGGGATAATAATAAAGTTTAAAGTTTTTTAATTTTTTTTTTTAACATTAACAATTAACAAAGGCTTTATTTAAATTATTTTATTTCCAAAGCGCTATATCCCGCAAGGGATACTTGCGCCAAACAAGGAGAAAATTTTATCTACATAAGTTATTTACATTATTCAACGCATGAAAACATTAGAGATCCAGATTTTGTAGAAAGTTTAGAATGTATTTACAAAATGGTTTGTAGTATTTACAAAATTAATTGAACTTTAAATATGATTTTTTTTATCGGAAATCAAATCGTTAAGTTCACAAACAACTAGTTCATTCTTCATTCTATAATCTTGAAATGCTGGGCAATCGATCAGTAGATGTCTTGAGGTTTGTTCCTCAATGCCACAAAAGCAACTTGAAACAGGCTTTATAAAAGTTGAAAAAAAAAAAAAAGAAATTTTATTTTAAATATATAGGGCTGTGTTTCTTTATTTTTATCGGTATTTATTCTTTTAAACAAAGTGTTCAAAGTTTGTAACAGAATTTTCATCAATATCATTGATTATTTTATCACCATAATCTATTTATTTTGTATACAAAATACCCATACAAATGGTTATAAATAACAATTAAAAATCATATTATATAATATATTTTATCACACACAATTAAAAAAAAATATATAAGATATTTAATTTAATTAGATATAAATTAGCGTAACTGACCTTGTTTTTATATTTATTCAATTCTCTATTAATAAGATCACAAAGAATCTTTTGCTCTATAATTGGCAATCAAATAAATAGAACGAAATATAGAAAAAAAAAGAACAGAATTGTCTCTTTTTTTAATTTCACATCACAAAATATTTGACAACTTCATGTCCTTCTACAAGCAGACGATTAAAAAAAAAAAGAATTCTAATTAAGAAACGTAAGATCGTCTGTAATTAAAAAAAAAAGAAAGAAAGAAAGGAGTAATCCCATTGGGTTTCTTCACAGATGTCAACGGCCGCCATTTTTCGAAAAAGAAATAATAATAACAGAAGATAATAACAAAAATGACTTCCATGATGAATTCCTTTGGTGTTTGCGTGTGTCTTTTGACTTGTAGCCATGTTGATGAAGATGGATATTGGGGGGTTGATGAATTGAAAGTGTAATTGATGATTAAGTCGCCGCTTCTGTCGGCGTATTGAATTATCTTCTGCGAGAAATTCGCAGCACCAAATTAATTCGAATGCCCCCATTAGCTAGCAGAATTGATCGGAAATGGAATTGGTAAGGCGTGGACGATGTAATGATGGAAAACCCGTTCGTCGTCTGCCGTAATTTAGTTTTGGACTTTTGACTGAAGCCCTCCCCGCGATTTACATGAGAATTGAACCAGACGATACCTGGAGGAGTTGGCGGTAAAAAAAAAAAGAACATCACTGTCGTTTGGCGTATATATTTATATACATTAAGATTAATTACTTGTTTTTAACCAAATAATAAAGTTAACTATATCATAAATAAAAAGTTTCTTTTATATTTTTTTAATATCAAAGTATTAACGCAAGCTTTCGAACACAGGATCTTTCCCTCAGAACTTTATCAACAAAGCATTTCTGCCTGATATAATAGGAAACTTCGTGTATGTAGAATTATGGGGGATATGTAAATAGATATATATATATATATTAATATAATTTATAAATCAACATTTATTTTCAATTGGATCTTATGCTTTCAACATAGCCTCATCCCAAGCAAATAGCAATTTAAAGCCTTTTTATATTTATAATTTTGGTTAAAATAATTTGAGAAATAAATTTATATATATACATGGCGTAAACAGGGGGGGGGGGGATAGTTACATCATCCAGGAGGGCCACGACCTCGTAAAAATTGGACTGGGCTTGCTAGGCCTACTTCCCTATTCTCACCTAAGCCTGATTAGTTTTAGCCTTAATTTTCTCCCGTTATTCTCCATTCCTTCTATCTGTACAGTTGCTATACTTTATTAGATTCTTACGCGGTGCAGATTGATGTTATTTGATGCTTTCTATTTGCAGTAAATAACAAGTTATATACAGTCACGTGGTGGAACATGACTTAGTAGATATCTGGATTATTTACAACAATTCCATGGTCTTAAATAATCACATACACATGTCCATATGTAAATAGAAATGGTCGGTGGACGAGTGGGTAACCCCCTCGATTCCCGACAGTCATGAACCGGGATTGAATCCCGCGTTTAAATTTTGTTTAATATGTGAATAACCTTCACATATTATTCAATGTTCAATTATCATGAACTAGGTTGCTCTTGCTGAGCGGTACCTATTTATGTGAATTTGAACCAGGCATATGTAAATAGAAATGTGAAAAATCGTTGTTTTTGTTCCGCCAAAACTACTGAATAAATAAACAAATGACACATGTGTAGTTAAGTGAGTAAATTGATTAACATACTGGCTAGTCAAATTTGTTCAGTAAGAAACTAATTTGCATAATTTGGAGTTATAGATGAGGATAATAATTATATTTAAATGATTCTTTATCACTACCACCTATATATAATAATAATATTATTATAACGATTATTATTGTAAGAAAACACTATTCGTTTAGCAAACATTCACTCTGAAAAAAACACGGGCGAAGCCTAGTCATTCGTATCTCAAATATAAATATAATTTTTAGTTACCACACCTATATACTATATTTATAACGATTATTATTGTAAGAAAACACTATTCGTTAAGCAAAAATTCACTCGGAAAAAAACACGGGCGAAGCCTAGTCATTCGTATCTCAAATATAAATATAATTTTTAGTTAATGTTTTTATTATCCTTAAGAATATTGTAACAAGTATTTATTATTTTATTATTTTTATTAACAGAGTGGTCATTTTTATGTTTATATTTTGCTTACTCTGTAAATTTACCTCGTGGCTTATCTTTTGTTTTACCATTCATAGTTTGTCCTTGCCTGAAATAAATTGTTGTCTCTCCCTGAAGTTTTTGTCTTCCCTAATTTTCCACGTGGCAATATATTTAATGATGTCGTTTTTATTCCATGCTTAAACTACTATCCAATAATTTAAAAAAAAATGATATTTTTAATAATAATGTCACCACAGTTAGAGAAAGAGACGAGGAGTCTGTTAAATAAGTATTTAATAATAGAATAAGTATTCAAAATTGCTTTTGTCTCTTTAAAAAAAAAAAACAGACGACCGGCTACATCAAAGACTTCCAATTCCTTATGTTTTGTCCATGAGTGTAGCTATAATCTCGGAATTAAACCACAGTAGTGAAAACACACTCTCCAATCTAGATTTAATTTAAAAGGTTTAACGATGTTACATATTAGCCTTCAAGCTAGTTAGCTTATATGTAAATAGATGAGGGGTTCTGATACATTGGTAAATTTAGTTATTATTCTGAATGTGGAGAAATTCATTAAATATAGTTTAAAGAAGAGGATGAGAGAATAGTTTCGGGATTACATGCATTAAATTTAAGGAAGTTAAAAATCTTTGATGTCGCTGGTCGTCTGTTTTTTTTTTTTTTTTTTTTAAGGAGACAGAAACAATTTTGTTCACACTTGGTTATCTCGTGTGTCTTCAATAAAGGTCACTATAATATCTTTCAGAGTTATTGTCTAAATCCCGATATGCTAAAATCTACAACTTCCTTAAGTTTGTCCATGAGTGTGTATTGGTTATCTCGTGTGTCTTCAATAAAGGTCACTATAATATCTTTCAGAGTTATTGTCTAAATCCTGATATGCTAAAATGTACAACTTCCTTAAGTTTGTCCATGAGTGTGTATTAATTATCTAATCAAAAATAAGCCTTTTTTTATGTAACTATATACTGTGTTTGTCGAGATATGTGCAAAACGTTTGACTTTGTCAAAACTACTGATAATAATAATATAAAAAGTTGCATATTCCTTAAATGACTATCCAATTTTAATTTAAAAATTGCATATCCTTAAAGTACCTAAAGATTTGCAATTTGATAGTTTTTACTCATTTTTGATAAAGCGACTTCATGTAAATAAAGTAAAGGGGTTTGATTATCATAAATTGATATTAATACCTTCGGATAAATATATAAAATTAAAGCGTTAGCAATATGTTTCTTTATTATTATAAATAAAATAATAAAAATAAAAATTAAAAATTAATAAATAAAAACACATTGCTAACGTTTTTTCCCCCTCTATATATTTTATATTGCGTAATTTTAATTATTTTTCAATACACACACACACACTTTTTAGATATTTTAAAAATTGTTTTAAAAATACACACATTAATACTAAATTTGGCGAAACCGCTGAGAGGGTTCACTACTGATGAGCCAAGCCCTCTCATTCAATAACTTTTATCATTGCAGTAAGGTCTGTAGAGATAATATTTGATGATACACCCATACTTCGCTTTGCGTCGGGGTTACGTTCCAAAAAAACACGACACAAATTGAAACGACGCAAAGTGAAAATATGTGAAGGCACAATCAAAAACAAAGGTGTTGCCATATTTTAGGGGGAAAAAAATTTAAAAAAAATTAAAGACTCGAATCCAAAACAACGCAACTTCGAAAATCTAACGACGCACAGTGAAAATTAAGCAGAGACGCAACACTTCGAAAAAAAAACGCAAAACGAAACGACGCAAAGCGAGGTATTGGTGTATTTAAAAGAAGCGCATTGCCAGTAAATTTATATGTGTACATTTTTAACGATAGATGGCAATTAAATTTAATTTACTAATATATATTAATACTAAATGTTTCTACCCTTTTTTAAATTGAAAAAATATTGCTGGAATATATATGCAAGTTTTTTATTAATTATTGTCAGTGTATAAATGCTATAGGTTAAATATGAAGATTTCCTAGTATATAGATTTTAGCATTCGTTTTTTAAACTCTTCATATTTTTTGCACGGATTTAGAGAAGTAAAATACAAACAACAAAAGTTTTTAACATTTCTTGAATGTGGTGTGATGATTTGCATAAAACAATCAGATAATATGTAATTATGGTATTTAAAAAAAATCTATTTTAAACCCTTTTATATAATCAGAATATTCAATTCCCAAGATAGTGGATATTGCTGCTGCTGTGATGGAGATGCATGGAGACATCTGAGACTCTTCTTTGGACACGACAACAACAACAACATTCAATTCCGTAGAAAAAAAAAAGTCAAAATAATAAAGGCATACATTTTCAAGCTATATAAATTTAGATTTTTTTGTAAATAGTATAAAAAGTATATAAATAAAAATAGTATAGAACATAATAGGGTATATATATATACATGTATAATTGAAATGATCAACAATTTTCCCTTGATTGATCATAAAAAGAAAACATAAGTTTTTAAAGAAAGTTATCTAAGGTAACATTAATATTAATAAACAACAAAATTTCAAACAAATTTCAACCAAAAATAAAAAATCAAATTATAGGAAGCTTTCGTTCTATATCTCTTCATCATTGTGGGAAAGATTTTTAACTGGGTAGAGAGAGGTTTAAAAAAGAGGTAATCGATCCAATTTCCGACAAGGCCCGGCTAATGGGTGTTGCTTACACCGTAATAAGCTGGCAGACGATTTGTATGCTGACCGCGTGCTTGAATATATTACCACAAGACGCCATCACAATTACCTAACTGTTGGCCTTTTTTATTGGCTGGTAGTCTTTCTTCTGCTCCTTCATACGACCGATGGGATTTTGCTTTAGGTTCTGTTTTAAACCTTTGATGAGCCAGGCACTAATTATTTTTTTTTATCGCAATATAGATAGTCGAAAGAAGAATACTCACTAAAATTGCGTTAATTATAATATACAAATGAAGATTTTTACTGGAAAGCTTATCTCTGTAGTGACCCTGAACATCGTTATGAAGAATATGTCTTCAAATACATTCTTTATAAATGCCATCTATACTCATGGAGACAAAACTTAAAAGGAAGGTGTACCTTTTAGCATGTATATCGGGATTATAACTCTGAAAGATATTACAGTGACCTTTATTGAAGACACACCAGATAACCAATATACACTCATGGACAAAACTTAAGGAAGTTGTACCTTTTAGCATGTATATCGGGATTATAACTCTGAAAGATATTACAGTGACCTTTATTGAAGACACACAAGATAACCAAATGTTAGCAAAATTGTCTGTCTCCTTGAAAAAAAAAAAAAAAAGACGACCAGAGATATCAATGACTTTCCACTTCTTTAAGCTTTGTCCACACACATATTTGACTTAGCTCGATGAAACTTTGATACCGTATAGAATTAGGTCTGGTAGAAAGTCAGTCATATAGTTTCAAAAGCGAAATATGTAAATAAGTCCGATAGAAAGCTAATTTGAATATTCCATTTGTTCCATATTGCCACGTGGAAAATTAGGGAAGACAAAAACTCAGGATGAGACAACAATTTATTTCAGGGAAGGACAAACTATGAATGGTAAACAAAAGATAAGCCACGAGGGAAATTTACAGAGTAGCAAGATAAAAACATAAAAATGACCACTCTGTTAATAAAAATGATAAAATAAATATATACTTTGTTACAATATACTTTTCCAGAATATTTGACCCAACCAGGTTAAATTTTAATAGAATAACCTCCACTTTTTTTTTACTTATACCAAGTGTACCCAAGTGTACGAAGTGTAGTCCATGATAATCATGGTGGTTAGTCACTGACTACCTTTTACTCTATGTACATCACGCGTATACATAAATAGAAATCACTTAGACTTTTGCACTTATAAGGAAACATACTCTTCTTTTGTTATTTGCATTCACTGATGGGTTTGATTTGTACAAGAATAGGGGAGCCTCTAAAGAATCAACAACAATAGCCTTTATTGGGCACACATGCCATACAGGAATCTCCCTGTAGAACAAAATACATAAATAACAAATCAGCATCGTAGTTATATACAAATATTGGGTATTGACCTCGACCAATTATCGAGTTGGATCCGGTGTCTGTGCTAAATATTTTGATTGAGCTGATTTCCAGTATTTATAAAAAGTGAATGCAAAGGGTCTGGATTTTACGACTTTTGCCATTAAAACATAAGGCGAATTGCTATTATAGCCGGTCTCTTGACGAAGAATTTCTCTTTCTTCTTCCATTGCCGTACAGTAGAACATGTAGTGTGGAAAATCGAGACTAAATTCACCTTTGCATAAGGTACCTCTAAAGAATAAAAAAAAAAAAGTTGCGCAAATGCAGGATTCGATCCCAGGTCGTGGGTTTAAAAAATCGACGACCAATAATCAGAGAAATAAGAATAAAATCTTAATAATGAATAGCATTGACAATTGAACTGATAAATTCTGTAAACCTGTTCAACACAACCTTATAGACACATACATAACAACAAAAAAAGGGAAATCGACAACCCATCAATAATAAAAAGGATAAAAGGTAACGCTCAATAACTTAATTTTATTTAAAAATAAAACAATGCGTTTCAGCTAAGCTCTTTATCAGTTTGATATGTATATAATATTACATATTTTCCTTATATATGTTATATTAAAATATTATTTTATTTAAAAAAAATTATATTTCATAGATTCAAATACTCTGTTAAATCGACCGCCAGAGGTCACGCTTCCCCTATAAAAAAAACTCATTGTTGTTGTTTCCCGTTGGCCGGCTCAAATCTTTTGTACATTATATAAATAATCTTTTGTTTTTCTTGTTCTACTCGCTTTAAGCCAGGCATTACTTTTATCAAATTATATATTTTTTAATATATCCCTTCAGCTCAATTAAAGAAATATCTGATCAAAACTATTTTATTCATTATACTTTCAAGATTTTTAACAACGACTGCATTACCATAGCATAATCTTCAAGATAATCAAAATCAAGAGAAATCATTTTTTAAATTTATAATATATATATATATAATACGGCTTTATTTTTCTTTCTTTATTGTCATAAAAAAACACAAAAGACACAGATATCCTATCATAAACCTCATCAACAACCAAATAAAAATAGTTAAGCGCTAACTATTAAATTTAAAATGTTGTCACACATGGGGGGAGGGAGAGAAAGAGAGAGGAACTGTGACAAATGTCACAAGGCCCGGAATTGACAGCGTAGTTGACAAAGCGACAACAAGGACAGCCATTATCCCAGTGACAAGGGCACAGCGGGACATCCTCTGTCTTTCTTTTATTTTTTTTTACACCTGATGGAGAGCTCCTCTCAGTAGGGGATTATTCCTTTTTTTTATCTTCACTAGAAGGTGGGTAGGCTCCAAATATTACTGTATTAATGTGTGGAATATTCCCGTGATAATTACTTTCTAAAAATATAGAACATTATTTCATCTAAACACACTCATAGACAAAACTTAAAGGAAGTTGTACCTTTTACCATGTATATCGGGATTATAATTCTGAAATATATTACAGTGACCTTTATTGAAGACACACGAGATAACCAATATACACTCATGGACAAAATTTAAGGAAATTGTAGCTTTTAGCATGTATATCGGGATTCAGATAATAACTCTGAAAGATATTACAGTGACCTTTATTGAAGACACACGAGATAACCAATATACACTCATGGACAAAATTTAAGGAAGTTGTACCTTTTAACATGATTATCAGGATTCAGACAATAACTCGGTAAGATAGACGACTGACGATATCAAAGACTTTCAACTTAAGTTTTGCCTCTATCAAAATGTGTTAAATACTACAGCGAACATAATTAAATATTAAATATAAACAATCATGTTTTTCCTATGGCTTAAAAATCTAGGATGATTTTTACAATTCTTTCAGCAAACTGTAAGAGTTCCACGACTTGAGACCACCTGGCTCTAAATACAAGGTTATCCCATAAGTTCGTAAACACTTGCTAAAATTTGAAAGACCAATTTTATTTGCCGTTATATATAATGCCTTTGTATTAAGTATAAAGTAATTGTATTATGTATTATTATGTATTCGCCGTAATAATATTATTCGCCAAGTAATAAGAAAAAGAACGTTTTAAGAAAAAACATGAACTTTTGGGACTATCTTTTATTGTAATGGGATTTCTCTGTATAGACACCATTTTGTCTATTTCTTTTTTAGAATCATTCAAAATGTTCAATATAGTATTTATATAGAGTTATACAGTTAAACCTGTCTATAGCGGCCCCTCTTGGTACTCACTAAAATAGGGTGCTATAGAAAGGGAGTGCTATAGACAGGTCACTTTTAATGTAAAATGTTTACATTTTAATGTTTAAAATAGGGTGCTATAGAGAGGAATGTGCTATTTATAGGGGGCGCTATAGACAGGTTTAACTGTATTTCTAAATTTGTACACCTATCCCCCGATTTACACGGTACTTGTTTTACACGTTTTCGCTTTTACACGGTTTTCCAAATAAGTTTTTTTTTGTTTGTTTTTATCGCACTATACTAAATGCTACTGTGATTGAACACATGCGCTGTGTACACATCTCACGAGGAATCCCGAGCTTATGTGCTGACTACATATTTTAACCTATCAATGCATTTTATTTTTATTTCTGTGTACACCTATCCCTCGATTTACACGTTTTTCTCAGGAACGTATCTACCGTGTAAATCGGGGGATAGGTGTATATTGATATTGTAGAACATTTACATAATTCATAAATTTGAATAAATCTTAAACAAAAAACACTTGCAATACAGTGCACCATTCACGAATAAAATAAAACCTAATTATATAAATATATGAAATGATGATGATAAATTATGACTTTAATCCGTTTGAGAAAAGCAAAGTAAATCAACGCTGAAATCTCAATTGCGCAAATTTCATTGAAATCATTTCGAAATTATCATTTGGTCACCTCGTCACAACATGGCGTCCGTTGATTGAATTAATCTCAAGATTTAGAATTGGATTGGATCAAGATTTTGGTAAACAAATTACTGTAAACACAGAGAATGTCACGAATATACTCTTAGTACAGTACTCTCTTACTTTTAGACTTACACTCATGGACACATACGAAACTTAAAGAAGTGGAAAGTATTTTATGTCGCGAGTATCCTTTTTTTTTTTTTTAAGGAAACAGAGATAATTTTGTTCACACTTGGTTATCTCGTATGTCTTCAATAAAGGTCACTGTAATATCACTGCAGAAATTGGACAGAAACCCAAAGCAGCATCTTTACACACCCAAGATAGAAGACATTGCAACTGCTGTGATAGAGATGTACGGAGACATCTGAGACTCTTCATTGGACACAACAGCAATACAGTATACACACCCAAGATAGAGAACGACTGCTGTGATAGAGATGTACGGAGACATCTGAAGCTCTTCATTGGACACGACAACAACAATACAGTATACACACCCGAGATAGAGAACGACTGCTGTGATAGAGATGTACGGAGACATCTGAGGCTCTTCATTGGACACAACAACAATACACTATACACGCCCAAGATAGAGGATATTACGACTGCTGTGATAGAGATGTACGGAGACATCTGAAGCTCTTCATTGGACACGACAACAACAATACAGTATACACACCCAAGATAGAGAATATTACGACTGCTGTGATAGAGATGTACGGAGACATCTGAAGCTCTTCATTGGACACAACAACAATAATACAGTATACACGCCCAAGATAGAGGATATTACGACTGCTGTGATAGAGATGTACGGAGACATCTGAAGCTCTTCATTGGACACGACAACAATACACTATACACGTCCAAGATATAGGATATTACGACTGCTGTGATAGAGATGTACGGAGACATCTGAAGCTCTTCATTGGACACAACAACAATACACTATACACACCCAAGATAGAGAACGACTGCTGTGATAGAGATGTACGGAGACATCTGAAGCTCTTCATTGGACACAACAACAACAATACACTATACACGCCCAAGATAGAGGATATTACGACTGCTGTGATAGAGAGGTACGGAGACATCTGAAGTTCTTCATTGGACGTGATAACAACTAGATGAAAGTCCTCGTTCCATCAAGGATTAAATGGGAGCAGGAATGAGTATCTGTTGCCACAAACGACCGATACAGAACAAGGAAAACAAGTATATCCGTCCAAGAGAAAAGCAGTCATTGATTTCAAAATGATATCTCGTCACTTATGGATAAAAATTCCACTGTGTGCTGAATGTATATCATAAACCTGGAACCATTGACTTCCTCAGCTTATCCATCAATGAGTTCTACTCATTCCCAGAATATCCCGTTTGAAAGGCCAATATATAGAGACTACGTACATTTACATGATGGGGAGGATATTTACGCTAATGGAGACAAAAGTTTTACTTTTTAGCATGTATATCAGTATTCAGACTATAACTCTGTAAGATATTTTACAGTGATCTTTATTGAAGACACACGAGTGAACTCTGTCTCCTTCAAAATCTTTCCACTTCCTTAAGTTTTTTTCTAAGAGCGTAAAAGAGAGAGTGAGAAGATACTAAAATTAGGAATATTTTTACAGACACAACAAACATAACGTATTCAGTTTATCTTTTATCGGCTTTCTCTATCTCTCTCTCCAAACATTATCAATCATATTCACTGAAAAACCTACTCGAAATTACTATTATATTCACTAAATTCAAAAAATATTTTTTTTATTTTAAAATATATATATATCAAATTATTTTTTAAAACCTTATAGAGAGAGTTTAACGTATTAATGATCTAGAACATGAGTAATTTGCTCATTTACTTTTTTTAAAAAAATAAATCATAGATTGGGGGGGAAAGAACACATTTGTCTAAATAAATTTGGTCACCCTGATAGCAATCAACGACGACGCCCAGCTTCCTTATGACACGTCGAAAAAAAAAAACGTAAAAAAAAAAAAGCAGCCGAGATAGCAGCGGGGATTGATCTACGACGTCTGATGTATCGTTAATCAATTATCATGCAGACGACACTGTTTGGATGGATTTTTAATTTCCAAGCAGACGAAAGTTGCCTAATTACGCCTGGTCACACTGGCTTTTTCGTTTGGTGTTCTCCTTCTACGTTTTCTATAATATGTGCTTTTTCTTACACATAATTAAAAATAATTTAATATTTAACGTACTTTACAATAGGTAAATCATTTTTACATGATTTGTTCCCACGTATTCTATAATATGCGCTTTTTCTTAATATTTTTTTTCAAACAATGATTTCATATTATGTAACATACTTTACAAAAGGTAAATCCTTCTCATAATTCGCTATTTATTATTGTCATTTCTCTCTTTCTCTTCTCCTTCATATTTATTCATAGATTTAAAAAAAATGAATGAATTTAAATATATAAAATTCTCGTTTCTCTCACTGATGCGAACCATTTATTATTTGCATATTTCCTTGTAGATTTGATCACGTGATGTTTACAACTTTCGCTATATGCAAATTGATATTTGATTAATTTTCTTTTTCTTTAAAAGAAGATGTCACATAGCTATTTATCATTAATATTCTTCTTTTTTAAAAAACAATTTAACGTTTAAAGAAAAATAAGTTTAGAGCGTAGAATGTTTTGAAAAGTGAAGCAATATGCAATTCAGAGTTATATAGGAACTAATTTTAGAGAAGAATGGGATATTTGGCTATTTTAAAAAACTGTAAAAGCTTAGTTATGTGAAAAAATAGTACAGAAATGAAATTTTATTTGAATCGGGTGAATAAATTAAGGAAAAAGGCATCTCCTGATCGTGCAACTAAAAGTTGTTGATGGCTTTCGCCATCTGTCGGAATAAATATAATTTTCTTCTTATAAACCCAATGAATCACAAGAGAGTCAAACATACAAATTACGATACAATAATGTAAGCATACTTATAGACCTTCCTACACAGTTATACATGTAAACAAAATGCATACATACAAATATACCTACAGAAAACGTACACACATAAAAAAATATAAAGATATATATGTAGTAATGTAGTCGTGGTGGTCACAATGATTAGAGTGGGTTCAGGCGTGATTGGGATTACACAAAAAGACGAGGCATGTTGGATGTCACCACAGAGATGGCGAGAGAGTAAGTGTAGCCGACACCGGTCAGGGGAGATCTGTCTAGAGGGGTCTGTAAGCATTGTGTCTCAAAGCCGACTAATCTGCTTGAGTAAGAAAGGGCACACCTAGGAACCCGACTTGTTTTTCGGACCTCTTTCCTCCTTCTGGCGTCGACTGTCACTCACTCGAAATTTTATTTGTCACTTTGGCAATTGCATTATAACTACAACACATGGAGACATAGATATATATTGGAATATATTACAACATATACATATAGGTAAATCTACGCAAACCAACATATACCCAGGCAAACAAAGCTACAGAGAAGCATACAGACCTACCGAAAGCACACATACATTTCAGAACTACGAACAGGCACTCAAATAGTGTCTACAGACCTACAGTTAGACAGAAATATGGATTGAGGAGAAAGTCAACATGGCGGAACAACCATATAGACAAAGTCTAGAGCGACAGATAAACCCAGACACATACAATAAGACAAACCTACGGTAATACAGATAGAAAGACAGGTGGAGGGAGATGTCAACGTGGCAGAAAGACAAACAAACAAACACCCAGAGAGACGCAGATATCCAGAGCTATACAGAGAGACCTACCTACAGCCAGACAGACATATAGACAGACAAGGTGAAATAGAAGTAAACTTGTCGGTACAACTAGATAAACAGACAAACCCACAGAGATACCCAAAGCTATACAGTAAGTCTACCCACAGACAGATAGACAAAATGAGGTAGAAAAGTCAACATTACGGTACAACTAGATAAACCCAACAGTAAAGTCTACCTACAGTCAGATAGTGAGGTAGAAAGGTCAACATGTCGGTACAAGTAGACAAACCCAACAGTAAAGTTCAGACAGACAGGCTGGGAGATGGTCAGACCGGCGGTACAACCAACCAACAGAATGATGATGAATGCGACCTGGCCACAATAGGAATGAGATGGATGAGTTAGCAGGCAGAAAGATAGATTTGGTAACACTGGGAGGTAATCACATCAGGTGTACTACCTCACATAGAGTTCTTCATGAGAAATTTTAACACCCTGGAATTTCTGAAAAACCTTTTATATCACTTGGCCATTTTAGTCATGGTGGATAGTTAGCGACTGCTTTTCCTGTATGTGCGACACATGTTTCTACTTTTACAGTTCGACCTTTTCACTCGCAATTGTGCTAGAGCCCCGTTTGGTTACTTGCATTCACTGATGGGGTCGGACTTCTTTAAGAATACGGAGGATTCGATTCTGGATCCTGGTTGTACAAGTTCCGACGGTTTATATTCCACCACATCCCTACCTCTTTAATTATTCGAACAAATACACTCAGGGACAAAACTTAAGGAAGTTGTACCTTTCAGCATGTTTATCAGGATTCGGACAATAACTCTGAAAGATATTATAGTGACCTTTATTAAAGACACACAAGATAACCAATATCCACTCATGGACAGAACTTAAGAAAGTTGTACCTTTCAGCATGTATATAAGGATTCAGACAATAACTCTGAAATATATTACAGTGACCTTTATTGAAGACACACGAGATAACCAATATACACTCATGGACAAAACTTAAGGAAGTTGTACCTTTCAGCATGTTTATCGGGATTGAGACAATAACTCTGAAAGATATTACAGTGACCTTTATTGAAGACACACGAGATAACCAAGTGTGAACAAATTTAACTCTGTCTTCTCAAAAAAAAAATAATAAAAAAGAGACGACGGGCGACATCAAAGACTTGCCACTTTCTTTGTTTTGTCCCTTAGTGTATATGCATATAAGGTATAAATGGTTAGAGATAATAAAGATGGGACAGTGACTTTACTAATTTTAAAACAATATATAGGTGGGACAGTGACTTTACTAATTTTAAAACAATATATAGGTTATGTATTGAAAAGATGTACAATATGGTCAAATCTAAATAAAATAGATCATAAAAAAGTTCTTAAAATTGAAAATACTTCGGTCGACGTATTTTTAATTTGAAGAACTATGAATGCCGACCAGGCAGCCTCTATCTTTACGAAGACCATCAAAAGTTCAAACTTTCTACCAGTATTTGCAATGAAAGAAAGCCATCAAGGTGCATCAATATCTTCTTTATTTATTGGAAATTATCTCAGCGTTGGCGTTTCGCCAATTGAAATATTGATTTTTTAAAATGAAGAACTAATTGTGCATGCCTTTTTGAAATAAAAATACAACATTATAGATTGATCTTTATTTACATATATACATGTATATTCAAATTAGAGTGACATATATGAATACTAGACACAAATGCGGATCTAAGAACAGATCTTATTGAAGTTTGACACCTTATATATAATAAAATATTTAAAAAACAATGGTTGCCTGTAAAGTCGGTTTTACGGGCGAAGATTTTACGTGACAACGGTAGAATATTTATTGATATGAATATAATTAAATTGCACAATAGGAACAAGGAATTGAGTGAAAATAAGAATTGCACAAATTTTAACTATAGAAATATATTTTGTTTACTAAAACATTGTACATGTAAACTTAAACTTAACTAATTCCTATTTGAGTGATTTTGTTGAGGATAGGACGATGATAGGAGAAATATGAAATGAAAGGAAGTGTTTCTGCTGTAATGTGTCTTGCGAAAGTCAAGTCGATAGTTGTTCCTTTTAACGTAGTTGACTTAGAAACGTTTGATACGCAATCAAGATTATACGTATTTTTCATGAATTTAAGAAACGAGTTGTCAGGCTTTACGTTTTTGTTAAAATCACCACACAGAAGAATCGGTATACTAGAATCAACTTGCACGAACGGTGGCACGTACTGGCTGTTGTGAATGTACGGACCGAGTCCTTGCCATAGTAACATTCCAATATCCTGCATACTAGCTCCTGGCTGAATATATACAGCACCGAGTATAAACTTGAAGCTAGTATTAGCGGCGAAGCAAGTAACTTCAGTCATGCACATGTCACCCTTGGTTTTAATGACACGAGTTACGTCTGTAATCGCAACTTGGAACACTTCCGCCGTAGATGTCGATGATAATTTACGATAGATCGCCACTCCACCAGCCGCGTTGGTATTTGAAAATCAAAACACTTATTCAGATCGAAGGTTCAAATTTTTGCTAAATAAATTTGAAATTAAATAAAATTTGTAATTGTAAATGATGAAGTTGAAAATTAAAACATTTACTTAAATTAGATGTTAAAATTCTTGCTCAACACAGTTTAAATAAAGTTTTCTTATATCTGCCACTTTTTCTTAATATTTGTAATTTTAAAGAATCAATTCGAAAATCAAAACATTTATTCAGATCGAAGGTTCAAATTTTTGCTAAATAAATTTGAAACTATTCAAAATTTGTAAAATAATAATTAATTAATTAATTAATTTTAAACTAATAATTTACTTAACACTATCAACATTTATCAATAGTATGACATAACCTATAAACTCAGTTTCTCAACTTTTGTGTCAATCTAACAATTAATCAATCAATCATAGTTTACGATAATGAAATATCAGTGTACAATTATTTACCTTTATTGTTGTAGTTGTTGTAAATGACGAATCTAAGCACTCCACATTTTCACTACAGACACAGCTGACGATACTTTAACCACACGTGTGAACTTGTATTATGACGCTTTCTTGTTTTTCCAACGCCAAGAACGTTCGAGAAAGACAAAGACAGAGACAAGCATGCGCCGATTCAATGCGCCTAATTCTCTAGCGCTGCGCGCGCAGCACTCTCGTTCGATGACTCATCGTAACGTTACCGGGCGTTACACTTTTTCATAAGTGACTCCCAGCCGCAACTTAATTTAAGACGTTGTCACGTCAAAAAAACATAAGACGCTGCTAAGTTGATCCTCTCCCAGTTCTCCGTCTTAAAGATTCAATCACGAACAGTTTCTCAAAAACAAAATAAATAAAAATAGTTACGACATCTTATGCTTTTTTGTAAATTGTCGAAATTCGCAATTCGGTAGCCAGCATTCGGAGAAGTACAATAGAATCGCCGAATTTCGTCGTTTATTTTAATGAGGAAAGCGAAGACTAGAACACGGCTGATTCCACACTCGTCTTTTCAGTGATACGCTAAACTATGAACGGTGTGGCCACTGAACATGCGTCGGACCTGAAGGCTGTTGTTGCGTTCTGTGCTACCTGGATTATAGGAGTTCCATCTATGATTCCTTCCTGTGATGAATCTGTGGTCACTGGACATACGTCGGACCTGAAGGCTGTTGTTGCGTTCTGTGCTACCTGGATTATAGGAGCTCCATCTATGTTTCCTTCTTGTGGTGAATCTGTGGTCACTGGACATACGTCGGACCTGAAGGCTGTTGTTGCGTTCTGTGCTACCTGGATTATAGGAGCTCCATCTATGTTTCCTTCTTGTGGTGAATCTGTGGTCACTGGACATACGTCGGACCTGAAGGCTGTTGTTGGGTTCTGTGCTGCCTGGAGTATAGGAGCTCTATCTATGTTTCCTTCTTGTGGTGAATCTGTGGTCACTGGACATACGTCGGACCTGAAGGCTGTTGTTGGGTTCTGTGCTACCTGGATTATAGGAGCTCCATCTATGTTTCCTTCCTGTGGTGAATCTGTGGTCACTGGACATACGTCGGACCTGGAGGCTGTTGTTGGGTTCTGTGCTGCCTGGAGTATAGGAGCTCTATCTATGTTTCCTTCCTGTGGTGAATCTGTGGTCACTGGACATACGTCGGACCTGAAGGCTGTTGTTGGGTTCTGTGCTGCCTGGAGTATAGGAGCTCTATCTATGTTTCCTTCCTGTGGTGAATCTGTGGTCACTGGACATACGTCGGACCTGGAGGCTGTTGTTGGGTTCTGTGCTGCCTGGAGTATAGGAGCTCTATCTATGTTTCCTTCCTGTGGTGAATCTGTGGTCACTGGACATACGTCGGACCTGGAGGCTGTTGTTGGGTTCTGTGCTGCCTGGAGTATAGGAGCTCTATCTATGTTTCCTTCCTGTGGTGAATCTGTGGTCACTGGACATACGTCGGACCTGGAGGCTGTTGTTGGGTTCTGTGCTGCCTGGAGTATAGGAGCTCTATCTATGTTTCCTTCCTGTGGTGAATCTGTGGTCACTGGACATATGTCGGACCAGGAGGCTGTTGTTGGGTTCTGTGCTACCTGGATTATAGGAGCTCCATCTATGTTTCCTTCCTGTGGTGAATCTGTGGTCACTGGACATACGTCGGACCTGGAGGCTGTTGTTGGGTTCTGTGCTGCCTGGAGTATAGGAGCTCTATCTATGTTTCCTTCCTGTGGTGAATCTGTGGTCACTGGACATACGTCGGACCTGGAGGCTGTTGTTGGGTTCTGTGCTGCCTGGAGTATAGGAGCTCTATCTATGTTTCCTTCCTGTGGTGAATCTGTGGTCACTGGACATACGTCGGACCTGGAGGCTGTTGTTGGGTTCTGTGCTGCCTGGAGTATAGGAGCTCTATCTATGTTTCCTTCCTGTGGTGAATCTGTGGTCACTGGACATACGTCGGACCTGGAGGCTGTTGTTGGGTTCTGTGCTGCCTGGAGTATAGGAGCTCTATCTATGTTTCCTTCCTGTGGTGAATCTGTGGTCACTGGACATACGTCGGACCTGGAGGCTGTTGTTGGGTTCTGTGCTGCCTGGAGTATAGGAGCTCTATCTATGTTTCCTTCCTGTGGTGAATCTGTGGTCACTGGACATATGTCGGACCAGGAGGCTGTTGTTGGGTTCTGTGCTGCCTGGAGTATAGGAGCTCTATCTATGATTCCTTCTTGTGGTGAATCTGTGGTCACTGGACATATGTCGGACCTGGAGGCTGTTGTTGGGTTCTGTGCTACCTGGAGTATAGGAGCTCTATCTATGCTTCCTTCCTGTGATGAATCTGTGGTCACTGGACATACGTCGGACCTGAAGGCTGTTGTTGGGTTCTGTGCTGCCTGGAGTATAGGAGCTCTATCTATGCTTCCTTCCTGTGATGAATCTGTGGTCACTGGACATACGTCGGACCTGAAGGCTGTTGTTGGGTTCTGTGCTGCCTGGAGTATAGGAGCTCTATCTGTACCTCTTTCCTGTGGTGAATCGGTATAAGACCTGTTGTCTTAATAAAGTTGTAGGTGTTTGATTCGCAATCCTGTGATAATGAAAGAATGATAACTTTCCTTATATTCATATCATTAGAATAATCATTATTAGTAATAATATCTAAAGTCCTCACACATCAATAGATGATGTGCTAGCAGATTATAGAATCCAACCTAGCTCCTATAAACCCTTGCTACGACGCTACAGCCAAAACCACATCTTAAAATGTTAGGTGAATCGTCAATTATAAAATAGCATATCGTAATTATAATTTTTCTGCGTTCTTGGCAGTTTTGACTAACATGAAAAAAAAGTGAAAGAAGGTGACTTTTATTTAGAGAGATATATATGTTATATTAAAATATTATTCTATTTAAAATTATAATTTCATAGATTCAAAATACTCTGTTAAATCGACCGCCAGAGGTCACGCTTCCCCTATAAAAACTCATTGTTGTTTTTCCCCGTTGGCCGGCTCAAAACTTTTGTACATTATGTAAATAAGCTTTTCTTTTTTATTCTTACGCCTTTAGCCAGGCAGTACTTTTATCAAACCATGTTTTATATATATTTCTTAACTCAAATAAAGAAACCTCTGATCAAAACCATTATTATTTTTATTTCAAGGTTTTTAACCACGACTGCATTACATTACCATAATCCTCAACATGATCTAAATTCAAGCAGGAAATCTCATCTTTTCTTTATATAAGATATATATTTTGGAAATAGAACAATCCATATTTAACTCATTAGATAATAAAAAGACATATATTGGATTTCTGTTCCACCAGATGGCGCTCTGCCTTCTGAAAAAGCACATGTGCTCCTGGTCAGGATATACCTACTTTGTTTTTATTATTGGATTTAATAAAATATTTATTTGCCAATATTTCGGTTGTCTGAACGCCAAACCATTATCAATGTATTACATTTTTGTATAAACAATTTTATTATATTGTAGCGTAGAAAATCAAGTCTTTGTATATCTTAAGATGTAAGCGTATTTATTGATGACGTCACCACGACAATTATCAACCACTCAACAAAACTATCTACAGCTAGAGAATCTTGAGCAAGCAAGCAAAGAAATATTTCGATCATTATTTTATACTGAATAATTAAATTAAATCTGTTTCCAAATATTTTCATTGAATAATTAAATTAAATTATAAATTATTTCTTCGCCACACACAATATATATAGAATTTTTTAATTTATAAAATCATTCCCTACCGATAACATACAATAGGGGGGTCCTTCAGAAATTGAATATAGTTAAATATTTAACCTAGAATCACAGATATGATTTATTACTGACTCTTCTTTTTTGTACTAGCGTATTTTAAAGTATGCTCATGGATAAAACTTAAAGAAGTTATACCTTTTATCATTTATATCGTGATTCAGACAATAACTCTGAAAGATATTACAGTGCCCTTTATTGAAGACACACGAGATAACCAATATACACTCATGGATAAAACTTAAGGAAGCTATACCTTTTATCATTTATATCGTGATTCAGACAATAACTCTGAAAGATATTACAGTGACCTTTATTGAAGACACACGAAATAACCAATATACACTCATGGATAAAACTTAAAGAAGTTATACCTTTTATCATGTATATCGGGATTCAGACAATAATTCTGCTAATAGGTACAACTTCCTTAAGTTGTTTATGAGTGCACATCGCAATTTAATTGTAGGATTTTAGGATAGCATTCTCTATCCGAAAGATAAAATCCTCTGAAATGTAAATAATAATAAAAAGGGCCTTCGAGAATAAGTTTATTGCTTTATTTACATATTGTCTCAAGAACTTTCGAGCATTATAAACATTTCTACAAGAGTATTTGACTGTAGAAAAGTTTATAATACCAGAAAGCTTGGAAGAATTAATAAATAAATAGGAAACTTATCCTCGGAGACCGTTTTTTTTATTATCATATCATCCTTTATACTTCTAACTATTTAAAAAAAACGAAAACTTCTAGTATTCTCACTTAGTTTCTGAATTGATATTTCAGGCGAGAAATTTACCACAGAGTAATAATGTAGGGTTAAATAATTCCAAATGCCACACCTAGATGGCGCTGTGTTAAACTTTATGTGTTATAAAAGTTACATTTTGTAAATGTAAATATTTAATTATTCTTTATTAAATTATTTTATATTTTTTTGTAAACAATATGTTATATTTCTTTTTTGTTAGAATACCATTTAACTAAAAATTTGTATGCCTAAATAAGTCGAGAGACTTTTTGAAATAAAAACAACTTTTAGAGGCTAACCGTGTCTGTGGTGATTAATGATCCTACAATACCATCATAGAAACGCCAAAGATCAATGTGACCAGATGACATTCCAACAAAAGTTACGTCTTTTAAACAGAATATTTATTATCAAGATAATTAGAAATGTGTGTGATAAACGTTCAGAAGTGAATCGAGTAGCAATTCGTCTGAAATATGGCAAATTTAATGAGAATCTTTTTTTTTTTATGGTAATTAATTGGGGTTCTGAAAGGTAATAAATATGGCGGATGAAGCCATTCGAAGATAAAACTCGTCTGTCTATTAATTTGCTAAATGTTTTCCATGTTCGTCTGCTGAATAACTAAGTAGAGAAATAGGCTTAGTACAGATATTTAGGGGGGAAAAAGTTGTGTTCTCTCTAAATGAGAACAAAATGACGGCATATATATATATTTGATGGCGTATGTAAATGAGTGAGAGATAAATAACGTGTACTAACCAGTTCCATAGTTTAGCAGAGGAACCTAGGAATATCGTTTAAAAAATTAAAAGATGGCTCTCTCTCTCTATTTATTCATATATTTATCATTATATAATCATATTTATTCATAATTATATTTATACTGTATTTAACCATATATAATCTTATATGGACATTGTAATAAATCAGTTTCAATCTCAACCTCTCTCTCTCTCCTCAGAAGCCATACAGTTTTTGCTATATCTCTCCACTAAGACTTGATTTAGCTGATTACCTATTTACACAGTGGTACTACAAGTATGTATATACTTGTAGTATATATATATATATGAAAAAATAGTACAAATGTAACATTGTACTGGGATAAGGTGCATAAATTAAGAAAAGGCATCTCCTTATCGTGCAACTGAAAGTTGCTGATGGCTGGCGCCATCTGTCGGAATAAATATCAACTATTCTCGTTGATTTTTAATTATTCCAGAATTGGCCAAATACCCATTCTTGATTAATCAAGAAAATTTGGTATTTGGCCAATTCTGGAATAATTAAAAATCAACGAGAATAGTTGATATTTATTCCGACAGATGGCGCCAGCCATCAGCAACTTTCAGTTGCACGATAAGGAGATGCCTTTTCTTAATTTATGCACCTTATCCCAGTACAATGTTACATTTGTACTATTTTTTCACATTGTGTAGCGTCCTCACGCAATTCTGGCCTTAACTACCCGTTTCATGATTTTTCAGGATGCCTTAATGACCAAATTTTTTGGTCGTTGAGGTACAGCTTGCACCACGCTGATGAGGGCCAACAGCCCGAAACGCGTCCGTGGTTAGCTTTTCTTGATTAATCAAGAATGGGTATTTGGCCAATTCTGGAATAATTAAAAATCAACGAGAATAGTTGATATTTATTCCGACAGATGGCGCCAGCCATCAGCAACTTTCAGTTGCACGATAAGGAGATGCCTTTTCTTAATATATATATATGTGTGGAAAATTTGCCGGGAGGAAATTAATCCATAGAAGCAATGGGCGCCTCTCCCGTCAAAATAAACGTCAAAAACTGACGCCATCTATTGACCGTCGCCGCAACTAGCGGCCTCGGGTCGGTGATAAAGCCACAACACCAGCTTTGGCAAACTGAGAAGCGTCCACCTAGAGACCATGGTTTCGGGCTAATGGCCCTCGTCAGTCTAGGGCGGACTTTATTCCATGAGATCCACACGGGATCTAATGGAATCTTCACAATCTACCAAAGAGGTGTTTTGCTGGCAATGTGGCTGGGCCAAATCTATGGCTAGAATATAGATGGAAAATTTGCCGGGCCGCTAGTTGCGGCGACGGTCAATAGATGGCGTCAGTTTTTGACGTTTATTTTGACGGGAGAGGCGCCCATTGCTTCTATGGATTAATTTCCTCCCGGCAAATTTTCCATCTATATTCTAGCCATAGATTTGGCCCAGCCACATTGCCAGCAAAACACCTCTTTGGTAGATTGTGAAGATTCCATTAGATCCCGTGTGGATCTCATGGAATAAAGTCCGCCCTAGACTGACGAGGGCCATTAGCCCGAAACCATGGTCTCTAGGTGGACGCTTCTCAGTTTGCCAAAGCTGGTGTTGTGGCTTTATCACCGACCCGAGGCCGCTAGTTGCGGCGACGGTCAATAGATGGCGTCAGTTTTTGACGTTTATTTTGACGGGAGAGGCGCCCATTGCTTCTATATATATGTGTGTATATATGTATATATTTGTATATGCCTTTTTTCTCTCTTCTTGGACTCTTCGGGAAGAGTCTATGCATGACGGAATGTCTTAATGAAGGAATCATGTTTTTCTCTTGCTGCTAAGCGAGTTTGATTTTTAAAATATTCTCTTTTTTTTTTGTTTTTATAAAATGTACTAATTATAAATACACTCAATGACAAAACTTAAGGCAGTTGTACCTTTTAGCATGTATAACGGGATTCAGACAATAACTCTGAAAGATGTTACATTGACCTTTATTGAAGACATACGAGATAACCAAGCGTGAACAAAATTGCTTCTGTTTCTTTAAAATAAAAACAATGAACCGGCGATATCAAAGACTTTCCACTTCCCTAAGTTTTGTCCATGAGTGTAAATCATTTAATTAATAATCATCCATCTTTTTTTTTTTTTTTTCGTCGTTGATGTTTTATATCTTGATATTAAAAAAAAAAGACGCGTGGAGTTTTTATTTGTAAAAATTTAAATGCTTTTTAATATGGTTCAAGTCGATTCACTGTCTATCAAAGAGACTTTTTTTTTAAACGTTAAAGAGTGGAAACATTTTACAATTACTTTTATTCAATTAAAAAGGAATATATTGGATCAAAATATCATATATTTTACCAATATTTCAGTTGGCTGAACGCCAATCTTTATCAAGGTGTTATAACATATTAATGTGTGTCAACAATAGTAAAATAAATAATTATTTGATCCAATATATGTATTTTTAATTAAATATTTATTTATGGATTGCTCTATTTTCAATTACTTATATTATTAGCCTACTTTCTTCAAAATTCCATCTGTTACTTTTTTATGTGTCTTTTTGTTCGAACAGAAATATACCTATGTTGCAAAAAGCATTTTTTTTTTAAGGAAAAGATACACTAATACCTCGCTTTGCGTCGTTTCGTTTTCCGTTTTTTTCGAAGTTGCGTCGCTGCTTAATTTTTACT
This sequence comes from Cordylochernes scorpioides, assembly GCA_030710605.1. NCBI lineage: Eukaryota > Metazoa > Arthropoda > Arachnida > Pseudoscorpiones > Chernetidae > Cordylochernes > Cordylochernes scorpioides. The sequence continues at coordinate 46,967,066 of CP092884.1, forward strand.
GATTTTCACTGTGCGTCGTTAGATTTTCGAAGTTGCGTTGTTTTGGATTCGAGTCTTTAATTTTTTTTTCCCTAAAATATGGCAACACCTTTGTTTTTGATTGCGCCTTCACATATTTTCACTTTGCGTCGTTTCAATTTGCGTCGTGTTTTTTTTGGAACGTAACCCCGACGCAAAGCGAGGTATAGGTGGACTCGTAAAAGCTTTATGGATCAAAAGAATAAAAATTCTAATTATGAAACAAATCTAAACATTAAAGGAAAATAGTAACCACGCCAACTTGAGTCATATTAAAGCAAAACTTTCTTTAATTTTTTCCACATTATCCGTATAAATTCTAGATCTTAGAGATAAAAAATTATAAAATGTTGTCTTTAAGAGAAATATTTCGAAAATAATAAGTACAAAAACACAATGAAGAAAGACTATTTCAATATATCCATACAGCATATATATAAAAATTTATAAAAATTCAATCATTCCAATATGTAAAAAGATGAAATTCATCTAATAAAACAGGAAATCGTTTAAGAGCGCTATAAATGCAAAAATACCAACGGAAAATAATACCCCCCCTCTCCATCACATTAAGAACAAATTAACCAAAAATATGCGAAATACACAATATCCCAATATGTAAAAGGAAGTCACTTAGTAAATAACATGAATTCCAAACACCAGAGAAAATTGTAAAGAAGAAATCACTTTCTGAGAAAGATATGAAGTACAAAACAACCCACCGGTAAAGAGAGATAAAAAATATCTACAGAACAAAATAAATTACAAAGCAGCAGAAGCAAAAATTATAAATCGCTTACAGGAATAAAGGAAGTATTAAAAAACATCAGTAAAGAATAATAAACGCCTACCAAACTCAAATAAAATACATAAGCAAAAATTTCAACTTTAATGAAGCATAAAAATCAATAAAGAATTACTTATAGGACAAAATGAAGTGTTAAAGACAGTAAAGAAGAATTAGTTACAGGTGTAAAAGTAAAATTAACCAGTGAATACAAAATTTTCTACAGGATCAAATGAGACGTAGAAAGGAATAGTAAATATATCAACTACAGGATTAAATGAAGTAGAAAATACCTATAAAGAAGAAATTATTTACAGCAAAAAAATGAGAAGTATAAAGGACAGTAAAAAATAATCACTTACAGGTCTATGTAAAATTAACCTGTGAATGCGAAATTATCTACAGGACTAAATGAAGTAGAAATGAATAGTAAAGAAAACAACTACAGGTCTAAATGAAGTGTAAAGGACAGTAAAGAAGAATTACTTACAGATCTAAATGAAGTGTAAAGGACAGTAAAGAAGAATTACTTACAGATCTAAATGATCTATAAAGGACAGTAAAGAAGAATTACTTGCAGGTCTAAATGAGGTGTAAAGGACAGTAAAGAAGAATTACTTACAGGTCTAAATGAGGTGTAAAGGACAGTAAAGAAGAATTACTTACAGGTCTAAATGAGGTGTAAAGGACAGTAAAGAAGAATTACTTACAGATCTAAATGAAGTATAAAGGACCTGTAAAGAAGATTCACCTAAAGGACAGTAAAACTGTCGTGATTGAACAACAAATAAAGTTGCAGCTATCACCTGAGGTGACAGGTAGCGACAGAAACGTCCCAGCCGGATACTATATCTTCTTTAAGTACACACACAGACACTCTCGGGGAGCGCCCGGCAATTAGCACTGCCGCGGGGGACAGGGCCGGTGGTTGCGGGAGATGGATAAGGCGGATGTGGGAGCGACTTCCGCACGGAGATATCCACCCGTCCGACACAAGGTCTTTCTTGTACTCTAGACACTGGTTGGCTACTGACCATTGGTGTCAACGTACTTCTAGCTGGGCTGGAGTACGAGCGATACCGTGCTTGGACACAAGTTCCTTCTTGTACTCTAGACACTGGTTGGCTACTGACCATTGGTGTCAACGTACTTCTAGCTGGGTTGTAGTACGAGCGATACCGTGCTTGGACACAAGTTCCTTCTTGTACTCTAGACACTGGTTGGCCACTAACCATTGGTGCCAACGTACTTCTAGCTGGGTTGGAGAACGAGCGATACCGTGCTTGGACACAAGTTCCTTCTTGTACTCTAGACACTGGTTGGCTACTGACCATTGGTGTCAACGTACTTCTAGCTGGGTTGTAGTACGAGCGATACCGTGCTTGGACACAAGTTCCTTCTTGTACTCTAGACACTGGTTGGCCACTAACCATTGGTGTCAACGTACTTCTAGCTGGGTTGTAGTACGAGCGATACCGTGCTTGGACACAAGTTCCTTCTTGTACTCTAGACACTGGTTGGCCACTAACCATTGGTGTCAACGTACTTCTAGCTGGGTTGTAGTACGAGCGATACCGTGCTTGGACACAAGTTCCTTCTTGTACTCTAGACACTGGTTGGCCACTAACCATTGGTGTCAACGTACTTCTAGCTGGGTTGGAGAACGAGCGATACCGTGCTTGGACACAAGTTCCTTCTTGTACTCTAGACACTGGTTGGCCACTAACCATTGGCGTCAACGTACTTCTAGCTGGGTTGGAGAACGAGCGATACCGTGCTTGGACACAAGTTCCTTCTTGTACTCTAGACACTGGTTGGCCACTAACCATTGGTGTCAACGTACTTCTAGCTGGGTTGGAGAACGAGCGATACCGTGCTTGGACACAAGTTCCTTCTTGTACTCTAGACACTGGTTGGCCACTAACCATTGGTGTCAACGTACTTCTAGCTGGGTTGTAGTACGAGCGATACCGTGCTTGGACACAAGTTCCTTCTTGTACTCTAGACACTGGTTGGCCACTAACCATTGGTGTCAACGTACTTCTAGCTGGGTTGGAGAACGAGCGATACCGTGCTTGGACACAAGTTCCTTCTTGTACTCTAGACACTGGTTGGCCACTAACCATTGGTGTCAACGTACTTCTAGCTGGGTTGGAGAACGAGCGATACCGTGCTTGGACACAAGTTCCTTCTTGTACTCTAGACACTGGTTGGCCACTAACCATTGGTGTCAACGTACTTCTAGCTGGGTTGGAGAACGAGCGATACCGTGCTTGGACACAAGTTCCTTCTTGTACTCTAGACACTGGTTGGCCACTAACCATTGGTGTCAACGTACTTCTAGCTGGGTTGGAGAACGAGCGATACCGTGCTTGGACACAAGTTCCTTCTTGTACTCTAGACACTGGTTGGCCACTAACCATTGGTGTCAACGTACTTCTAGCTGGGTTGGAGAACGAGCGATACCGTGCTTGGACACAAGTTCCTTCTTGTACTTTAGACACTGGTTGGCCACTGACCATTAGTGTCAACGTACTTCTAGCTGGTTTGGAAAACGAGCGATACCGTGCTTGGACACAAGTTCCTTCTTGTACTTTAGACACTGGTTGGCCACTAACCATTGGTGTCAACGTACTTCTAGCTGGGTTGTAGTACGAGAAATACCGTGCTTGGACACAAGTTCCTTCTTGTACTCTAGACACTGGTTGGCCACTAACCATTGGTGTCAACGTACTTCTAGCTGGGTTGGAGAACGAGCGATACCGTGCTTGGACACAAGTTCCTTCTTGTACTCTAGACACTGGTTGGCCACTAACCATTGGTGTCAACGTACTTCTAGCTGGGTTGGAGAACGAGCGATACCGTGCTTGGACACAAGTTCCTTCTTGTACTCTAGACACTGGTTGGCCACTAACCATTGGTGTCAACGTACTTCTAGCTGGGTTGTAGTACGAGCGATACCGTGCTTGGACACAAGTTCCTTCTTGTACTCTAGACACTGGTTGGCCACTAACCATTGGTGTCAACGTACTTCTAGCTGGGTTGGAGAACGAGCGATACCGTGCTTGGACACAAGTTCCTTCTTGTACTCTAGACACTGGTTGGCCACTAACCATTGGTGTCAACGTACTTCTAGCTGGGTTGGAGAACGAGCGATACCGTGCTTGGACACAAGTTCCTTCTTGTACTCTAGACACTGGTTGGCCACTAACCATTGGTGTCAACGTACTTCTAGCTGGGTTGTAGTACGAGCGATACCGTGCTTGGACACAAGTTCCTTCTTGTACTCTAGACACTGGTTGGCCACTAACCATTGGTGTCAACGTACTTCTAGCTGGGTTGGAGAACGAGCGATACCGTGCTTGGACACAAGTTCCTTCTTGTACTCTAGACACTGGTTGGCCACTAACCATTGGTGTCAACGTACTTCTAGCTGGGTTGGAGAACGAGCGATACCGTGCTTGGACACAAGTTCCTTCTTGTACTCTAGACACTGGTTGGCCACTAACCATTGGTGTCAACGTACTTCTAGCTGGGTTGGAGAACGAGCGATACCGTGCTTGGACACAAGTTCCTTCTTGTACTCTAGACACTGGTTGGCCACTAACCATTGGTGCCAACGTACTTCTAGCTGGGTTGGAGAACGAGCGATACCGTGCTTGGACACAAGTTCCTTCTTGTACTCTAGACACTGGTTGGCCACTAACCATTGGTGCCAACGTACTTCTAGCTGGGTTGGAGAACGAGCGATACCGTGCTTGGACACAAGTTCCTTCTTGTACTCTAGACACTGGTTGGCCACTAACCATTGGTGCCAACGTACTTCTAGCTGGGTTGGAGAACGAGCGATACCGTGCTTGGACACAAGTTCCTTCTTGTACTCTAGACACTGGTTGGCCACTAACCATTGGTGCCAACGTACTTCTAGCTGGGTTGTAGTACGAGCGATACCGTGCTTGGACACAAGTTCCTTCTTGTACTCTAGACACTGGTTGGCCACTAACCATTGGTGCCAACGTACTTCTAGCTGGGTTGTAGTACGAGCGATACCGTGCTTGGACACAAGTTCCTTCTTGTATTCTAAACTCCAGTCTGTCTTTGCCAACGTAGGCATACAGACTGAGATCTAGGTAGCCTACTAACCATTGGTGTCATTGCTAAAGTACTTCTAGCAGAGTTGGAGTACAGGAGATATCCATTGGTTGTGCTTGGACACAAGTTCCTTCTTGTACTCTAAACTCCAGTCTGTCTTTGTCAACGCAGGCATACAGACTGAGATATAGGTAGCCTACTAACCATTGGTGTCATTACTCAAGTACTTCAAGCAGAGTTGGAGTACAGGAGATATCCATCGGTTGTGCTTGAACACAAGTTCCTTCTTGTATTCTAAACTCCAGTCTGTCATTGCCAACGTAGGCATACAGACTGAGATATAGGTAGCCTACTAACCATTGGTGTCATTACTCAAGTACTTCAAGCAGAGTTGGAGTACAGGAGATATCCATCGGTTGTGCTTGAACACAAGTTCCTTCTTGTATTCTAAACTCCAGTCTGTCATTGCCAACGTAGGCATACAGACTGAGATATAGGTAGCCTACTAACCATTGGTGTCATTACTCAAGTACTTCAAGCAGAGTTGGAGTACAGGAGATATCCATCGGTTGTGCTTGGACACAAGTTCCTTCTTGTTCTCTAAACTCCAATCTGTCATTGCCAACGTAGGCATACAGACTGAGATATAGGTAGCCTACTAACCATTGGTGTCATTGCTAAAGTACTTATAGCAGAGTTGGAGTACAGGAGATATCCATCGGTTGTGCTTGGACACAAGTTCCTTCTTGTTCTCTAAACTCCAATCTGTCATTGCCAACGTAGGCATACAGACTGAGATATAGGTAGCCTACTAACCATTGGTGTCATTGCTAAAGTACTTATAGCAGAGTTGGAGTACAGGAGATATCCATCGGTTGTGCTTGAACACAAGTTCCTTCTTGTTCTCTAAACTCCAATCTGTCTTTGCCAACGTAGGCATACAGACTGAGATCTAGGTAGCCTACTAACCATTGGTGTCATTGCTAAAGTACTTCTAGCAAGATTGAAGTACAGGAGATATCCATCGGTTGTGCTTGGACACAAGTTCCTTCTTGTTCTCTAAACTCCAATCTGTCATTGCCAACGTAGGCATACAGACTGAGATATAGGTAGCCTACTAACCATTGGTGTCATTGCTAAAGTACTTCTAGCAAGATTGAAGTACAGGAGATATCCATCGGTTGTGCTTGGACACAAGTTCCTTCTTGTTCTCTAAACTCCAATCTGTCATTGCCAACGTAGGCATACAGACTGAGATATAGGTAGCCTACTAACCATTGGTGTCATTGCTAAAGTACTTCAAGCAGATTGGACACGCCATATACACCAGTCCCACCGGAACCAGGAGAGCATATTGGGCAATATGAAAAGGTACAGATGGCTACCCGAAAAGGAGAATATCTTTGTACAGAAAATGTGTAAAACACAAGTCTCATGGAATACTCCGATTGACACTATAGTGAATAATCTAGTTATACAAATTCAGGGTACGATGTGGACAAAAGAAATTCAAACTGAAACTAAGTTGGATGGACATAAATCTAAACCGTGGTTCGATCGCGAATGCTATCTACATAAAAAAAAGCTCTGAAGTAAAATCTAGAATTAGACATGACGTAACCACGCAATAATCTTTGAAAGGAAGGCGATAAAAACGTGGTGATTTTCTTTTAATGGTAAAACACAAGCTTTCAGGCAAGAATGTCCTTCTTCAGGTTACAACTTGGAAATATTTTAAAACTATGGACATGAAAGATAGCCAAATAAAGTAGGTAAATATTTCAGCTGGAGGGATTGGCGAGGTAAAACACGGAGTCCATAGTTTTAAAATATTTCCAAGTTGTAACCTGAAGAAGGGCATTCTTGCCTGAAAGCTTGTTTTTTACCATTAAAAGAAAATCACCACGTTTTTATCGCCTTCATTTCAAAAATCTGGAATTATTTAATAAATCAAATGATACGAAGGATCATAAGATATACGTGCTAGCAAGGAAGAAATACATAGCCTTACTAAATGTCAAAATAAAAAATATTTCTGTACAATACAAGAGAAAATAAACCAGTCATGAGATTCCACTGAATTCTGGAAAACAATAGCCTTATTAAAAAATAAAAGAACTATATATGGAAACATACCATATCCACCGGTCCCGTACACAAGGTATTTCTTATATTCTAAACACCAGTCTGTCATTGTTAACGTAGGCGCACAGACTGCGATCTAGGTAGCTTACTAACCATTGGTGTCATTGCTAAAGTACTTCTAGCAGGATTGAAGTATGGGAAATATATCCACCGGTCCCCCGTACACAAGGTATTTCTTGGAATATAGGTTTTAGGTATTGCCAACAAGATCTTCTAGTACCATAGACATCAGTCTATGAGTTCGCTGGTCGTCTATTTTTTTAAGGAGACAGAGGCTGTTCACACTTGGTTATCTCGTATGTCTTCAATAAAGGTCACTGTAATATCTTTCAGAGTTATTATCTCAATCACGATATACATGTTAAAAGGTACAACTTCCTTAAGTTTTGTCTATGAGTGTATATTGGTTATCTCGTGTGTCTTCAATAATGGTCACTGTAATATCTTTCAGAGTTATTATCTCAATCCCGATATACATGCTAAAAGGTACAACTTCCTTAAGTTTTGTCTATGAGTGTATATATGATTCGAAATAAATGCATTGGAGTAATGCTCTTCCGCCAAGCCCATCTCATCTAATATTTTTATCAATGTTGTATGGTCTGTGCGTATATAATATTTGATCATATAGATCATAAGAAACACATATTGCCAAAAAATGAATATTATAAATTTATCGATTGATGGCTGTAGAAAGTAAAATTGGTTGTGTTTTGTTACCCCCTTTTCAAACTATGATTGTTCTCTAAATGAAGCTGTGGCTAACTTAAGTGTATACTTGACTAGCCGAATGACCCGGGCAACGCCCGTGTTTTACCCGATTGAATGTTTTTATTCAAATACTATTTGTTACAATTATAAATTGGCGCCTTATATAAATGCCTAAGTTAGTTAATAACTATAGCCTATGTGTTTTATCTGTCTATGTACTGTTGGCTTCCGTAGGCGTCTCTTACTGGGAAAAAGAAAGAGAGGATTCCATTTGGTTATTAACTAATATATGCATTTATTTAAGGAGCGACCCGCTCCAACACAATGGTTACAAAAACGAAAAAGCGAGTGGGGGGGGGGGGGGGGGGGGGGGGGCAAAGGTGGCGTGATCGTAGCCGACCAATAGGAGGGCGCCATTCCAAAAAAAAAAAAAAAAGCAAACGGTGACAGAGATGACTGATGAAGAATGACGCTCGTAACTGTATATAGAATATTTCAACAATTGTTTTGAAATATTCATATTTCTGTACTATTTGTTCCAAGACCTTGGTAAATGCTCTTAATTGTGATTACACTCATGTACAAAACTTAAGGAAGTTGTACCTTTCAGCATGTATATAGGGATTCAGACAATAACTCTGAACGATATTATATTGACCTTTATTGAAGACACACGAGATAACCAAGTGTGAACAGCCTCTGTCTCCTTAAAAAAGCAGATAACCGTCGACATCTAAAACTTTCCACTTCCTTAAGTTTTGTCCATGAGTATATACCATCGACACGAAATTTTAATCTTTCGTTATACTTTTCAAAAATTAAAACAATTTCGTTTAAACGAAGTTGTACACAGGATGTTCGGTTTTAAGCAATCCTCGTTGAACTCTACCCATCAACTTACTTGGAAGACACAGATTTGATATCAACTCCCATCAAGAGAGCTTTAAAAAAAGAGTTACAAAGGAAAGAAGTATTCTAAAAATAACCTGGTAGGTAGCTCACAATGTCATCAGATAAAGGTAGACAAAGCATCGTTTCAGGACTTATCAGGACTATCGTGGAGCCACAAAGGAAGGATAAGTCACCCCGCTCAATACATAAATGCATGCGGCAGCAACATTCAATTAAGGGAGGGCTATTAGTCGGGCGTAGGTGGCGCGCGAGAAGGGAAATTTGCATACCCGCCGGACCAGTAAGCTTTCGAGTGACATCTCGCAGCCGTGACACACGGAACGTTGATGATTTAAAAAAAAAATTGGTGAAGTTTTGTAGAATTTATTTTTATAGATTTCTTTAGGAGTATTTTTTTTTTTTTGCTTATCCCTAGTATACGTGGTACAGGCCATGATAATCATGGTGGGTAGAAGTAGGCGACTGCTTTTACTAGTAAGTGCACCACATGTCTATACAAGTGAAAAGCAGTTCGACTTTGCACTTACAAATATGCCAAAGCCCCGAGGAGTATCACTTACTAACGTAAAGTAGTTAGGGATGTATGCAATTTTGTTGCGAAAACTTCCTTTGTTTGGAACATAACGCTATTCCCTCCTGTTATTTGTTATGAAAACTACGTCATTTGTTTCTGATTAAGTAATATTCCTTCAGCTTCTTAGGTTTATCTTCAGCTAAAAGTACTGAATGAGTTTCACAGCATGTTTCAAATTAGGTAGAGGAGAGCTTCAGATCCTGAATTCTTTAAAATACAATTTTCAAGTGATGTTTCTTTGGTTTCAAAACACAATGGTTCTCGAAAACCCCGCTCTTTTTTTGTGAAAACATGAGGGTTCCTTTAACTCTGTTCATTGTTGTAAAGGGTTTCTTTAACCTTTTGCTCATTGTTGTGACAATTTAAAGGTTTATTTAACCCTGTGCATTGTTATAAAAATTATAGAGCTTCTTTAACCCTGTTCATTGTTGTAAAGTGTTTCCTTAACCTTTTGCTCATTGTTGTGACAATTTGAAGGTTTATTTAACTCTGCCATTGTTGTAAAAACTTGAAAGCTTCTTTGATCCTCCTCATTGTTTTTTTTTTTAAATCTTATCCATTGTTGTAAAGAACCTAGGTTTTTTTAATCTTACTCATTGTTGTAAATAAAACCTAGGTTTTCTTTAATATTACTCATTGTTGTAAATAAAACCTAGGTTTTCTTTAATATTACTCATTGTTGTAAATCACCTAAGTTTTCTCTCTTTAATCTTACTCTCATTGTTGTGAACTACCTAGGTTTTCTTTAATCTTACTCATTGTGTTGTAAAGAATACATAGTTTTTTTAAAAATCTTACTCACATTGTTGTGAAAAACCTTTATCATTGTATAAACTTCTTTAACACTCTTCATTGTTGTATTAAAAACTTGATTCCTCCTTGAGCTCCGTCATGTGTTAAAACTTCATGTTTATTTTTCAAGTTATATTCTTTGGAAACAATGGCTTCTTCGAGGAATTAATCTTTGTTTTAGGAGTTTCAATACCATGTTTTGATTTTAGTTATGGAAATTTAGAATCCTTTTCTGTCCTTTATTGTGCAAATTTGAGGTTTTTCTTCAATATTTCATCTTTTTACAGATATTTCCTGAAGTTTCATTAAAAAAACTCTTCATAACTATTATTTTATTCGTTTTAACTATTTCTCTCTCTCTCTCTCTGAATTCTAATAGGCTATCCCCTTTTCCATTTGAACTTCAAAATAACTAGCTTTACATTCAAATTACAAAAAAAAAAAAAAAAAACTCCATTTAAAGAAATAAATATAATACAATAAGAAATATTTATGTTATCTTAATTCACTGAATGGTACTTCCAGGTCTTCAGACCAACAGCAGATGTACCCCTCTTTCCTCGATTTCAAGATTATGAACAGTACATCTTAGAATGTTCAAATTTAATGGTAAAATTAAAACATTCCTGAAATGCCCCAAATGCGATTCCCAACCAGCCAGTTCTGAACATCTATTGAATTGTATGAAATCTTCCAAAAAAACACCTCTGGGAAAACCCCAGGACTATAATAGAAAAGCTGAGACAATGGAACCTAATGGAGATCGTTTAAACGACTTGAGGAATATAAGCAACAACAACAACATATATTATCTTAATTATAATTACGATAACTATCATATAACAATTACAACTATTATTCTTACTATTACAAAACTATCATTTAAAAAATGTACAGTTCGTTTCAGAGACCTATAAAATCAAAATTGAAAAAAAAAAAGTATTACAAAACAGCAAATTAAAGAAAAAAAACTGGCCTGAGAAAGTCAAATTTATCTTTTCCCGAGTAGGGCAAAACCAGATTGTAAGTTGACCAGATTAAAGTTTTGAAAAATCACTCGAATTTAGGATAACAAGAAACAATCAAATTTTTTAAATAGATGATAAAAAAAAGATCAAAGAGTTCCGCGGCAACCTCACTTCCTCTGCCCATTAAATCTTACAGTAGATCATCCCCCCCCCCCCCCCATCAATTTATCACCCCATCCTTCCATATAATCCCTAATACCACTCCCCAACTTGCAAAAGACTTCATTTTTTAACGTGCCTTTTTTTCTCTTTCTCTCTCTCTCTCTCTCTCTTTTCCACATTTCTCTCTTGAGACTCATATATATTCATATCCTACAACAAAACTTATCACTGATGTCGTTTTTTAAAAATTCCTAAAAGTATTTTTGGTTTTGTTTTCTTTTTCCCGCCTTTTTTTTTTCTTCAAAATTATCTTTTGGTCATTTTTTCACCCTCGTCTGTTGCATTATAACTGCAAATCGATATGCATTTTAAAAGTAATTTTATTTATTTATGAATAACATACGCTATTTTTGTGGTAGATTTAATGTACTTTTTATTAATATTTTTTAAAATATTTAAAACGTGTGTAATTTCTTTTTAAACTATATTTTTGTATTTAATTTTAGGAAAATTTTTATATTTCTAAAACTTGCGCGCTTTTTAAACATTCTTATTTTGATAACTTGATAAAAATATTTTATTAAAGTGGTATTGGTTTTATTTGATAAAGAAATATTAGGTTTGTTATAAAGTTTTGAATCACATTACAGATCTTAATTTTACAAATATTGCAGAAAATTGTTTAAAATGATAGACTTTATTTTGAGAGAAGTTTAGGATTTTAAAGTAATTTTCACAAATATATTGCGTTCTCACTCTCAGCTCAAAAATATATTTTTTAAAAATATTTTCCTTATTCTCAAAGTTTGCTCGAAATTCGACACTAACATTGTATTATGGTTATATATATGTGATGAGGTCCTGTTGACTCTTGTAGAATCCTGTCGACTAAAAATGTGGTGAGGTATCCAGTCGACTTAAACAGTGGTGTGAGATCCTGTCGACTCTCGCTATACTGTGTTGACCGAGAGGAACAGTCAGGGCGTGGAGAGTTTTCCAGTACCTCTCTGCACCTTGGAAGACCTTTAACAGTTCTCACAGAGTACAGGTAGTCGTGGTCGAGGCAGAGTGGAAAGCTTGGGAATGTCCATACACAAAAAAACGAAGACACAGTTGCACTAAGAAAGTTCCGTGAACAGATAAAAGTTGAGCTAGGAGCTAAATAGGGAGATAGAAGAGTTCTTACTGTTCTACATGGTCGATGAGGTGGACCCAACATGAAAATCTTGTTATAGGTATTATACAATAAAAGGTTGTTGGTCAAATTACCATATATATATATATACAAATATATATAAAGACAAAAAATTGCTTTTTTATCATCATAATTTTCGTTGGTTTTTTTTTAAATAGTAGCGTTTTTAAACTTTAATTTTGGTATAAAACCAGTTTTATATGAAGATATATATATACAGAAACAAATATAATCATTTTATAAATCCAAAAGATAATTTCTTCTCAGATCTTACCAACCAAAAGAAAAATAAAAAGCCAGACGAACATTCCACGTGGAAGGCCATACGTTCCCGCCCCAATTATTCAAATCTAGCGCAACTGTGGAGCAACATTTTAGCAGCTGTGTTGCAAGATTCTTTCTCCATATGAAACTTTCGTTTGGTTCAGAGACACTTTTTATAAATACTTCTGATGTATTATTTTTTTTAAATAACCGTTTTTCTCAGATTAAAAAAAATATATATTTGGTATAAAATAATAATGACATATTAAAAAATAAATATCTTTATCGTTATTGATTTACGAGAGAACTCGAAAATAAGTCAAAAAGATTAAAATTATTTTTCATTGAGTTTTTAAATTTCTCAACGATACAATATATTATGAATTATCCAAATATAATTAGTTGAAAACATTTACAAAATGAATATGTGTAAACAAATTGTAACGAATTGAACTTAATATAAACACTTTAATATTTCTATTAACAATTTTGAAAAAAAAAATTGAAGATGGTCAAATTTAAATAAATATATTAAATATTCTGTGAATTACTCTATGATTGTTCATCAGGAAAAGAAAAAAAATAATACCAAGGACACCCACAGAGTTTGATAACATTAACCCAGAAAATGACAAAAAAAAAAAGTGACCGACCCCTATAATTAATACTATAGCCTATAATTAATCCTATTGCTGTTTTTTTTTCCTGGCTATTTTTGGTATTTTATATCCTGTAAGTAACATTTGGTTAGCTGGTGTTGTAGCTATAAATAGCGCTTATTCATTCTCTCTCTATTATCTTTCTGAAAATATGCAAATTTCTATTTTACAACAAAAATTGCATATTGGATCTGAAGTGATTCTTTATTACTATCCATATTCCGTCTTTATTAAGATATCTTCTTCTATTATGACATGGTTGTTGAGAATATAGATATATGTAATCTATAATGATATGCAAATATGTATAGAACATATATATATCGATTTGTAGAAATAAGTATCAATAAATAAATTAGCATATGCAATTATTATATGATGCAATTTAGGTTTAATGAGATGCGAAATTAAATGTAAAACTTTTAAGGAAAAAGTAAAAATTTGTAGTTATTTTATTCTATTATAGATATATTTTTATTATGACTATTAACTCTGTGTTAATTTTTCTGACTTGTCAATTTTTCTGTTGATATTGTTTTGGTTGCCGAATATATACATAAAAGCATAGGGAGCCTCTCCCGTCATAACGTCTAGTTTTGACGTTTAATTTTGACGGGAGAGGCGCCCTATGCTTTTATAAATCAATTTCCTCCCGGTAAAATTTCCATATATATATGTAGTATATTTTAATTGTAATATAATAACATTGTTAGAGTATAGCTCATTTCTTTTAATTAGTTAAGTTAGATTCATTAAGATCATACCACCCCATTAAAATATATACTGTCCGTATCTGCTATCACCCCCAATATCTCATATGATATGCTATAACTCTTTATTAATATAACCTGTAGCCTCCTTATTTATATTTACTATATATTTTTATACCGTTAAACCTCTTTATAGCGCCTTCCTCTCTATAACGCCCGATTTTAAATATGTAGTACAATGTGATTTACATTAAAAGTGACCTGTCTATAGCACCCCCTCTCCATAGCACCCTATTTTGGTGAATCCCAAGAGGGGGGCGCTATAGACAAATTTAAATGTATATCTAATTTCTAATTAAAACGACATATATATATTATACCAAAAAAATAAATTCATTTACCAATAATATTTCAGCTGGTTGAACGAGCCAACCTTTTTCAAGGTACAATAACATATTAGCATTGGATTCTAAAAGATAAAATACGAAAAGAATAAGTATTCAAATATGATCATAGAATTGAGACAATTTCCAATTAGTATGATAGCTTAAATTGTTCAAACTTTTATATATAAAGTTGTGTGTTACCTATATAATTATAGATAAAGAATTCTTCCTGATTTGAAATTAAACATAAAACATGGTGGAGGAAGACGAGTTTCTTTTATTGATGCATAGGTGCAAGCTTTCGGGTATTCCTTCCTACCATTTGTACCATAGTTCTTATAAGTCGCGCTTTATTTCTCGCCTGTTGAAGGGTTTTTACCCGAAAGCTTGCACCTATGCATCAATAAAAGAAACTCGTCTTCCTTCACCATGTTTTTTCGTTTAACCTATATAAATAATTCTTCTTAAAAATTGCTTGGCAATTAAATAAAATGTTCTTAAGTTATTTAAATGGCATTATAATGAGTTTATTCTTTTACATTTATTTTTTATTTTATCAATTAGGGTGTTGGTGGAAGGATGGTCTAAACCGTTGGTTTTCGACCGCTATGACCCGGGTTCAATTCCCGCATTGGGCACTTTTTTCTGATTAAAAAAAAATGCTCCAATGGCCCCCGATTCTTGCAAAAGTCCAAACCCTACCAGCGAGTGCAAGTAACCAAACGGGGCTCTGGCACATTTGTTAGTACAAAGTCGAACTGCTTTTCACATGTGTAGACATGTAGGGCATTTACAGTAAAAGCAGTCGCCAACTTCTACCCAACATGATTATCATGGCCTGTACCACGTGTACTAGGGATAAGCAAACAAACAAACAATTAGCTCGATGTTATCGTTTATTCACAGAATAAATATTATTTAAATTCTATATTTTAGAGTGTGCGAGAGAGATAAAAAATATATGATTTTTTTATATATATAAAGGTAATGAAACGTGGGTTCTGTAATTTGTTAAAATTATTTTTAAAAAGATAAAAATGAAAAATAGAATTGACTTGACAACACTGGATGGCAATTGCCAAAGAATCGTCTGCAGTGATAAATGGAAAAGTCAAGAGCGCGTTAAATTATTGCCATTCGATAAAATAATAGAACACATTTCCTGTTGTTGTTTATTTCCTATGTATATTACATAAAAATGTGAATATTTCATTTAAAATATCATTATATTATATGCACACACACATATTTGTATTAAAATTACAATTATATTCTCACAATGAGTATCTTTTTTATTTAAAAAAAACGCTAGCTTTCAAGTGTTAATCGCTCTTCAACGGGCTTACTAAAATATTGACTTTATCCCACCAGAAATATTTACAAAAAACAAACGCGCGCAGCGTGGAAATTTATAACTGAACATTTTTTATAATTTTCAGTTATAAATATCCAAGCTGAACGCGTTTGTTTTTGTAAATATTTCTGATGGGATCAAGTCGATATTTTAGTAAGCCCGTTGAAGAGCGATTAACGCTTGAAAGCTAGCGTTTTTTAAATAAAAAAGATACTCATTATGAGAATATATTTGTAATTTCAATACTTTTTTCACAATTTTATCATGAATACACATATTTGTATAAAAATTTACGCGATGTATAATGAATTTAAAAACAATTTACTATCATATTAATACCAATTTGAAAAAAATATATGATTAGACACAATTTGGATTATAGATTAGAAACACAAGGTAATAAGACCAAATAAATAGTATGTGACGTTTTGGTAACAGCGTTGTGACCATCATAAGACAAAAGTACTAACTATTGTACTGAATACTGATATACTGAATGAACATTCAGTTATTGTTGTTGTTGTCGTGACCAAAGAAGAGCCTCAGATGTCTCCATACATCTCCATCACAGCAGCAGCAATATCCACTATCTTGGATGTGTAAAGCTGCTGCTCTGGGTCTATGTCAATTTTCTGCAAGGCTGCGACCATTGCTGGGTATGAGAATATGTGGGTAGGTGTTAGTTCCACACCAGGACAGTTGTTGCATGCTCTATAAGTTCTTGTGCCATCTGGATGTATTGTCATTACTTTATAGTGTTTTGTTCTAAGTCTTGTTATAGTTTTTGTCAGTTTTCTCTCAGAGTTTATTTCACATATCTGATCTTTTCTTATTTTCTGTTTGATTATCTTGTATTTTGCCAAAGCATCAGCGTCAAATACTGACATTTGTTCTTTTCTTTGGCTCAGCTTTCTGGCTTCCTTTGCCAATTCATCTGCCATTTCATTACCCTCGATCCCAACATGGACAAGAATCCATTGTAGAATGCAGTTCTTCTCCAATGTCTCCAGTTGGGTAAGTATGAACATTCAGTACTTTTGTCTAATGATGGTAATAGCGTTGTTACCGAAACCTTACATATTATTTATTTATTTGATTTTATTAACTTGTAGTTGAAAAATAGCTATAAAAATTAGTATACATTTATATAATCTAGTGTTGTCATTTATACCCTTATTAATATGTCGCTATTTATAATACAGTAGAATCACCCATGAGAGATTATAGCCTAAAAAACATGGCCAAACATGGACTCTCCTAGAATTGGTCTTTTATCAGGATTTATTTCAGTTAAAAGACTCCTCATGACTTGACCTGATATGACAGAGTTTCTGATAAAAGACTACCTTCAGGAGAAACCATTTTAACCATGTTTTTACGGTTATGTTCTCTCATGAGAAACTTTGTAGCTATACAAGTTGTAAGTGGAAAAAATTACGCAAAATATTTATAAAAATTACATTTCAGCAAAATAATTATTTTTAAATATAAAATAAACGTATTTGTGTGTGAAATATTATTTATTTTATATATAATAGTAGCTGTATTAAATAGAGTATCTTAAAATGATTTTTCTCCAAATTCTTTTAAAACAATAAAAAAGACAAATTTGAAAAGAAAAAAACTTTGAACGACTATTGTTATAGGTCTCTTTGACTTTGTTTTTCTTCTCTGAGTCCACCAAGTTTTTTTTTTATATAACTTTGACTTTTTATTTTGCTTTATTCGCATTTACTTTTGTTTCTAAAGTTTGATATTTTTATTGATTTCTCTTTAAAATATTGAGGAACAAACCTCAAGACATCTACTGATCGATTGCCCAGCATTTCAAGATTATAGAATGAAGAATGAACTAGTTGTTTGTGAACTTAACGATTTGATTTCCGATAAAAATCATATTTAAAGTTCAATTCATTTTGTAAATACATTCTAAACTTTCTACAAAAATATGGATCTCTAATGTTTTCATGCGTTGAATAATGTAAATAACTTATGTAAATAAACTTTTCTCCTTGTTTGGCGCAAGTATCCCTTGCGGGATATAGCGCTTTGAAAATAAAATAATTGAAATTTTAAAATATTATACAAATATATTTCTTAAGAAAAAAAGGCATCTCCTTATCATGTAACTTAATCTTATCCCAGTACAATATCACATTTGTACTATATATTCATATATATTTATAATACAATATATTTAATTTATATATATCACACAGGTTTATGTCTATTTTTCTAACTTTGATTATAAATATATAAACGGTTATTTATTTTACTTATTTGCCTTTTTTTTTAAAGCAGTGCGCAATTTTTCTATGACATTTTTTTATTTATTTATCAATTGCAGAATACACGCTATATCCACAATTCGGATATTTGCGTGTGAAATATATAAATTTGAATGAGGAAAAAAAAAAGAAAAAAGTAGTTTAAAGAGATATATACATATTTACATATCAGTATGCAAATTGATTACATTAGTAGTCACTTATTTAGTTAAGTACATTCTGCAGAATTTGTTGAATCTTTGGTATATTCTATGACAGGATCCGGAAATTATTCAAATATTGTCATTATAGAGAATCGTTTGTATAATAATCGACTTATGCAATTTTAAACGTAAATATTATATGGGTCCATCCCAAAATCCTATCCTACAGCCTCAAAGTGGAGGGAGGGTGTAAACAGGTAGCACAGGACATCGGTAACTCCTGGTAGGGCCACCCCGGCTAATGTATCAATTGTCTGTTATCCATAGTCTACACTCCATGTTAGGAGACCAAAGGAAGTCACACTGAGTGGTACTTCCAGGTCTTCAGACCAACAACACCCTTCTTTCCTTCTCCATAACGACCTCTGGTAAAACCCCAGGTCTATAATAGAAAAGCTGAGACAATAGAACCTAATGTCAGGAGACCAAAAGAAGCAAAGTCACACTGAGTGGTACTTCCAGGTCTTCAGACCAACAACACCCTTCTTTCCTTCTCCATAAAACCTCTGGTAAAACCCCAGGTCTATAATAGAAAAGCTGAGACAATAGAACCTAATGGAGATCGTTTAAACGCCTTGAGGAATAAGCAACAATAATAAACGTATATATTCCTATAATCTTTTAGTTTTATCAATATACACCAATATTATAAAATAAATGAAGCTTCCAGGGTTAAGTTTCTTGTGCAACTTTTTATTTTTAAGCTTTCGGACTTGTCAGTCCTTGAAAATAAAAAGTTGCACAAGAAACTTTTAACCCTGGAAGCTTCATTTATTTTCTAATATTATAAATCAGGGAAGAACATTTATTTATTAACCAATATTACATTCAACACTCGAATTCAACACTCGAAGGCTTACTGTTAGATTGAAGTAGGTGTTGAATTATAGGCAGTTATATATTAAAGTTCATTTAGTAAATCTCGCGCCTCCCCGTGCTCACTCTCAGTTGTATCTTCGCCTGTTGAAGAGCGACAACTCGAAAGCTCGCTGTGTTTTTTGTAATCAAGAAACTTATTGCGTAAGGTTTTTTAAATATATTTTTTATAAAAAGATATCGCAATTTTATTATATCTAAAGTAAAGTTATTGTGGGATATGCAAAAACGGTTGAATTATAGTAAGCGTATTGAATTTTAGTTGGTTTAAATTATTAATGTAGATAATTTATCTGGAAATTTTGCATAATAGTTTAATAATAGTAGGTATTGAATGATAGAGTTTGTTCAATTAAGGTAGATAATTTTTTTGGGGGTTTTAAAACGGTTGAATTATAGCAAGTTTTGAATGGTGGTTCAATTAAGGTAGTTAATTTGTTTGGGGTTTTTAAAACAGTTGAATTATAGTAAGTTTTGAATGGTGGTTCAATTAAAGTAGATAATTTGTTTGGGGTTTAAAACGGTTGAATTATAGTAAGTTTGAATGGTGGTTCAATTAAGGTAGATAATTTGTTTGGGGGTTTTAAAATAGTTGGATTATAGTAAGTTTTGAATGGTGGTTCAATTAAGGTAGATAATTTGTTTGGGGGTTTTAAAACGGTTGAATTATAGTAAGTTTTAAATGTGGTGGTTCAATTAAGGTAGATAATTTGTTTGGGGTTTTTAAAACGGTTGAATTATAGTAAATTTTGATTGGTGGTTCAATTAAGGTAGATAATTTGTTTGGGGGTTTTAAAACGGTTGAATTATTACAAGTTTTGAATGGTGGTTCAATTAAAGGTAGATAATTTGTTTGGGGGTTTTAAAACGGTTGAATTATAGTAAGTTTTGAATGGTGGTTCAATTAAGGTAGATAATTTGTTTGGGGGTTTTAAAACGGTTGTGTGTGTGTGAATTATAGTAAGTTTTTAATGGTAGTTCAATTAAGGTAGATAATTTGTTTGGGGTTTTATAAAACGGTTGAATTATAGAAAGTTTTGAATGGTGGTTCAATTAAGGTAGATAATTTGTTTGGGGGTTTTAAAACGGTTGAATTATAGAAAGTCTTGAATGGTGGGTTCAATTAAGGTAGATAATTTGTTTGGGGTTTTATAAAACGGTTGAATTATAGAAAGTTTTGAATGATGGTTCAATTAAGGTAGATAATTTGTTTGGGGGTTTTAAAACGGTTGAATTATAGTAAGTTTTGAATGGTGGTTCAATTAAGGTAGATAATTTGTTTGGGGTTTTATAAAACGGTTGAATTATAGAAAGTTTTGAATGGTGGTTCAATTAAGGTAGATAATTTGTTTGGGGGTTTTAAAACGGTTGAATTATAGAAAGTTTTGAATGGTGGTTCAATTAAGGTAGATAATTTGTTTGGGGTTTTAAAAACGGTTGAATTATAGTAAGTCTTGAATAGTGGTTCAATTAAGGTAGATAATTTGTTTGGGGTTTAAAACGGTTGAATTATAGTAAGTATTGAATGGTGGTTCAATTAAGGTAGATAAATTAGCTGGGGTTATAGCAAAACTGTTGAATTATAGTAAGTTTTGAATGGGGGTTCAATTAAGGTAGATAATTTGTTTGGGGTTTTTGAAACGGTTGAATTATAGCGAGTTTTGAATAGTGGTTCAATTAAGGTAGATAAATTAGCTGGGGTTATGGCAAAACTGTTGAATTATAGTAAGTTTTGAATGGTGGTTCAATTGAGGTAGATAATTTGTTTGGGGTTTTATAAAACGGTTGAATTATAGTAAATTTTGAATGGTGATTCAATTAAGGTAGATAATTTGTGTTTGGGGTTTTAAAACGGTTGAATTATAGTAAGTTTTGAATGGTGGTTCAATTAAGGTAGATAATTTAGCTGGGGTTTTATAAACTGTTGAATTATAGTAAGTGTATGAAATATAGTCGGTTAAATTAAATAGGTTTTATTATTATAGAGAAAAATGAATTAATATTATAATCAATTATCTTTTTGCTATTAATTACTCAATACGATAAAAATGTCATTTTTAATTTGATGGGTAATAATAATTTTTTTAAAACGTTCATAAAAGGGCGGTTATATATTATGTTGTAAAATCAAGGGTAGTCATGTTCGCCTTTTATCGAAGAGTTCATATTCCGAACATAGTCACTTTGCTGAGTTCCGAGTAGAGCTAAACTCATAATATAAGAAACTATACACATTGACAAAAACTTTAAAAAATGGAAAATCTTTGATGTCGCCGGTCATCTGATTTTTTTTCTCTCTCTCTCTTAAGGAGACAAAAACATTTTTTTTTTGCACTTAGGTTATCTCGTATGTCTTCAAAAAAGATCACTATGTATCAAATATCTTTCAGAGTTATTGTCTGAATCCCGATATACATGCTAAAAGGTACAACTTCTCCTAAGTTTTGCTTATAAATTTATATTTTTCTGAAAATTGTATATTAATTCTAATTCTTTTTCAAATACTTTTTTTAAAGTTTAAATTTCATTTACGTTGGGGAAGAAATTGTGGGGATTGCTAGCGATGTCGTGTATTGAGTAACGTGTAGGACATCCACCTCGTTGAACGAATGATGTCGGCACTTTCCTTTACATGTCGGGAATGTCATCCCCGGGTCATATTTGCTATCACATCACATTGCTACATTCATGGACAAAACTTAAGGAAGTTGTATCTTTCAGCATGTATATCGGGATTCAGACAATAACTCTGAAAGATATTACAGTGACCTTTATTGAAGACACACGAGATAACCAATATACACTCATGGACAAAACTAAAGGAAGTTGTATCTTTCAGCATGTATATCGGGATTATAACTCTGAAAAATATTACAGTGACCTTTATTGAAGACACACGAGATAACCAATATACACTCATGGACAAAACTAAAGGAAGTTGTACCTTTTAGCATGTATATCGGGATTATAACTCTGAAAGATATTACAGTGACCTTTATTGAAGACACACGAGATAACCAATATACACTCATGGACAAAACTTAAGGAAGTTGTACCTTTCAGCATGTATATCGGGATTCAGACAATAACTCTGAAAGATATTACAGTGACCTTTATTGAAGACACACGAGATAACCAATATACACTCATGGACAAAACTTAAGGAAGTTGTACCTTTCAGCATGTATATCGGGATTCAGACAATAACTCTGAAAGATATTACAGTGACCTTTATTGAAGACACACGAGATAACTAATATACACTCATGGACAAAACTTAAGAAATTTGAACTTTTTACCATGTATATCGGGATTCAGACAGTAACTCTGAAAGATATTACAGTGACCTTTATTGAAGACATACGAGATAACCAATACACACTCATGGACAAACTTAAGAAAGTTGTACATTTTAGCATGTATATCGGGATTGAGACAATAACTCTGAAAGATATTTCAGTGACCTTTATTGAAGACACACGAGATAACCAATATATACTCATGGACAAAACTTAAGGAAGTTGTACCTTTTAGCATGTATATCGGGATTCAGACAATAACTCTGAAAGATATTACAGTTACCTTTATTGAAGACATACGAGATAACCAAGTGTGAACAAAAGTGCTTCTGTTTCATTAAAAGAAAAAAAGACGACTGGTGATATCAAGGACTTTTTATTTCCTTAAGTTTTGTCCATGAGTGTATATGAACCTTAAACACGATGACGTAATAGAAGGTTTTCAATAGGATTCAATTTGCTTTAACTTGCGCTGTCCATCAACTTTGTTCGTTCCTAGGCTTAAATTCTCCTCATCTCAAGAACCTGTTCACTTCTAAAATACACTCATGGACAAAACTTAAGAAATTTGAACTTTTTATCATATATATCAGGATTCAGACAGTAACTCTGAAAGATGTTACAGTGACCTTTATTGAAGATACACGAGATAACCAAGTGTAAACAAAATTGCCGCTTTCTTCTCCTTCAAAAAAAAAAAAAAAAAAGACGACCAGCGACATCAAATACTTTTCACTTCCTTAAGTTGCACCCATCAATTTAATTCCAATAACGCGCCCTCTCTATATATGATTGCTATAAACTATTAAACAAACATATGAACTTTTATTTTTCAAATGAAACAAACTTGTTACTGACCTTACAACAATGAAAAAATATTGAAAGGACTTGGCTCATCAATGCTGAATCGTCCAATACAGTATTGGAGCTCTAAAACGTGCCCTAGTAGATTAAATTGTCGAAACCGCTGGAATATTTCATCACTGATGAGCCAAGCCCCGTAATAATTTGTTTCATGGCTGAAAGGACACACACAGTAGGTAATCACTTTATTTTGTAAAATGAAAACAAAATTCGCACTAATAGTTTCAAAATACGTTAACAGATGGCGCGGAATGTATTTAACATATATATGTAATTGTATTTTTAATTCTCCGACTTATATCGGCAAAATGGCGATTTCTGGCTTTATTTTGACGGGAAAGGTACTATTTCTGCATTCATATATTTTTTTCCCAGCAAAAATTTATATTAGTAGATTAAATTTAATTGCCATCTATCATTAATATTTTACACAAATAAATTTACTGGCATTGTAAAAAATTTATAGCTGCATTGTACATCATGAATTGGTGTCTGCCTCTACACCAGTGGAACATTTTTTCTTCGGCAAATCAAGAAAATATTGCTTAGTTAAATATCGTGTGGTGGGAAATAGGGGCAATTTGGACTGTGACGTGGGCCACGTGTGAAAAAAAGAGCCAGTTTGGACTGTGACGTGGGCCACGTGTGAAAAAAAGAGCCAGTTTGGACTGTGACGAGGGCCACGTGTGAAAAAAGAGCCAGTTTGGACTGTGGGGAGGGCCACATGTGAAAAAAGAGCCAGTTTTGACTGTAACGGTGGCCACAAGTTAAAAAGGAGCCAGTTTGGACTGTGACGTGGGCCACGTGTGAAAAAAAGAGCCAGTTTGGACTGTAACGGAGGCCTAGTGTGAAAAAAAGAGCCAGTTTGGACTGTGACGTGGGCCACGTGTGAAAAAAAGAGCCAGTTTGGACTGTAACGGAAGCCTAGTGTGAAAAAAGAGCCAGTTTGGACTGTGACGTGGGCCACGTGTGAAAAAAGAGAGCCAGTTTGGACTGTAACGGAGGCCTAGTGTGAAAAAAGAGCCAGTTTGGACTGTGACGGAGGCCTAGTGTGAAAAAAGAGTCAGTTTGGACTGTGACGGTGGCCACGAGTTGAAATAGAGCCAGTTTTGACTGTGACGAGGACCACGTGTGAAAAAAAGAGCCAGTTTGGACTGTGACGTGGGCCACGTGTGAAAAAAAGAGCCAGTTTGGACTGTGACGGTGGCCACGAGTTAAAAAAGAGCCAGTTTTGACTGTGACGAGGGCCACGTGTGAAAAAAGAGCCAGCTTGGACTGTGGGGGAGGGCCACATGTGAAAAAAGAGCCAGTTTTGACTGTGACGAGGGCCACGTGTGAAAAAAGAGCCAGTTTGGACTGTGGGGAGGGCCACATGTGAAAAAAAGAGCCAGCTTGGACTGTGGGGGAGGGCCACAAGTTAAAAAGGAATCAGTTTGGCCTGTGACGAGGGCCACGTGTGAAAAAAGAGCCAGTTTGGACTCTGACGGTGTCCACGAGTTAAAAAAGAGCCAGTTTGGACTGTGACGAGGGCCACATGTGAAAAAAGAGCCAGTTTTGACTGTGATGAGGGTCACGTGTGACAAAAGAACCAGTTTGGACTGTGACGGTGGCCACAAGTTAAAAAGGAGCCAGTTTGGACTGTGACGGTGGCCACAAGTTAAAAAGGAGCCAGTTTGGACTGTGACGGTGGCCACAAGTTAAAAAGGAGCCAGTTTGGACTGTGACGAGGGCCACAAGTTAAAAAGGAGCCAGTTTGGACTGTGACGGTGGCCACGAGTTAAAAAGGAGCCAGTTTGGACTGTGACGGTGGCCACACATGTAAAAAAAAAAACAGCCAGTCTAGACTGACGAAGGAAATAAGCCAAAAGCGACGATATTCAGCCGAGTTCCCCAAGTTTGTCAAAGTTGTCGTGACAAGATCGTTGACCCCAAACTGCCAGATTGACAACAACAGATGTTACGTGAGTTTTATGCATCTATTCTGACAGAAGCGCTGTGTCTGTTATAAGACTTCTTTCCTAAGACAGTCAAGTCTTTAATTATAAAGTGTATTCGAATTTTGAATATTTGAAAACAACAGCAATCGATCTCATAGATGCCAGAAAATAGCACGCAACACCCTGAACAGAAAGATAAAATGTCTTCATGTCATATCTACCTACCTATATATAAAACATAAAGTTGCGGAAGGATGATATTCATGTATCAAAAGAGACATCTCTCCATTTCATTATGCATTAAAACACAATGCATTATTTGTACTTGAAATACCTACAAGATGTCACCTCCATAGCATATTCTCCAAATACAATAGACTCATTCTGGAGAATCTTTAATCTCCAAAGACAATAACAGCATAAACAGAAGATCTACCCCAACTATTCAACGCAGATGATGGCAACCCCTATTGAAACTGTACCCTCTACAACTGGAAACTATTTTTATTTTTGATTTTTCAAATGTATTTCTCTGAATCTCTATTGTATCTGTTACACGCCTTTGCGGAGCCAGTGGCCTGATGAAGCATGACCGCGCGAAAGCTTGCCTCCTAATACCTTAATAAAGAAACTGTGCAAATATTTTAAATTTATTTAACTCAATTATAATGCATTATATATATTACTCTAATAAAAAAAACTTTATTATTGGTGATAAGAAATGAACTACAACACCATTTTTGGAAAATTCAAAGAACTTAAACACCTTTTTATCAAATTATACCGATTTCTTAATATCCTCTCCTAAGGAAGTTATGAAATCGAAGCCGCTCCTGTACTAATGAGGAGCATAGCACGAAACCATAGTATACAGGTTTATGTTTGTCTGAATTCGCCAAAACTGGTATTGTGGTCCATTCCTTATCACCACAGTGACAAAATGTTTTATTGGGGTGGCGAAAATAATGTACTAGCCGAATGACCCGGGCAACGACCGGCTTTTACCCGATTAAATGTTTTATTCAAATACTATTCGTTACAATTATAAATTGGAGCCGTGGATGTCACTCTTGTGAAACGTCCCGCTCCAAACTTTACATGTACATTAGGTCAGCTGGTATTACCCCTCATTTTCACCGCTAGAGGCGCGAGCGAAAGAGCAAATTTGCAAATAACACGACGGATATTCGGGATAGAGACCTGAAATTTTCACTAAGAGTTTTTCCAGATTTTACTTTATATACTGTTAAAATATGTTGTGTATATGTTAAATAAGCCGAAATAGCTCAGTTAGGAGAGCGTTAGACTGAATATCTAAAGGTCCCTGGTTCGATCCCGGGTTTCGGCATCTTTTTTTAATTTTTAAATTTCTACTTACCGTACCGTAAAATCTATCCGTGAACTTCACACAGACAGAATAAGGCAATTATATAAGTAGATAGTTCTGATGCATATTGAAAAGGGAGTGGTGCTTCTTTTGATGCAGATACATATTTTTAATACAGACACATATATATATATATATATATATATATTAAGAAAAAGGCATCTCCTTATCGTGCAACTGAAAGCTGCTGATGGCTTGCGCCATCTTTCGGAATAAATATCAACTATTCTCGTTGATTTTTAATTATTCCAGAATTTGCCAAATACCCATTCTTGATTAATCAAGAAAAGCTAACCACGGACGCGTTTCGGGCTGTTGGCCCTCATCAGCGTGGTGCAAGCTGTACCTCAACGACCAAAAAACTGGTCATTCAGGCATCCTGAAAAATCATGAAACGGGTAGTTAAGGCCAGAATTGCCTAAGGAGATGCCTTTTTCTTAATTTATGCACCTTATCCCAGTATAATATCACATTTGTGTTATTTTTTTCACATATATACGAGTATGTTGTTATTTATTTTTTGTTTTGTTGTTGAAAAAGGTAGGGAATTGAAGGTGCAGTCGTGAAAAAGGAAAGATTGTTAATTACCTTTCAAGTAGTTTTTATTTTGAATTACTTGAAGTAAATTTACACATAAAAATTATTTATCACAGCAATATAGAATTTATAAAATTAATTCTATAATCGTGATTTTAAAAAATAAGGTAGGGTTAACTATACATATTTACAACAATTAATTAAAGTCGGTATGTTCTCAATCTATGGTCAAAAATATAGAGCAGTCAATGAATGAAAATGAAATACATGTTTAAAAAAATAATAAAATATTTGCATTTTAGAATATATAATATATTCCGGCTGGCCGGCTCAAATCTTTGTACATTATGTAAATAAGCTTTTCATTTTTTTTTATTCTTACGCCTTAAGCCAGGCATTACTTTTACCAAATTGTTTTTTTATATATTCCTTTAGCGCAATTAAAGCTCTTTTTGATAACTAATTTTATTATAATCTCTTCCACGACTGCATACCAAAAGCAAGCAAATGACCAATAATTCCTCTACAAGTAATTAATCTCAAAACAGCAAAAAATCTTTATTAAATATAACATATATATTATATAACATAAATTTTCTGGAGGATTATATTCATATACCTAGAGAAGCACCTCTCCCTTTAATTATGTATCAGAACGATGCGCATGTCCATCACTCTAGTAAAAATCGTAATTAGAGGTGATAAATAATGAGCTACATCAGTTTTGGAAAATTCAGATACATCCATAGCCTGTATCCATGGTATACAGGTTGTTGGCTTTTGTCTGAATTTGCCAAAATTGGTGTTATGGCTCATCACCAGCCAGCTTTTATAAAAATTCTAGAAATATTCCATTGTGCGAGATTTTTTTTAAATCTGCAACTTTTGAACGATCAAATAGGTTTGATTTATTGATGTAATGTATAGATGATATGCAAAAGTTCGCATATGCAAATTCTTTTTTTTTTTTTTTTATTAAATAGCATCAAACAATTTTGAAGTTAGATGGATATATGAGTTTAACACGATGTTATCAATAATTGTTTTTATTGAAATATTTATCTACGTACTCTGAAATAAGTTTTTTTCAATAAATTATTAATATCCGCAAGCTTTTTTTAGAGTTAAATGAATACTTTTATACAGGTGTTTCGTCTTAGCTTTCTTTCAA
Source organism: Cordylochernes scorpioides (assembly GCA_030710605.1). Classification (NCBI taxonomy): domain Eukaryota; kingdom Metazoa; phylum Arthropoda; class Arachnida; order Pseudoscorpiones; family Chernetidae; genus Cordylochernes; species Cordylochernes scorpioides. Next base: position 46,995,357 of record CP092884.1, read on the forward strand.
TGTATACAAGCATCTATAGTACATCAAAATTCCAAACTATTTTAAAGGCGTAAGATTCTTTTGAAATTAAACAATTTCTACTGCCCTTACTGCAATGGAAAAATTAAAGGGAGGGCCTAGCTCATCAGTAGTGAACCCTCTCAGCGGTTTCGCCAGTTAAATCTACCATACCTCTGTTATATTGCATTTTTGGAATAGTTTCGAATTTCGATAACAGATGGCGCGCTAGTGCATCATCTATAGTACATGTTTGTAAATCCCTTGTACGTAATCGAGCTTATCTGTGTTTTACTTTGATTCTGGGGCTCTTATAAAAATTATTTTAGGTCATCAAACCCCACAAGTATTTTGACACCTAATACACCAATACCTCGCTTTTGCGTCGTTTCGTTTTGCGTTTTTTTCGAAGTTGCGTCGCTGCTTAATTTTTACTGATTTTCACTGTGCGTCGTTAGATTTTCGAAGTTGCGTTGTTTTGGATTCGAGTCTTTGAATTTTTTCCTAAAATATGGCAACACCTTTGTTTTTGATTGCGCCTTCACATATTTTCACTTTGCGTCGTTTCAATTTGCGTCGTGTTTTTTTGGAACGTAACCCCGACGCAAAGCGAGGTATGGGTGTATATTATTGCTATTGTATATTCACTAAACAAAATGTAGCATCATCTATGTGTACAATAAAAATTGATAAATTTTGCTATTCTTTATAGCAATTGTTAACAGATTTCTAACAAGCCTAATCACATTGACATCATGTTCCATTATACCTTTAACTAGATGTATTACACGGAAATTGCGAAAGTTTTTTAAATAGAATAAAGGCAGTGGAGGATTCAAGTTGCTTTTGTGGTATTGAGGAACAAACCTCAAAACATCTACTGATCGATTGCCCAGCATTTCAAGATTATAGAATGAAGAATGAACTAGTTGTTTGTGAACTTAACGATTTGATTTCCGATAAAAAAAAAATAATATTTAAAGTTCAATTCATTTTGCAAATACATTCTAAAATTTCTACAAAATCTGGATCTCTAATGTTTTCATGCGTTGAATAATTTAAATAACTTATGTAAATAAACTTTTCTCCTTGTTTGGCGCAAGTATCCCTTGCGGGATATAGCGCTTAGGAAATAAAATAATTGCATAATAATTATATGTTTACTTCTTAGGAAAACATTTACTCTCTATTACTGAAATTAGTAGTAACATAAAGGTAACCCAGGCTCCTGGAGTGTATCCATAGATCGCCAACTACCTGGACTGTCCTGTGGAGTCTGTCTTGGTAGCCTTAGTGAACCAGTTCACCATGTGATTCTAGGCCAGTTTTGTTTCTTGGTAGATTCAATAGGGCAGTGTTATTAAATGAGGGTAGTCCAATAAGTGTAGCCGTTTGGAATCGCTGTAGTTCAAATGCTGGGAAGCTGAAGAGCACATGCTCTACGGTTTTCACTAATAATCCTTGTTTTGTATTATGGGGAGGTGCGATTCACTTATGCAAAAAAAAAAAAAGGTATCTTCCCCTCTTTTAAATAAATGCATCAAAACAACGTGTTTATTTGATTTTTTTCGTCCGCAGAATGATTTGGAACTCAAAGTTATTTTTACTTTGAGAAAAATTATAGGGAAACTTGGAGCACCTGTTTAGAGACCTCCTCTAATTTCTACGCCACATATGTGACTGACTACAGCTTTGAGTGTCCCACAGCCTCAACTGAAGATCTTTCTTGCAGCGTCTTCCCCGAAAGCGAGGAGAGGTCAATTTTCCTGTAGATATTATTCTGTTATGGAATGATATGAAAGCTTATAAATACAGTCCTTCTGTCTTATAACCTCTGCATGTTCACATACAATGACACTCAATGTTCTCTAGATTAATAAAGAGAATTACCGGTTTCTATTGTGTTGGACTATGAGAGATTGAGATTGAAACAGATTTTTATCACAATGTCCATATAATATTGTAACGTAGTATTTATTAATTTTATTTATGTAACATAGTATTTCTTAATTTTATTATTTTTTATTTAACAGAGTGGTCATTTTTATGTTTTATATCTTGCGACTCTGTAAATTTCCCTCGTGGCTTATCTTTTGTTTACTTTTGATAGTTTGTCCTTCCCTGAAATAAATTTTGTTTCCTCCTGAAGTTTTTGTCTTCCCTAATTTTTCACGTGGCAATCTATATATATATAATTGAATGTCTGTCTGTCTGTCTGTACTCTATAGATTCAAAAACCATACATCCAATCGCCGTGAAATTTTGGGATATTATTAGGTATATCACCGGGAAGGTTTTTGAAAAATAATTTCATGAATATCTTGAATATCCTTAGAGTAATTTGCAGATTTGTAGATTTAACTCACAAGCAGCGCCCCCATTGTGACGATGATAACAAGTTTTCTTATCACTAAGTTTGTTATCTTAAATATTATTTATCAAAAGTAAGATTATCTCAGGATGACACGGCAATTCATTTGAGACAAGAATAATGATACAATTCCAAGGCGAAGATACTATTCCTTTAACTTCCAATTACCGAGAGAACCAATTAATATTGATTTTATTCAACTTATCGAGTATTTTTCAAGGGACCGGGAAAATATGTTCACTAGATAAAACTATGATTTTCTAATGTAGAAAATTAGGAAAGACAAAATTCAGGATGACACGGCACACAGGGACCGGGAAAAAATGTTCACTTTATCGAGAGATTCAAATTTACGAGTTTCAAATTATCAAAATATATCTTTTTTTTTATAAGTTTTTAGAGAATTGTTTTAACAAATGTTCGCTAGACAAACCTTTACTCGGGTAAAACCTCGGGCGAAGCCGGGTACGTCCGCTAGTATTATATAAAGTTAAATACATAAATATGAATAAATAAGATTATATAATGATATATTTGATATGATATATAATATAATGGGGGCTATGAGAGAGATTTAGAGTCATTATTTCTTACATTCCCGTTATGTTCTACATGCATGCAACTAGGTGTTGAAAGAGAGGTAGTTCTATTCTGACAGAAATTAAGAAAACAGGAGTAATGGAAAAAGAAACACAAGATGGGGAGAAGAGCTATTATATATATATAAGAAGACGCTAGTACAAGTTTTCGGGGAAGACGCTGCAAGAAAGATCTTCAGTTGAGGCTGTGTGACACTCAAAGCTGTAATCCGCCACATATGCAACGTAGAAATTAGAGGAGGTCTCTAAACCGGTGCTCCAAGTTTCCCAACAATTTTTCTCAAAGATAACTTAGAGTTGCATATCATTCTGCGTCCGAAAGAAACAAATAAACACGTTGTTTAATGCATTTATTTAAAAGAGGGGAAGATACCTTTTTTACATATGTGCATCGCATCCTCCCGCGCTTTTACAAATTTGTTGTTCTGGCTATTTAAGTAAAAGCATAAAGAGGTAATTTGTACCTTTCTATATATTATATCACTTACAATTTAGGGCTACAAATGTAAACATTATCATATAATAGAGTTTTCCTTGAAAAAGGCGATAGCAGGTCGTTGAAGCATCGGAACATATAAAGCCAATATGCAAAATAGTGTTTTCCCATTAAGTTCTCTTCTTTCTTATCTCAAAGCCATGATAATCATGGTGGGTAGTTAGCGACTGCTTTTACTGTAAGTGCACCACATGTCTACCCAAGTAAAAAACAGTACGACTTTGCACTTACAAATGTGCCAAAGGCCCGTTTGGTTACTTGCACTCGCTGGTGGGGTTGGATTTTTGCCAGAATCGGGGGCCATTGGAGCATTTTTTTTTAACAGAAAAAAGTGTCCAATGCGGGAATCGAACCCGGGTCGTAGTGGTCGAAAACCAAACGGTTTAACCAGCCTTCCACCGACCCCCCCATAAAGGTTAAGTTGAAGAATGTCAGATAACCTGAAAATTTTACTCATATGCTTATATTTAAAAAAAAAATAAATAAATAGTTACACTACGCTTGTATTTGTATTTTTAAAAAATTATAAAAAGGTCCGATAGATGGGGCTTTTTTTTTTTTAACAAATCTAATTTGCAGGAGGTCTTCCTCCTCGAAAGCTAGAGAAGAGCTACGAAAGGAAAAAGACATTATGGAGTGACTACATCAAGAACCTGACTGACAAACTGTAGGAGTAGACGCAGGTAAGTCTCCTTGTATTTCTTTACAGATGTCTTTCTTGTGGACACAAGAGGATTGGAAGACTGAAGAAACTAATAAAAACCAATGGTAGTCAACCTTCTTAGTAACCGCTTCAAGACCTATATATATATACAGTCATTGACAAAACTTAAGTAAGTGGAGGATCTTTAATGTCGCTGGT